>CM040241.1:276211635-276731353 GCA_022545495.1 Chrysanthemum lavandulifolium
CGTTTAGAGCTCGTTTTTAGTTAAATTTGCGTTAGAACTTATTTGTGCTTCGTTTTCTTGATTTATGTGCTTATATGTGCTTATTTGTTTATATTTTATATTTTAAGTATCAAAATTCAAAATATCTCGACTATTCAAATCACCCGATCACGAACCGAATCCGATTTTTTATTTCACACTTCGTTGGGACATAAACGACCCAAGAATATCAAATACTTCCGGAAATATATATAGTTTGACATTATTTGACCGTTTGGGATTTTCACTCTCGGTTAGAAAGCGGATTGACTTAATTGGTCGGTTGAGTCTTGCTACCATATATTATATATATACTTGAGAACGAATCAGGGTGCATTGGTTATTTCTAAACCAATTTTTTCCATTTTTTCTTGTTCTCCATTTTTAGTTTATTTCAGTTTATTCCGATAAGCTGTATTTAGCTTTATTTTTCTAGGATCCTCGTAGCCTTTAGCACTTATCCTAAATTTTTGATTTTCTTAAATTGTCTAGTATTTTATAATATTTTTAGATTAAAAGTGTTTTTAATTCATAATAAATAAAATAAAAATCAAAAAATACAAAATTTTTTTCTAAAATTATTTTTAATCATTTAGGACTTTTAGAAATCAAATTCGTAATTTTTAGGGTTAAAGTTTGATAATTTTGGTTTTCAAGCTCGATTCATTCCCGTTAAGTGCTCGTTTTAAGTTCAGATTGCTTTAGAACTTATTTGTGCTTTGTTTTCTTGATTAGTGTGTTTATTTTTGCTTCCTTGTTTATGTATTTTATTTTAAATACCAAAATCCAAAATATCTTGATAATTCAATCACCCGATCACGAACCGAATTCGATTTTTCATTTCACACTTCGTTGGGACATAAACGGCACGGGAAGATCAATTACTTCCGGAAATATATATAGTGTTGGAATCGCTCCTAACACGTAAATTGAACGACATTTACGAGATTACATTG
Organism: Chrysanthemum lavandulifolium; assembly: GCA_022545495.1. Classification (NCBI taxonomy): domain Eukaryota; kingdom Viridiplantae; phylum Streptophyta; class Magnoliopsida; order Asterales; family Asteraceae; genus Chrysanthemum; species Chrysanthemum lavandulifolium. The sequence continues at coordinate 276,212,610 of CM040241.1, forward strand.
TCTATCTTATTTAGCCGAAACACATGGACTAGTTATGCAATATTATAATAGTTATGTTTGTGTTAGGCTATAAATACCCTCCTAGACTTAACTAGGAGGGTGAGACTCTTTATGTAATATACCTTTTCATTATCAATAAACACAACTTTTTTCCCTTCTCTCTTTACTTCTTCTCTCTAACCATGGAGGTTCTATACTTCCATCATACCCGACCTCCCAATTCACCATATTCAACCTATATACGATCCTAACATTGGCGTCAGAGCCTGGTAGTCTTATTATGGTTGTCTTGGTGGTGTTATCTTTTTATATTTATCTGTTTTAACCATTGAAATAACTGTTCTTACATCTTTTTTGGTTTAACAGATTTATAACAATTTTTTATGTATCTTTATGGTAAAAAGGTCACAACCTTTTATTCTCAGTCTCACATATCTGTTTTTTTGTGTCTGTCTGTCCAAATAACATGTCATGTTAATTGTTGAATTTTATGTGACTGCTCTCTGTTCCATACCCGTGAAATATTTGTGGTCTGAATCTGGTCTAAAACATGGTCAGAACGGTGGTTAATAAGGTCAAAAGGGATGAAGGTTAAGCAGTTTTTCTGGGTTGCAATAAAATGGTTGGAAAATATATCATCGGAAAACTAATTCATCGAATTTACTTAGAAAGTAAATTCTAAAAAACCCTTATTTATCGAAATTACAATTTCGATAAACCCTTGTTTATCGAACTTGCAACTTCGATAGACCCATTTTCATCTCAGTTTTTATCGAACTTCTTGGAAAGAAGTTCGATAAAAGTTCATCGAAATTTCGATTCATCAAATATTTGACTCATCAAACTTTTGTCGAACTTGGATTAAAACTTTTATCGAATTTGGTTACAACCAATTATTGAATTTACAGAAGAAGAAGACGAAGACAGAGTGACCATACCAAGACCCTTTGACAAAGACTGTTAACCAAAATTACTAGTCTCTTGTGGACATCAGTACTTACATCATTCGACCAAACCAAAACGAAAATTAATCTCAATTCAAATGTTAAGTAAATGAAGCAACCCACAGCCAAACCATGTCCTCAAAATCAAAACCAATCCTAATCTAGAAACAACTAACCCTCACCGTCACTCCTAACACTTGCAATTAATTCTATCAAGACTCATACAAAAAAGATTAAACAAGAAAGTGATCTCAGCCTTTTATCGTGTGGTAAAACATGACCAGAGATCTTAAGGATCTTATCATCACAACAACTAGCCATCATAGATCTTAAAACTTAATCGCAAATAATTAAATATAGATCTCAGTTGACTATTTCAAGTTATATCAAGACCTTTAAAGGTCGATCAAGCGAAAGAATCAACTCATCGTGACACAGGACAACGCAGGTCTTCCAATGGCCACGCGTCGATTTCTCTCTCGTGACCGAGACAACCCGGATGCCCGGTCGGCGACACGAGGATTATTTATTTATTTATTTTTTTAAAAGAAAAAAACATTTTAACATTAAATTTAAATTTCATTCAAATTAAAAAAAACATTACATTACGAAATTTAAAAAAAAAAAAAAAAAAAAAACATTACACTCACAATTTAAAAAAAAAAAAAAAAAAAAAACATTAAAATCTGAAATTAAAATAAACACTACAATCTTAAACTAATAATTTAAAGAAGAAATTAAAATAGTGAAAAGTCAACCCTTTCCTTTTTGGTCACTTTCATTCTTTTCCCATTTTAGTAAAGTTCTTTCATTGATTTCATTCAAAATTTGACACGTGTCATTCTTTTGTACTTTTTTCGGAAAAGTACATAAGAATGACACGTGTCAAATTTCAGGTGAAATCAACATGTGACCATCAAAGTCGGCGATCGGCGACCAAAGGAATGACACGTGTCAAATTTTGATTGAAGTCGGCGATCGGCGTGGCCAAAATGGGAAAAGGCGAATGAAGTGGCCAAAAAGGAAAAATTGACTTTAACTATTTGAATTCTCTAATTTAAATTATAACGTGCTTTGATTGTTGTCTTAACTTTCTCCAACTCTTCTAGTTGGCGGCGGTCAAATTTGGGTCGATTGGGGTGTTGTAGAAGATGATGTTGGACTCTGTTTTGATATCCTCGGGGAGCTCAAGTTTTCTTTTTATCTCGAGCTCTTTTCCCACTAGGTTCTTGCCGTAATCGTGGTAAGGGCGTTGCGGTGGGACAAAATGATGATTAACATAAAACGGGTTTTGGTTTGATTTGGTTGGGGTAGTTGTGATTGATAATCAAAACCTTGTGGATGAGCGAATAGGCGGTTTTGTTGTGGTGATAAGCGATTAACTTCGAAGTTGTTTTCGGCGAAATTGAGATCAAGGCATTATTGGGTAGTCGTGATCGTCGGGTTTTGATTGTGGGGTATTTTCTTTGACATTTTGAAGTTGGATAAAATTAGATTGAATTGAATGTAGATGAAAATGGTAAGTTGTGAATTGTGTTTGAGGTGAAGTGGGTATTTATAGAGTGGTAAAATGGGTTTGAAATTTTTTTTTTTTTAGTTGTATGACCAAACGGTCTTTTTTTAAAATTGTATTAAATGTACACTTTGGGATGCGTTAGGAAGGAGAAAACATTGCATGAATATCGAGTGGGAATCGAACCGATATGCACAAAATTGAGACCACGACCGATGTGGCAACCGGCCACCCCAATCGTGCCAAACCGATCTCAAATCGGTTGAAGGTCAAAAATAACCGTGCCCAACCGATTTCAATTGCTCGAATGCTACCAGCCTGAATGATTCTGTGACTTTAGGGTTAGACTATTTAACCGGATCTGATTATCTGATATTGGGCTATATCACTTAATCGAGCTGATGAGCTGGATCCGAATTTTCTTGGGCTTAATTACTATAACTTGCGAATTATGTTTGGACTGTGCTGCTGAGTGCTATATCCGATTACTTGGGATAAATGTTATATCACACGATTGAGTATTGGACAAGCTTGAGTAGTTATAATTCGAAATGCTAAAAATAATTTGTTCTGCAATGAATTATTATTCAATGCACTTTAATACAATGTTTTAATTTTGGCATTTTCGTTAGGCAAAAAGATTAGTATTTTGGTGTTACAAATTTTCACGGGGATATGTGACAAGATCAGGAAAAACCATTATCATAGCTCATTTTAACCAACTAACGAAGGCTAGTTTTGTGCATTTAACCGCAAGATGTGACTACGGCGTTAATTCATTATTATTTATTTGAGGTTGAAGTGGGATATCACGGGTGCGTGTACTTAATATCTTGAAGGTATCGGGGTTGGTTGGATGGATGATTCTTCGAGATCCTTGTTCAAGCTTTTAACCCTTACGAATGACAAAGTTTTGAGTTGTCTAGTTATACCTAATGTAAGGAGTTACTATATTGTGCTCACAGCGTATAGCTATCACTTAAAAGGAGTTACGTTGTAGTGCTCAAGTGTCACACAAAGTTGTGGATAATTCGAGAGACATTAGTCCATCCCTTTCCGATTCGGTTAATCAACCCGGTAAGGAAACGGGTGACACCACTATGATAACGGTTGTGTTATCATTATTATCGTTATCAGTATTGGTTCTTTGTCAGACATTAGTGTAAGCTTAAGTAACAAGTCCGGGTTATTTTACTTCAGTCTCAAGTTCGTCATACTGGGTTTTCTCCATCAGTAGTCATTACAAAGAGCTGTTAGAATGATAATGGGGCGATATGAGTTAGGCGAGAGGAGTATAAAGAGTAGAAAGTTTTATCGTGAGTTGATTCTCACGAGATATTTATGGTACTTCACATATTCAATTAATTGGACATACAGGGTTACGTTGTCTCCAATTTCATCATCAACATACGTGGTGTATGTTTCTGATTCATCAAAAATAGCGAGGGGAAGAGAGTGTGGTTATACTGTGCTTTCTTGCCATTCTTTGCGAAAACCCTTTCCCTTCATGAGCTTCTGCAAATCAGAGGGAAGAAATGAGACGTTCTGTGGTTCAAACGTCTTACTTCAGTGTTATCATGTCAACTTTCACGGGTTATGTTGTGTGAAGTTACCTACATATGATGCTTTAACCGCATTATGATGCCTCACATACGGTCACTTTATCGAATATTTGCATAGACGCAAGTGATTATTATTCCGACAGACCGCAACAATCAGGGGTAAGTTGTATTATATCATCTTTCATGGTTTATTTGGTGTGAAGCGTCTACATACGTGAGAAGATATTGTTGATTTCTTGCATGTTACCCCTGAACGGATTTTCTGCATTATGTACAACCGTGATTACGTGACTAGACATCTTTGCCTGGTGTGGTTTACTTCTCATCTACAAATTCCGCTGCGCACTGAAAACTTCAAAAGTTAGAAGACATGCCTACTACATCAAAGTTTCAAATCTGGTGAAGACGGTTGTCAGTTTGGAGGGAAGTTGATTCAAAAACTTCGCCAAAAGGAAGTGTACGGAGAAGTTACTAAAGACATGCAACATTATTTGGGGGGAAGTTAATCCAATTCATGCATATTACATCATTTGCCTAGAAGTGAAGAAAAAGTTCTCTAGTCGAGGTACAAGATAAAGACAAAGAGCATCAATTGTCGTCATCCTCAACATTTAAAGAGCTTACGAAGACCTTTCTTTATTTGTTTTTTGTACTTGCAGTAAATTTTGTAAGTAATCCATTATGTCGTCCCATTCGGGGAAGATTGTTGGAATCGCTCCTAACACGTAAATGGAACGACATTTACGGGATTACATTATCTATATTATTTATTCTAAACACATGGACTAGTTATGCATTATTGTAATAGTTATGTTTGTGATAGGCTATAAATACCCTCCTAGACTTCACTAGGAGGGTGAGACTCTTTGTGTAATTTACCTTTTCATTATCAATAAACACAACTTTTTCCCTTCTCTCTTTACTTCTTCTCTCTAACCATGGAGATTCTATACTTCCATCATACCCGACGTCCCGATTCACCATATTCAATCTATATACGATCATAACATATAGTTTGACTTTCTTTAACCGTTTTGCATATTCACTCTATCTTAGAGAGCGGATTGACTAAATTGGTCGGTTGAGTTTTCCTATCATATATTATATTTTGAAACAAATCCCAAGTTTTTGGCGCCCGCTGCCGGGGAAGTGTGTTAATGAATATCATGTTACGTTTGAAGATTAGTGATTTGAAGATCCTTCCCCGTGAAGTTATTTGCTTATTTTTGTGAATATTTTCTTATAAAAGCCAAAAAAAAAAAATCACAAATACTTTTCCTAAAGTATTTAGAATACCAAAAAAATTAAAAACCAACAAAAGAAATCGTGAAGTCAATTGTTACATCGGCTCACCTTTAGATTCCGAGCTATAAAAGAGGTATAAAGAGGGACGATCCAACGAACTTCGTCCCGAAAGGAGAAGGTTTTTTAAAAGATATGTGCTTTCCCGCTCCTCCGCTTCTTTGTGAGTAATTCTAGAGAGCTACTGAGCGTCGATTGGCTAATCGATTACAAAAATATATTTGTTTTTTCCATTTGTTTTAAAATAAAAACTCAAAAATATTTTCTTTTTCAAAATTTGTTTTTCTTTTGTTTTTAGTGCATGCGCACTCGTTCTCAATCGAATTTAATCGATAAATCTCTCACAATACCGACTCAACGTTATCATAGATGTGATCGTAAACAAAGAGACGTACCCGAGTTACGTACTATTTTTGAAGATCCCGTTCCAATTATGGCGGATATGCGAACTATGTCAAAATTACTCCAAGCACCCACCGAGGGTTACAGAGATGCTATTGTTTTATCACCGATTCGTTCCGAGAATTTTGAATAAAAAACCGGTTTAATTCAACTTGTTACGTCAAACCCATTTCATGGTTTCGAAAGGGAAGATCCCCACGCTCACATCCGATGGTTTAATAAGTTGAATTCGACTATGAAATATTGGGATGTTCCTCACAGCGCAATTAAGTTAACGTTATTCCCATTTTCTCTTGAGGGGGCAACCCGGATTTGGCTCGAAAAGAACCCCCTCGTTCGATTACTACTTTGGAAGATCTCGTTTCTAAATTCGTAAATCATTTCTTTCCTCCTTCTAAGACGACAAAACTTAAGAACGATATTAAGAATTTCCAACAACGTTTTGATGAAAATTTTGGTGAGGCATGGGAACGATTCAAGGATCTCCTTCGTAAATGCCCACATCACGGTTTTTCGGAATTACACCAAATTGATACGTTTTATAATGCTTTGACGCAAACCGATCAAGATTTGCTTAATGTAGCCGTCGGTGGCAATATTTTGAATCGTACTCCGAGAGATATTTTGACTATTATCGAGAACAAATCAAAAGTTCCCACTTCACGAAACAAACCGGTTGTTTTAAAAGTAAATTCTTTTACTTCTTCTTTGTCTATTTCGGCTCATCCATCCGAAATGGCCGAACTTACGGATGTTATTAGATGTATGATGCGAGAATTTAGAAATCAAAATAAAAAACCAGAGCCCGTTAAAGCCGTTACCGAAAGTTGTGTTATTTTTGGTGGTCCCCATCCTTATTATAATTGTCAAGCCACCGATGGCAATGCTACCGCAGCAGCAGAGAATTACAATCAAAATAAAGGATTTCGTCCTGAAGGAGAAAATAATTACCGTGCTAGAAACCAAATGGGACCACCCGGTTTTCCTTCAGTTCAAAACAATCAAAACCGTTTCAACCAAAACCAAAATTTCAATGCTAATCAAGGTTATAGTCAAAACCATAGAAAAAATTTCAATAAAGGAAACAAAAATTACCAAGCCCCACCTCAACAAACTTATCAACCTCCTCCTCCTCAATTTGGACCTACTAATGATTTTTCGAACTACATGAAGACGAATGATGTTAGCATGCGAGCGATGCAAAATCAAATCAATAATATGAAGGTCGAGCTTAGGAAAGAAATCGATACTTCATTGACTAGACAAACGAATGAGCTTAAAAACATGATGAGTAGTTTTTTGCAAATGAATCAATCCTCGGGTTCGGGATCCCTTCCAAGCAATACCGTTGCCAACCCGAGAGGTGACATGAAAGCTATCACTACCAGAAGTGGTGTTGCTTATGACGGACCTACGATTCCTATTACTTCTTCTCTCCCTAAAGTAGTGGAACGTGAAACCGACGTGACAAAGGACACAATGCCTCCTACTAATAACGGAAGTACCGAAAACGTCCAACCTCTGGTTTTCCAAGTTTCTGAGCCCAAAATTGCTCCCGTTAGTAGTCCGAAGACTAATCCTAAACCGTCAATACCTTACCCGTCAAGACTTAATGATCAAAAGTTCCGAGAAAAAGCTAACAATAAAATGGAGAAAATTTTCCAAATCTTTCAAGATTTACACTTCGATATTAGCTTCGCGGATGCTTTTCTTCTCATGCCTAAATTTGCTTCGACAATTAAGAATTTGCTAAGTAAAAAGGGAAAATTATTTGAATTGGCTAAAACCCTGTTAAATAAGCATTGTTCGGCGGTTCTCCTCAAAAAGTTACCAGAAAAACTTGGAGACCCCAACAAGTTTCTCATTCCGTGTGATTTTATGGGAATGGTTGAATGCTTAGCCTTGGTCGGTCTTGGCGCTAGCATTCACTTGATGCCACTTTCCATAAGAAAGAAGCTTTCCCTTCCCGAACTTACTCCTACTGGTATGACTCTCGAGCTTGCGGACTATTCATTCACTTGTAGTAATTGATTTTGATGCCGATCCTCGGGTTCCCCTCATTCTCAGGAGATCCTTCTTGAGGACGGGACGTGCGTTAATTGATGTTTATGGTGAAGAAACTAACTCTTCGTGTTAATGATGAATCCTTTACGTTTAATCTCAATCAAACTTTGAGATACTCCTCTAATTACGATGATATATTGGTTAAACGAATCGATGTCATAGATATTGCTTGTGAGGAGTATGCTCAAGAAGTTCTTGGATTTTCGAACCATTCTTTGAGTGGCAATCCCACTCCATTTTCAGAACCTATCATTCCGACTCTTCCCCTTCTCTCACTCCTTTTGAGGGAAGTGACTTTGTTTTGGAAGAGATCAAGGTTTTTCTCAAAGATGAGTCGATATCACCGGATATTTACGATGGCGTTTACAATTCGAAGAGAGATATTTTTTTATCTTGAAAAGTTATTAAATGAAGATCCATTTTCCCCACTCCCCTCCGAAGGAAATTAAAATTGATGAAATAAAAGAAATTAAGCTGTCTAATGAAAATCCTCTGGCACTCGAGCTCAAGGATTTAGCTTCTCATCTCGAAACGCATTTTTAGAAGGAACCAATTAATTTCTCTTCATAATTGCTAAAGATTTAAAAGATGAAGAGACCCAACTTTTAGAAGTGCTTAAGAATCATAAGAGTTCCATCGCTTGGCAAATTTCTGACATTAAGGGAATTGACCCTCGTTTGTGTACTCATAAGATTTTAATGAAAGATGATTTCAAACCCACAAAGAAGGGTAAACCCAAAAATTCATGAGGTTATCAAAAAGGAGGTTCTTAAACTCCTTGATGCTGGAATGATTTACCCTATTTACGATAGCCAGTGTTAGTCCCGTTCATTATGTTTCAAAGAAAGGTGGAATGACCGTCGTCACCAATTAAGATAATGAGTTGATTCCCACACGTCTCGTCACCGGATGGAGAGTGTGTATTGACTATCATAAGCTTAATGATGCGACTTGTAAAAACCATTTCCTACCCCCTTTTATGGATCAAATACTCGAACGTTTAGCGGGAAATGAGTATTATTGTTTTCTCGAATGATTTTTTTGTATAATTTCAAATGCCAATTGACCCACAAGACCAAGAAAAGACTACCTTTACTTGCCTTATGGTACGTTTTCCTACCGACGTATGCCCTTTAGCTTATGCAATGCTCCGGGCACGTTCCAAAGGTGCATGATGGCTATTTTTCATGATATGATTGAGAAAACAATGGAAGTTTTTATGGACTATTTTTCAGTTTATGGAGATACTTTTACGTATTTCCTTTCCCATTTAGACAAAATGCTAAAATGGTGTGGAGACACCAACTTAGTTCTAAATTAGGAGAAGTGCTTATTCATGGTTGAAGAGGGCATTGTCCTCGGCCATAAGATTTCCAAATCTAGGATTGAGTTTGATCGATCTAAGGTCTATTTTAATGCTAAGCTACCCCATCCCACCACCGTCAAAGGAATTTGAAGTTTCCTTGGTCATGCCGGTTTTTGCCGACGATTTATTCGAGATTTTTCTAAAATCGCCTGGCTAATGACCCGCCTTCTAGAAAAAGATACTCTATTTTTCTTCTCTAAAGAATGCATCAAAGCATTTGAAATTCTAAAGAAGAAATTAACAGAAGCTCCAATTTTAGTTGCCCCCGATCAGGACTTTCCCTTTGAAATTATGTGTGATGCTAGTGATTTTGCTATTGGGGCCGTCCTGGGACAACGTAAGACCAAATATTTTTAGCCGATATACTATGCGAGTAAGACGATGACCGATGCCCAGTTTCATTATACCACTACGAAAAAAAATTATTAGCCGTCGTCTATGCTTTTGAGAAGTTCAGACCTTATCTCGTCTTATCAAGGACCAGAGTGTATATGGATCATTCGACACTTAAATATCTCCTTGCTAAGCAAGATACTAAGCCGATATTGCTTCAGTGGATTCTCCTTCTCCAAGAATTTGATGTTATTATTCATGATAAGAAACGAGCAGAGAATCTCGCAGCCGACCATTTGTCTAGACTAGAAAACCCCCATCAAGGTTTTCTCAAGAAAAAGGAAATTATTGAAACATTTTCTCTCGAGACACTTGGAATGATATCGCTTAAAGGTGATTATAGTACCCCATGGTTTTCCGATTTTGCAAATTACCATGATGGGAATTTTAGTGTAAAAGGGATGAAGTCCCAACAAAAGAAGAAATTCTTTAAGGACGTGAAACATTATTTTTGGGATGAACCCTATTTGTTTAATAATTGTGCGGATCAAGTGATTAGACGATGTGTTCACGGCCAATAAACCGTTGACATCCTCACGGCTTGCCATAATGGACCCACCGGGGGACATCATGGTGTCAACTACATTGCTAAGAAAGTCTTTGATTCTGGATTTTATTGGCCAACTATTTACCATGATGCCCATGACTTGGTAAAGTCATCTGAGTCTGCCAACGTCAAGGAAAAATCTCGAAAAAGGATGAAATGCCTCAAAATGAAATCCAAGTTTGCTTGATCTTTGACGTTTGGGGCATCGATTTTATGGGACCATTCCCGTCTTCTCGAGGGAACAAGTATATTCTCGTGGCCATCAATTATTTGTCAAAATGGGTTGAAGCAAAGGCGCTCCCCACTAATGATGCCCGAGTTGTTAAATTTTTGAAGAGTCTATTTTCCCGATTTGGAACTCCTCGTGCTATTATAATGATCGCGGTACTCATTTTTATAATGATTAATTTATGAAAGTTATGCTTAAATCTGGAGTTACTCGTCGTCTTACTACAGCGTATCACCCGCAGACGAGCGGACAAGTTGAGGTTTCCAATCGTGGTTTAAAGCATATTTTAGAAAGGACCGTAGGTGAAAATCGGGCCTCATGGGTTGATAAGTTAGATGATGCATTATGGGCCTTCCGTACCGCCTTCAAAACACCCATTGGGTGCACCCCTTATAAGCTAGTTTATGGAAACGCTTTCATCTCCCCATAGAGCTTGAACATAAGGCCTATTGGGCCTTGAAACATTGTAATTTTGACCTTAAGACTACGGGTGATCATCAAAAAGTTCAAACGAATGAGTTAAATGAACATAGGGATCATGCCTACGAGAATTCTTTGATCTATAAAGAGAAAATAAAGAAGATTCATGACTCCAAAATTAAGAACCGCGTCTTTAACGTTGGTGATCGAGTCCTTCTCTTCAACTCTCGATTAAAGATTTTCTCGGGCAAGCTAAAAACCCGTTGGACCGGGCCGTTCACCGTTGCTCAAGTTATCCCTTATGGAACCATCAAGTTATCTCAACCCGACGGCCCCAACTTCAAGGTGAACGGTCATCAACTTAAACACTATTTTGGAGAGGACATACCATCTACGGTTGTCCCGGATCTCCAAACCTTTCCCATGAACAATTGAATTCGGGGCCAGTCAAGTTAAATGACTCGATAATAAACAAGCGCTTCTTGAGAGGCAACCCATGTTTTCTATCTTCTTTCTATTTTCTAATAAGTGTAATGTGAGGAGGCCCACCTCTTTCATTTCTCATGTTTCGTGATTGTTGTTTTATTTCCAGGATTTGCTCGAATTATGAAGACTCTCGTGCTCGTGGTTTTGTCTTTCATCCACTCGAGTTTCATCCATCCTTGCTTATTGGGAAATCCGATATTCAAAATTTTATCGACCAACGTTATCTATTAGCATAATTAATAAACATCTTTAGATTTACGTAAAAGAACCCTTATTTCAAAACATTGAGGACAATGTTTTGTTGTAGTCGGGGGTGTAATATTTCGATTTGATTTTACCCTGTATTTTGCCTTATACTCTCGCAACCCCGTTTTTCCTCCAAAACTTAAAATAAAAAAAAATAATTAAAAAAAAATTGTTTGCAAAAATTTTATAAGTGTTTTGACACATTGTTGACTTTCCGTTGGTGAGAGTAGAAATAAAATTTTGTCTCCTTAACCTTTATAATTGAAAGCTTTAGCTTGTCTTTTATAAAAGAAGCTTTAAAATGCGAATTCTAGCTTGACAAAGCCAAGAATTTGCAAGTTTCCATAATTGACTTTAAATATGCAAAGCTTGGTTTTATTTAACTAAGCATTCGTGATCTTATTATTTAAGTTGTACTTCTAAATGGTGCATCATGTCAATGGAAATTGAAGAAGGTGAACCACTTGAGTCAGCAGGAACCAGAGCAGGAGCTTCAGGAACTGGATGATCAACATTCATTGGAGGTTAGAAGTATTCATCAAACATAGGTTGAAACAATAAATCCCAGTCATCCTTAGTAACAATAACTCCCAGTCATCCTTAGTAAGTGGAACCCTCTGGTTGGAGGAGATTCGTATGACCATTTTTCAAACATCCATAAACATGTAGTTTATTCATACTTCTCCCCCTCAAAAATTGCATATGAGGTTTCCGTTTTTGATTGAACAACTGAATAAGAATATGATCAAAGGTAACTAGATCCACTTGATGACTGAACGATCATGGAAAAAGCATGAATCCTATTGATGATAATGGTTATAAACGAGAAGAGTTCTCTTCTTCTAAAGATAAAGCGTACTGAAGCTTACGCCTTACTTTTCTTTGAGGAACGGGGCCTGATGTGTTATCTGCAGACGCCATTTTGTTGACATTGAGGACCGAAGCTTGAACTGATGTGTTCAAACGTCATCTTTCATTTTTATAAAATTTGAGTTTCTTGAACCCCTAATTTATGTGATATCAGTCTTTTCGGCAACTAAACTCTGAGTCTTTCCTTAATATGAGTGAACGATGTACCTGCACTTAAGTAAAGACTACCTACATTAACATTAAGAATTTGTTAACATTTATATAGGCTAGTGATATCAGCATCTAAACCATTTGGGGTTTCTCTGTCAACCTTGGTTTTGCAATCAGAGAAAATTTTCTTAGTAGGTATCCATCTAAGACCAACAATCTTAAAAAATTCTGCCCGTTGGTACCCACCTAAGACAAGAACTAGGAGTTTTTTCTTTCTCATGCATAGTGGAAGACTTGTTTAGAGAAGACCTTTGTCCTATAGCAATCTGCCTACCAGGTTTCTGAGTATAACTCTTTGATTCTACGGGATTATTGTTTTTTCTAGTCTTAGGGGATTGAACCTTAGCATGAGCATTCACTTCCTTTAGTAATTTTGTTACACAATTATTATGATTTGCATGAAAAACACATTTCTGACAAGTCGAGGAAACACGATGTTTGGAGTCAGAAAAAGATCTAGAATTCTTAGAGTGATCTGCTACGGGAATCGCTTTAATCAATACACAACTACTCTTAGAAACAGGAAAATTCCTAGTCTTTTCATGTGTGTTTTTCTTAGCATCCTCTAGGTTGTGATTCTGAACATTGTTTTTATGTCTAACATGTTCCTTTGGTGTCACAAATGATACACTCTTTGAACTAATCCTAAAAGAACTAAAAGCACCCATATGATGAGGTTTTGTAAAGACATATTCCTTTTCATTAGGTCTAGACGGTGAAGTGACTGGTTTTAACACAATTTGTTTCGCATCAACTTAGGAGGCAAACTGTATGTTTGAGAATTTTGGTCGTTCAGATCTAAACGCAGCCTGTTTTCCAACAACTGATTGGTTTCTAAGTGGTTGAGTAACTGGTTTCCCCAAGATTGATGGTTTTGCAAACTTAGTGTTCACATTATTTCCTGTTAATTTTCTTACCTCATTTTTAATGCTGAAATTGTAAAACCCTTTTCCTGAAGTTGAGCTTTGAATTCATCATTTTTGGCCATCAAAGAAGTTGTTTGTTCTATAGTCTTAGTTCTTGTTTCTTTGATAGAATCATACAGGTCTATGTAATGCTTTTTCAAAGTCTCATTTTCCTTATGTAATTTAGCCACGTTAAGTTCCAATTTGATGTTTCTTGTTGCAATTGCATCAATGTCATGTTTAACTGTGGCTTCATTACTTTTCTCATGCATATTAATTCGTTTTTTCAAAATGTTGATCGTCGAGTTTTTGGCTTGTAGCTGAGCTTTCAAAGTGTTTATTTCAAAAAATTCACGAAATTCAAGAAATTCCGGATTCTTACATGGTTTGTTAGTTTCAAGACTTTCCTCCTTATGTTGTATTGCAATTTCAAGTGAAATACAATGTTTTTCAAGTTGTGAGAATCTATTTGAAAGTTTATTATAAACTTCTTTTTCAACCATATTATTTATTTTGAAAAGCTCATTCTCAGACTCAGCCTCAAGCAAAGGACTTTTCACTAGATCTAGTTCAGCATTCTGATCAACTTCTCCTCCCTTATGATCCATATTTGTTGAATCAGGAGTGATATTGCTATCAACCTTTTGCAACATATATGTGTCATAACTAGATTCAACTTGCTCAGTATGTTGTTGGCCATTAGTAGGGACATTATGTTAAAAAGTTAAATGTACCTCAGCAAATGATGCTTTGTTATTTACCGGTCTGATATCTGCATCCACATCATGTGCGATATGAGGCACTGAACTGCTGCTTGCATCATGCTTATCTGACTTTGTCCCACTGCATTTAGTGACATATGAACTAGCATCCAATGCTTTACACGAATCAACATTAATCTCTCTTGATTGCACCCGACTTTTATTCATCTCTATGTCATACTGTGCTCTTTCCCCAATGTACTTCTTAACATTAGCCATGTGTTGGAGTAATGTTTCTTTAAACATGTTAACTTCAATTCCAGTGTAATTCTTAAAACACTTTCTGTCATTTGACTGTCATAATTCCAAGTGTATTGAGAATTAATGAACGATTAAAGTTGTTTGCTGATCACCTGAAGTGCAGCCAAGGATCCAGTTTCTTGAAATTCTTCTTTGTCAAGTTGTTGTTCAAGTTGCTCTAAGTTCAAGAACAATGCGCCTATGAAAGTCTATACGTCTTGACTGAAGAGTGACGCAAATGCTCGTTCAAATTCAGATCCTTCTAAAAGTACCTTGAGGTGTGAATGAAGTAGTCAAAAGTATTTCATGCAACTTTCCTTTGCATTAACTTGCACAGGTAGTTGCTGGTGCAACTCTCTCTCTCTCTTGTGAATTCGAACACAAAGATTCCATATTAGCAATATCTGACTCGAAAACGTTTATCAGTTGTACGTTGTTAGGAATATTTTGTTCATCGATCATGTCGTACAATTTGAGTACCTCAGCTATGACTGAATCCGAAGTGTTTGACATGATATGAACGTGCACAGGATTTTACAGTTCTATGATTTAAACCGATAAATAGAATCTTTCGCGGGATTTTACAAAAATCAAGAAGAAACCATGAGCCAGTGATAATTGATATGTGTTATGATGGCTGTTGGATCGGTACAATGATTAGTGATTGTATGTTAAACGTGATTATCATTTGATAGACTAGGTGATATGTTGTTTAGTTGTGATTTGGTTTGGTTGATGCACGTTGTTATAGTGATATTTTGGTCTAAAACTTAAAAACGTCGATAACTTCCTCTGGGAGGGGATTTGGGCCTCGAAAAATTCTTTACAAAACGGAGTTACGGTTCAAAAGTTATGGCCATTTGAAGTTTTGACATAAAAAGTCAACTTTCAGATGCAAAAAGTCAACAAAAGCAATGAAGAAGCTTGAACAAAACCCAACAATGCTTGAGAATGTAATCTTCTTGGTAAACCGCAATGATCAAAATGCAGCAACTAAATCGCAGTGTCTTGAACAAAATGCAGGGTCAAAATGCAGTACCAAAACGCAGACCTCAAAACGTAACACCCCAAAACGCAGCTTTAAGCAAAACGCAGTGACTTCAAAATGCAGACTTGGTCAAAACGCAGAAATCTCAAAATGTGGGCTTGATCAAAACACAGGACCAAACCGCAAGACCAAAACGCAGTTTCTTGGGTCAAATCGCAAGATTGCAGGATCAAATCGCAGTCTTGAGCAAAACGCAGGACTTCAAAACGCAGTAAACTTCAAATCGCAGAACCTTCAAAACGCAATAGCCAAATCGCAAAGTTCTGGGTCAAATCGCAGGACAAAAGGACAAAACGCAAGGTCACTTTCAATAAAGTACAAATGTCCCTTTCACCTAATTTTGTCTTTATTCCCAATATGGCTAACAACCAAAACTCAGATATGGAAGTAATCAACCCGCAAGTAATAAAAACACTTTTTAACACAAAACTAAACCAAGAAAAACACAAATCTCAACCAAGAACACAACTTATAACCAAACCGCAGTCAAGCAAAACTTAAAAAAAAAACACTTTTAACCTCAAGTAAGCCACGCAAATCATGAAATAACCACGAGATAAACCACAAAAACGTGACTAATCAATCCTTAACCTATCTTTTCACTTCAAACGTGTAACACCACTTAATGATCCGTGACTTTTTCACCAAAGCGCAACCTACAAAAATATTAAAACTTTCGACATCTAGAGTTTAGGTTACCAAGAAATTATGCTAAAGATTGTTGTGAACACGAGATTATAAGACAAAGCAAATCAAGCCATAAACAAAGCTCAAACCAAGATGTTTCTTTCTTATCTATACAAACCAAAAATAACAAGAAACTATGCCACGAATCACTACACACAATCTAGCTAATCAAACCATGGCTCTTGATACCAATTGTAATATATTCATTATCATAACACAAGGCTGGATTTGTGGTTTAGTCGAATTCTAGAGAGAGAAAGAGAGAGAGGATGGGAGTTCTAGTAAGAGAAAGTGAAAGATAAATAAGTCATATGATTAGAAGCTCCAACCCTTTCACTTGGAGTGAAAGGGTATTTATAGTACTTACATAAACGCCCCTACTTGGGCTATGGAGTGGGCTGACAGTGGGTAAAGACCCGACCCAACTCCATGGTGATACGGTAACTTAACTATTACTATTAAGCATACGAACAAACTTATCCTAGACGTTACCCAGGGTGACCGAGTCTTTTATATGGATTTTCGAAATCCTAACATTTTTTACTGATGAACAGTTTGTATTAATAAACATTTTGGCAATATATTAGAGCTTCTAAAATTTTTGTATTAATGCATGAACATTGATAACATCAAATAATCCAGACTTTTAAGTTTCAATTTCCCCCGTTTATGCTCATATTTTATGTCATTTAAATGGATATATAATCTTATTCCTTTATATTTCGTTTCCAGGTAAAATATGAGCATTGGAGCTTAGAGAAGCAGATTTGGAGATTTTCTCAACAATTTTACCTTAGTATGATATCATTAAAGAAGCTACGGCGTAACTCATATTCTCAATTACGTCGTAGCTGGGGGTTTACTACAGAGACCAACTCAACTAAAATTATGGCGTAACTCTCAACTTAAGTTACACCGTAACCATCTAGGTCATGAAGAATTTCGCGCATCTGTCAACTACCCCGTAACCACCTGATAAGGTTTTAAAAGGTACCATTTTGAGGGGTCGTTTAAGCCCTTATTTGATCACTTTTGTATCCGTTATTGCTTAATATCGTTCCTTTTCACTTTTTAGGTCTCCTGAAGGCAAAATCTTGGAATGGCACTTATTTGGACGAAAAGGCGAATATACGAAGAAAATGGCCAAAGTCGAATCGAGACACTCAAAGCTGCTGAAATGCAGGCGGCGGCGTCGGTGTTAGTGCGGCGCGTCGGAGGATTTTGTGACGATCTGAGCCAAATACCCTATTTTCAAGTGACGACGTCGGGCTTTAAAAGAGTAGGCCGTTGCTACTCGGGCGGCCTAGATTCAATCAAGACGACGTCGAAGTCGAAGAGGACGGCGTCAGACATAAGGTGGCGCGTCGCAAGGTTAACGTGGCCAAGACGAAACCCTAATGACGGCGACACGACGGCGTCACAAAACATAAGGTGACGCCGTCGCATATGTAATATTATATATAGAATCCGAATTTTTCGGTTTGAGAGAGTCTTTTGTGGAGTAAAACCTAAAACCGAACCAAGGGTGTCTTGTACAGATTTTAGGGTTTCAAACCCTATCTTACATCAAGATAAGTATTTACTTCATCAATTCAATTATGTCTTTGATTATTTGTGTGTATGCTTGCATGTTCTCCATGTCCGGCTAATTTATTTGTGTGTTTGCTTAGAGAATATGAAACTTAATTATTAAATATTGATTGGTTGTTTCTTATCTTAGTTGATTAATGATCTAGTAATGCGATAGGTAATTATTTGTGTACTTTATGTTTGATTCATCTTTGTGAACCTTAGAATATAATTACCTGAGTAGTTGTAAGCTAAACCATCCAAAGAGTGCCTTAGAGTAAGAGTTTATTATCCCTAGTGGGTTTTGTAGACGAGACCCTTTGGTAAGTTCAAAGAGTTAGGGAGAAACGCATACCCTACAACCTTAGACACACAACGCAACTAAGAATAAGACGTGACAACTCAACCATTAATAGGAGATAATTAAGGAGTAGTAAAACCTAAGTAAACACATCTTTAAACTATCATACGAGCACACATTAATTAGACATAGACTACTACCACCTTAGTTTAGATAATTAGATAATAGTAGAGTAATCGGTAAAATACCAACCCCTCCCCAAATCCAATACCGAGATTCGTACCTTTCAATTTCCTAAAAACATAAAAAGATAAAAATAATCTTCCTCAACCTCAACCTTAGCGTAGTAACTTCTCACTAGCATTCCTATTCCCCAGAGAACGATATCAATACCCGTGGCTTACCCTAATACTACACTACAACGATTAGGTTCATTTGCTTAGGGTGTTGAAAAACTTGCTCGACGAAAGGAAGTTCCTTTGACCCCGAGCGCGTTGCGTAAGCGTATCAAGTTTTTGGCGCCACTGGGGAATAGAATAGCTAGTTAGTAGTCCACCTCGTTTAGGTTTCTTTGCTTGATTCCTATCAAGTAAATTTTTCTCATTTTAGCTTCCTCTTAGTCTATCTCCTTCTTCGTGACCTTTGTTCGTAACACCCATCACTTTTCATCATGGAAGATGATAACCAACCACCACTCATCAACCCACCACCAAATGACCCGCCAAGAGCTCGTACTCTTGGTGAATACTCAAGACCAAGCCACCTAGGCTATAGGAACACCATTGAGCTTCCGACCAAGCCCAAACTACGGCCTGCGATCCGACACCATCCGGTTGGTGCAAAACGGATGTGCATTCCATGGACTTCGTTCCAAGATCCAAATCGACATCGAGGATTTCCTCAAAATTGTCGATTCCATCGACCTTGATGCTACTACTCGGGAGACCACGCTACTGCGTCTCTTCCAATTCTCTCGGGACCAAGCTAGTAATTGGCTTGGCGACTTCCGCCGGCTCCATCTCAAGTTGGGATGATCTTACCTCTCGCTTCCTTGCTCAATTTTTCCCACCGGGAGAACCACTAAGCTTAGGAATGACATCTTGATGTTCCAACAACGTCAAGGTGAATCTCTCTGAAGCATATACCCGATTCAAGGACTTACTTCATAAAGTCCCTCATCACGGCATTGATCTTTGGCTCCTAGTCCAAATTTTCTATGATCATGTCGGTCTCTCTCCAACAAACCATTGATAATGCCTCCGTGGAAGGCTAAGTAACCTCAATCTTTGAGGCATCTTTGGAAGGTTATTGAGGACCTTGCTCAATATGAAGAGGAAGGTTGGGAAACTCCAGTTGTTCAAGAGAATGGATCAACTTCCCGAGCACAAGCAATTATGAGTATGGGGGCCCAAGTGAAGGCGTTAATGGGAGTAACCACGCGTGCTGATGAACATGTGAATGCGGTCAAGGAATTTTTGATTCCAAGAAAATCCCGGCAGGATGAATTCGAGGACATTATGTTGACATTTGTCTACAAGAAAGAAGAGGAAATAAAACGCCTCGAAGCTCAAATGCGAACAACTCATGACACTTTCTTGGGCCTAGATAACAACTTCATGTTGAGCATCCGTGGTGAAATCGCAAAAAACAATATACCTAAAAAGCTAGAAAAGGTGTATGCGATACCAGGACATACCGGGGTGACTCCCGAACCTTCTCCCTTAGTAAACCTCGTCAAGGAATCATATTCTTGCTTGAACCCCTGTCTCAACATTTCCCACTTGCTCCCTAGAAACACATTCATTGGAATGGTGCACGTATCACTTCCTGATTTTCCCAATGCAAGGAAAAGTTCTTTCGGTTTAAACACGGAAAAAGAACCTCACCCTCAAGACTTGAACTTCGAGATCACGATTGAAAGACAATTTGACATATGCATTGCTTACCATAGTGGAGATTCTTGGTGGAATAACCAAATTGATTTTAAAATAAAACCAAGTTTCTTGTCAAAATAATAACGATTTTTGATCCCAAGCGGATTGACAAAAACTGTTTTCTTTACGAAAATTTGGGCGTGACGCCATCACACTTTAGCAGTGACGCCGTCGCTAAGCCGGATCGACGATGTACTGACACCCATCTCTTTCATTCTTTACCCTACACATTTTTTTCCGCCCCACACAAGACACAAAAGCGTATTCCCCATCGAATCCACCATTTTTCCACGACAATCTCCACGAGGTAAGTAATCTACATTGATCTTTGTCTATTCAATTGTTCTAATTCATGTTCAATTTCGTTTCCCTCTTTTCTCAAATCCGAAAACCCCAACTAATTTGATCTATTTCGCCTTGAAATCTTGTTAAGGCTTAAGATTAGGCGGTAGTAGTGTTACCATATGGGGTTAACCTTGCGAGAAGCCTTGACGGCTTAGGAATCAAAACCACCTAGCCATTATGCCATTGTTCTTTGCAACAAGGGTGTTTGGGTCAAAGGTTATGGTTAGAAACTTGGACTTTTCCCTCAAATGTCGGATTCAAAATTGGTCGGTGACGGCGTCGGTGTATTCTGCGACGCCGTCGATACTGCTTGTGTCGTCCTTTGCATCGCAAATGATACTCATTGCTCTCCACTTATTTGATTTCTTGTTTCGGATGAGCGGAAGAGTAAAAGGACTAGGGACAATCTTCTAATACCCAAGAAAACATTGCGGACACGATCATTGGGTGGGGGTATTTATTGAGGAAGGATGTCAAGCCGATTACAATGATTTACTCCATCGGACTATTGATTCGAGTGTTGTGTTGGATGGGCATTTCGGAGGAGAATGATTTGGCTAGGGAATTTTCGAATAGTTTTAGAAGGATAAGTTCACCGATCCCCAATGGGAAAGATTTTTAGAATTAGAGAGCCCGTGTATGGCGAGTTAGTACGTGAGTTTCACGCATCATATTTGCCAAATATCAATGCATGTCGGGATAATATTGATTTCCAAGGGATCCGATTTAGGTTAGGAGGGGTGGAGGCAAATGTCGGCGCTTGAGTTTGGATGGAGGTTGGGACCAGTATACATCCGAGGATCTTTGAGTGATGTTTTAGGACTCGATTTGCGGTGGAATTACCCATAAGGATGAGATGTTGGGTATTCGGTTTGGAACACAATTGCGATGGGAGTACATTCTTGGGGTACCTCGCTTCACAAATCCGGGATCCACGGGTTAGGCTCATACATCGCCGCCTCACCTTCTCTATCACAGAAGACATGCCACAAGCCATCGTGTCACCTTACCGGACCTATTCTATCTCTCTCGCATATTGGCCGAGGTAGTGCACCGCAACATCCCGTTCGGTTGGCGATTACTTGAGAACGCAAGTGGGATTAGGTTGGAGGATAGGGTGTATGGGGCATGCTTATCACCCTGTTAGCTCGATCCTTAGGTGTATTGGCGGGGAGGTACTGCATACACCGAGTACGATGGCGGCACCTAGGGTCGTCAAGGCTAAATCTCTGAAAGCTATGAATGTCACGATGGATTATGGTAGAGGTTATACTTGGTTCCGTTCTCGACCGCCATTCAAGGTGGTGATGGCGACAATGATGAGGAGCCACGGTACTAGCACACCGCGGGGTGAAGCGAAAGCTCCACTAACGCCTACGGGCACATGTCTAGTGGAGATTAGCGAGCCTACCAGGAGCATGGATGGGCGCATGGATACATGGATGGCGAACAGGACCGAGGGCTAGGCGGACCTACGACCATACTATCGAGACAGATGCATCATCCGTCCATGCGTGATCGCCTTGACCCACATCTCCGAGTTGATCCTTTCCTGTATGGGAGGAGGACTATCCACCCTATGGGTATTTGGGCCATCTTCCCGGTTATGACTATCGTTATGGACCCCTCCCGATTGATTGATGTATTAGTTTATGGATTGAGTACGGTTGGTTATTGAAACAAATTTTATTTTGGCATGTAATAATCTTGGACATCTAAATTAGTAGTGACCTTTGAACTATGTGGTGTTTATTTACATGTGGTGTAATTTATCTTGCTTGTATGTTTTATCTTTGTTTGTGATTTATCTTTCTTCTTTTTATTAATTGTTTATCCTCATGTTTAAATTTGTAAAAAGCTTTATTTTGTTTTAACCTTGTCTTAATTGCATATAAAGGTATTTTACATAAGGGATGAGTGTAGGAGGATTACACACGTTTTCAAAAGAAACGTAAACATGAGGATAACAATTAAATAAAAGATATATATGTTTGTTTGTTCGAGTCAAATGCTTGTATCGAGTCATAATGGATGTTTTTGCGAAATTTTTCCAGATTCTAAAGATGTAAAATTTTCCGAATTTTTTTTGAAAATCGCAAAAGCAGTTTTGTCGGGATAACCGACGGCGTCGAGATTGCAACCGACGTCGTCGGAAGGAGTAAAACATCGGATCACTTTTTCTCGTTTCGAGCTACTTATAAATTTTGGAATTTTCGGTCTTAATTTTCTTAGAAATTACGTAAACATCCATTCCACAAGCATTATATCCTAGTTTAAATCGAGTCTTATATATATTATTACCACGATTTTACGCGAAGGTTTCGTTTGTTTTCTTCAAGTGTGCGGTTTAGTTTATCAAGAAGAAGTTACATAAGATTGAGGAGATTTTCACGCATAAATTCTTCTTGGAAAGGATTTAACCACCACTTTACACGGATCCTACCGAGCTAATCGGGGAGTATTAGTTTCTTCGTTTTTGATTACCTTCTTTATCATAACTTTGATACTTCGGGAACATTGGGGACAATGTTCGGTTTAAGTGTAGGAGGGAAAATAAAGCGGAACTTTGAAACTATGCTTATCCTTGATTATTTGCTTTGTCTAAATGCATTTGCGTAATAAACCATGAGAAAATGTCGGTTAGGGTAATTTTGGCACCAAATTTAAAATTTTCATGACATATAGGAGTGGGCCATTAGTCTTAACAAAAGCGTCTCACGGATAGGAAGTTGCATGACTAGCACAAAACCCTTTACCACCCAAATTCCACCCAAAATGTGAGGATCGCCTTTAGATTAGTAGGAATTAAAGCATTCATCTTTAATGCTTAGAGTGTGAACCGGTAGTATATTAGATTCTAGAACTTGTTTTGTGATGCATTCGAGATCGCAAGTGTGACTACACTTGTGTAGTTAGGAATAACTAAATGATAAGAGGCATTAGGATAACCCTTGTTTGATACCCGTAATATAATTACTTCTTCCACATCGGTTGAGTAATTCCCCACACCCTTTGCGTTGTACTCATCTTTAGTACACGATACCCTTAGTTAACCCCTCGAGCCTATCCTTTTCGCGGTTCTCGTGATGTTTCGGTTTTCCGAATATCAATGAAGAGCATTGTTTACACCCCACCCCAAATATACACCCAAATCGCCTTAGCCTACCCCTTATGCACTCACTTTTAGTGCAAATTTTTGTTATCACCCTAAACCCTTAGTTCAATTATCTGGTTGCTTGCATGAGTTGCTAAGTCGAGTCATATCCTTTGTATAGTTTTGGGACGATTGGGATTCATGGGAAAAGTTAAAGTTTATGAAATGACGGGAAGTGAACGTTAAATTCAAATTCCCTTTGTTTGCATAATAATGTACCCCAAGTGTTTTGATCTTTTCAATTCAGGTTAAATTAGTGTTAGAGTAATAAAAACTCAAGTGTAGGGATGTGCCTATAAATCCCTATCATTTTGATGTTACCGTAGGGATGGTAGAGTAAAAGTGTATGAAAAAAAAAAAAAAAAACTGCTACCATCCTACATCTATCCTTTAAATTTATGTTTGTTTATTTCCGTTACCTAGAGTTTTAGAGTGTCGAGTCTTGGCTTAGCAACGCCATTCTTCGTATGCATTTAACATAGAGATTTTTACTAGCCACCACTAAATAGCCTATCCCACCAAACCCTTGTTTCCCTACCGTAAGCCTAACATTACAACCCTTTAAAGACCTCTTTGATAGTCTTTCCTAGGTGCTTACGCCAAAGCGATGGAGGTTTGATCTATTCTCAAGCCTATGGTAATCTATGTACTAGGACCGGTTAATGAGTGTTTATCTTCCATTTCCTATTTGTTATATTTTATATATACACCGAGAGAGATGTGAGTATCCAAACACCCCATGTGAGGTGCTAGTATGTAATTTTCGTGCTTGTTATGACTTTTATGAGGCTTATATGTGTTGTGGACCGTTTTAAATCAATGCTTCATGACCCCTAACTTATAAATTAATTGGCTAAAAGCACATTTGCTTGAGGACAAGCAAATAACAAGTGTAGGGATATTTGATAAGGTTTTAAAGGTACCATTTTGAGGGTCGTTTAAGCCCTTATTTGATCACTTTTGTATCTGTTATTGCTTAATATCGTTCCTTTTCACTTTTAAGTCTCTTGAAGGCAAAATCTGGAATGACACTTATTTGGACGAAAAGGCGAATATCTGAACAAAATGGCCAAAGTCGAATCGAGACACTCAAAGCTGCTGAAAGCAGGCGGCGGCGTCGGTGTTAATGCGGCGCCGTCGGAGGATTTTTGTGACGATCTGAGAGCTAAATACCCTATTTTCAAGTGGCGATGTCGGGCTTTAAAAGAGTAGGCCGTTGCTACTCGGGCGGCCTAGATTCAATCCAAACGACGTCGAAGTCAAGAGAACGGCATCACGGACATAAGGTGATGCCGTCGCAAGGTTAACATGGCCAAGACGAAACCCTAATGATGGCGACACGACGGCGTCACAAAACATAAGGTGGCGCCGTCGCATATGTAATATTATATATAGAATCCGAATTTTTCGGTTTGAGAGAGTGTTTTGTGGAGTAAAACCTAAAACCGAACCAAGGGTGTCTTGTACAGTATTTTAGGGTTTCAAACCCTATCTTGCATCAAGATAAGTATTTACTTCATCAATTCAATTATGTCTTTGATTATTTGTGTGTATGCTTTCATGTTCTCCATGTCCGCTAATTTATTTGTGTGTTTGCTTAGAGAATATGAAACTTAATTATTAAATATTGATTGGTTGTTTCTTATCTTAGTTGATTAATGATCTAGTAATGCGATAGGTCATTCGTTGTGTACTTAATGCTTGATTCATCTTTGTGAACCTTAGAATATAATTACACGAGTAGTTGTAAGCTAAACCATCCAAAGAGTGCCTTAGAGTAAGAGTTTATTATCCCTAGTGGGTTTTGTAGACGAGACCCTTTGGTAAGTTCAAAGAGTTAGGGAGAAACGCATACCCTACAACCTTAGACACACAACGCAACTAAGAATAAGACTAGACAACTCAACCATCAATAGGAGATAATTAAGGAGTAGTAAAACCTAAGTAAACACATCTTTAAACTATCATACGAGCACACATTAATTAGACATAGACTACCACCACCTTAGTTTAGATAATTAGATAATATTAGAGTAATCGGTGAAATACCAACCCCCAAATCCAATACCCGAGATTCGTACCTTTCAATTTCTTAAAAAACATAAAAAGGATAAAAAATAATCTTCCTCAACCTCAACCTTAGCGTAGTAACTTCTCACTAGCATTCCTATTTCCCTAGAAAACGATATCAATACCCATGGCTTACCCTAATACTACACTACAACGATTAGGTTCACTGCCTAGGGTGTTGAAAAACTTGCTCGACGAAAAGGAAGTTCCTTTGACCCCGAACGCGTTGCGTAAGCGTATCACCACCTCACATGCATTACGACGTAACCAACTTCTGTTTAGAAGGTATTCAAGTTACGGCGTAACTCTCTACAAATTACGACGGAGCTACCATTACGGTGTAACTATTCCTTAGGTTACGCCGTAATCACCATTACGAGCTTTTTGTTTAGAAGATAATTAAGTTACATCGTAACTCTCAACTTAGGTTATGCCGTAACTATGATCGGGCCTATAATTACAAACCCTAAAATCTACATTTTAGATCATTCACTCACAACATAAAGTCAGAGAACGTGAAGAGGGGGCAGATCATACCAAGCATACTGAGCCATCTCCAAGGGAGGAATCACACAATATCGACAAGCTTTAGCGATCACTACATTTTTACACTTTAATTAATGTCTTTAATCATGTTAAACATTGAATTTCTTTTGTCTTTTAATATGATCGGCTAAGCACCTTTGGTGCTATCATAGTTATGGTTCCTTGATTGTATTGTGTATGTTTTCATTCTTCTATAATTGTTTCTAGTGTATGCATGCATAGTTCAATGGTAGTTACCCTGGCTTCGGTCGTTGTGAATTGCGGTCGTATCTAATTGCTTAGGAGAATTCACCAACTGCCCCTAAGTAAGTAGGTAAGAGGCTTGGTAAGAATTGACCAAAAGACTATCAAATCCCTCTTGTGCGAATTGACAAAAGGATCACCGTTCGGAAGGATGAACTTAAGAAGTTAGGGATGTGTGTCTAAGATTCTAGCGCCCGGGCATACATTGTTTCGAATCTTTCATGTAGGGTACTTAATGACTTGGCTTAGGTTGCTTGAGACCCTCGACTCCCCAAAAGGTAGGCCTTTGGCGTCGGGTAGGAACCTTTGTTGATAGGTTATGACAAATTGACCAAATGTTGTCATAGCGAATTAAACCCCCACTTGAATCAATAGGAAGTAATTAGAAAACATAGACATTACATGATAGGATGAATAATTAAGTTAGCACACTTTCTCACCATTGTTCACAACCTTAATTTACTTTTTTCAATTAATTTCTTGTCTTTAGTTTAATTAATCATTTCAAACTTAAACCCTTTTAAAACCGTGAAATTTAGACTTAATAGGATCCTCATCTACATAGCTCTTGGGAACGACCTCGGCTTTACCACCTTCTATACTACGTACGATCGGGTTCACTGCTCGTTAGTGCAATAGGTAAACCTTAGGTAGATGAGACTTATAAATTTTAAAACCTGGTTGGAAAACCCGCATCAGAATTTTGGCGCCGCTTCTGGGGAGCTATATTAGGATTTTTGTTAGGTCTTTTATTTTTTGTTTTTGTTTATTTTAATTTTTGTTTTCTTATGATCTTCTTTAAGTTTTAGGTACCATGGCAGTCGTGGACATCGATAACCGCACTCTCGAGGAATACCTTGCTATGACTTGGGATGAGCAACGGCCGGGGCTCGTTAGGCCGGCTATTAGAGCGGAGGTCTGATTCGAGATCAAGGACCAGTTTATGAGGGAGCTGCGTGCTAACCCTTTTTTCGGAAGTACGAAGATGCTTACGAGCATATTGATAATGCTTTGTACATCGCAAGCTTCTTCAACATTCCGGTTGTGTCTCAAGATGCGGTAATGCTTCGGGTATTCCTTATGACACTCAAGGGATTGGCTAAACGATGGGTTGATAGACTTTCCGGTGGGACCATTGACACGTGGAATCTTCTAAAAAGGGCTTTCATTCAAAGATTTTGTCCTCACTCAAGAATGGCAAAACAGTTAGAAGAAATTCACAACTTCAAACAAGAAGATGGTGAAACATTATACCAAGCTTGGGATAGGTATAATGACCTCATATAGAAATGCCCTACTCACGACCTCAACAATCAATAAAAGGTCAACATCTTATACAAGGGTATTGGAATTGCTACAAGGTAAATGCTCGATTCTCAGGGGCCGATCCCTGGAATGACACCTACACTTGCATTGGAAGCTATACAAAATATCGCCACCCATTCTCAAAAGTGGCATGAAAGAGGAAGCCATAGAAGTTTAGGGGGAAGTTTGGATGGTATTGCCGCCATCACCAACAAATTAGGCACTCTTGGCCAGGATAAGTTGAAACTAAAAGAAAGTATGCACGCCATTCAAGTTGGGTGCAAAACATGTGGCGGAGCTCATCTTACAAAAAATTTCCCTCTTAATGATGAAGATAGACAAATTGAAGAGGTCAAGTATGGTAAAGCTAATAGACCTTTCCAGGGATCAAATGGAAATGGTAATGGATATCATGGAGGACCTCCGGGGTATTACAATTGTAGACTTTATGGAGAAACAAGGTCTAATCTCGAGGATACTATTGGGTTTTAGGTTCCTGAGATCAGGAATTATTCTAAGTATTGGAACCACTGCTAGAGTAAAAGAAACCACTGCCAGAAGAGGGAATCCACTGCTGGAGATTAAACCACGGCTAGTAGAAGAGTATAACCATGACTATTGTATTGTAAACACTGCTACTTTTGTTTAGTCGGTTTAATATTTTGTATTAGATAAATATGGAAAAGATATTTATCTTGTAGGTTACGTATTGTATTATGTAAAAGACTCCTTAGCCTATAAAAGGAGGTCCTAGGTTAGATTAGATATACGAGTGTTTTATATCTAAGGTCGATACACTTCAAGGTTGTAAAACCCTAATACTGGTTAGAGTATTCGTTATTAATATAATTGAGGTGTTTAAGAGTTGTTATTACTGTTCTTCTTCTTCAGGTTAAATATTATATTTCGCGTAGTATTTAACAAGTTATTGTTAAGTCAGTTTCTATAAGGATCGTTTGCTCAAGTGGGATCAACAAGTGGTATCAGAGCTTGTGATCTAGAAACTGTGATCAAGAAGAAGTCTAGTTAAGTTCAATTCAAGAAAGTTTAAGATGTATGATGAAACTAACATGGTTACTGCATCAAAGGTGCCCATGCTGAAGCAAGGTGAGTATCAGGTATGGAGAATGCGAATGAGGCAATACATTCGTATGATTGACTACATCATCTGAGATGTTGTTGAGAATGGTGATACTCTTCCTAAGAAGGGTGATGATGGTAAGGATATTAGCATTGTTAGTGAGGTTGACAAGGCTAGAAGGAAGCTGGAGATTAAAGCTCATAGTATTCTAAGTATGGGAATACCTAATGAGTATGCTTTGGACTTTGAGCAGTATGAGACAGCTAAGGAATTAATGGATGTTATTGAAACAAGATTTTCTGGTAATGAAGCTACCAAGAAATCCAAGAAAAACATGCTCAAGCATCAGCTTGAAAACTTCAGTGCTCTTAGTGGAGAAAAACTTGATGGCACTTATAACAGACTGCAGAAATTGACCACTCAATTGAAATTGGTGGACTACAAAGTTTCTCAAGAAGATATAAATCTCAAGTTCATCAGAAGTTTGTCACCTGAATGGGCTGTACATACTGTTGTGTGGAGGAACAAAGATAAATTTGAAAAGATGACTCTGGACAATCTCTACAACAACCTAAAAGTTTATGAGTCTGAAAAGAACATAGCTGACTCATCCTCATCAACCCAGAACATTGCTTTTGTGTCTACAGGGCACAGGAATTCTCAGGATGTCTCCATAGCTGCTTATGAAGTAACCACTACTATTATTAATAATACCGTTGTTAGTGATAATGTTAGTGATTGTGCCATCTGTGCTTTCCTAGCTGACCTTACAACAAGTGTTACTATACTAAATCAGGATCTGGATCAAATCGATCATGATGATCTTGATGAAATCAATCTTCAGTGGCAAATGGAAATGTTAACACTGCAAGCTAGGAAGTTCTTGAGGAGGACCTGAGAGGGTCAAATATGATGGTCAAAGAAGAGTGGATTTGACAAAAGCAAGATGGAGTGCTTTAACCGCAAGAAGAAGGGTCACTTTGCAAGGAATGTCGAGCTCCCAAGAGGATAGAAGGCATCAAGAAGGCTCTTGAAGAGCTGTTTCTTCTTCACATTGGTTGCTCAAGATGGTATTGGTGATTATGACCGAGTGATCGATTGAAGAAGGTCCTAATGTCGCTTTTCTTGCTAGTGAAGCTTCAAAAGAGCATAACTTTGCTCTAATGGCCTATGCTTCATCTTCTCGTTACGATTACGAGGTATCTAATGAGTCAAAAGTTCTACTTGTTCTTTTAAATCTTGTCAGGATAACTTAGAATCACTTAAAGCTATTAATGTGAGTTTGAGAAAAGAGGTAGATAGACTTGCTTTAGATAACTTAAGGTATAAAGTTGGTCTTGAGAGTGTTGAAGAAAAACTTAAATGCTGTATTAAATGTGAGTTTGAGTATGTAGATAAGATTAACATACTAGGTGGTGAAATTGATCTAAAAGACAGGGAATTTAAAGTGCTTAAACAGAAACTAGAAGAAGCAGAGAGTGTAAAACAAGAAGCCCTACAAGAAAAGGAAAAACATGTTGTTAGGGTTGCTAAAACACAATATGCTTCTGATTTAGTAAATAAGCCTATTGGACAAAAATTGTTCAAAGATGGTACCGCCTAGGTTACAATAATATGCCACCACCCTCTCTTATGAAACATGCACCACCAACAAAAGAACGTCATTTAATAGTGAATTCGGTTTCAACAAACTAGTAGGAGAGATTAGTAAGACCGAATCACCTAAGATAGTTCGATAAGTCATCCGATGATCCAATTATTGAGGATTGGGAATCGATTCGAGGAAGATAGGTGCGAATCAACACGATCGAGAAGTTAGAAAATGTTAGGTCTGTTGATTCTAAACAAGCCAACCTTATGCCTAGATTTGGAGCACCAATCTCAGGAAAGTGGTAGAGTATAATGAGGTACCTAGGGAGCGAGATGAAAAGATACATACCTAGGGGAATCGAGAAACTTCAATGGTCTAATTTCAAATAGATTAGATGAGTTTCAATGTGTCAAGAAGGCTTGTTTTAAATGTGGTAGTTTTGAGCATCTACTGGAGAAATTGTTATAATAATCAACCACAAGTTTGGAATCATTGGAGGAGGGTAAATCATCAAAACTTTTCAAAAAAACAATCCTCATCCTAACAAAAATATGATTCCCAGGCGGTTAATGAGGAATGGAAACACAAAATCAATAATCACCGCCGCACCCAAATAGGTTCCAACCACTGCTAAGCAAAATGTAAACACTACTAAGAAAAATCTTTCCACTACTAAGCAGAATAGCACCACTGATACAAAAGAAGTTTTAACTATTCCAAAGGTGATAACTGACACAGTGGTTGGAAACCATTTTTATGTTGTAAAGGCCTCAACTAGCTGGAAATGGAAGCCTAAGACTAAGGTTTTACACAATGCCAGTAGTGCATCAATGGACCTAAACAATTTCGATTATGTTAATGCACAGGGCAGACCCAAGTCAGTATTGGCTTAGGTCCACAAAAGGAACTAACTTGTTTAATCACATGTGCAGGGAAATCTACAGGATGAGCTAAAAGACAAAGGAATTTTTGATAGTGGTTGCTCTGGGCACATGACATGGGATGGGAGCAACCTTGAGGATTTTGAGGCTTATGATGGAGGACATGTGGCTTTTGGCAATGATCCAAAGGGAGGAAAAATTGTTGGCAAAGGAACTATCATAACCGAAAGTCGGATTTTTTCGAGTTTCTCAAATGTGTGATAAGAAAACTGGGTACTTTTAGGAAACCGATTATGTGGTGTTGTCTCGACTTTAAAATGCCTCGATGAGAAATATGTACGCTTAAGAGTACCTAGGAAAGAAAACATATCTTGCTTTAACATGAAAGATGTAATTCCTAATAGGTCCTTAACTTGTTTGTTTGCTAAGGCATCGGTGGATGAGTCAAAACTTTGGCATAGAAGGCTAGGTCACCTTAATTTCAAAACAATCAATAAACCGGTAAAGGGCAACTTAGTGAGAGGGTTACCTTCTAAGGTTTTGAGTGTAAAGAACTTTGTGTGGCTTGTCGAAGGAAAACAACATAGAGCCTCTTGTAAGACCAAGATCGTAAACACCATTTCACAACCATGTTTATGCTTCATATGGACTTATTTGGCCCTACCTTTGTTAAAAGTTTGAACCATAAGCGGTATTGCCTAGTTATCACTGATAATTATAGTAGATTTTCTTGGGTATACTTTTTAGCTTCTAAGAGTGAAACTAGTGAGACCCTTAAGAGTTTCATTACTAAGATAGAAAATCTAGTAAACTATAAGGTCAAAGTAATCGATGTGATAATGGGCCGAGTTTAAAATGATGTGATGAATCGATTGTGTGGCTAAGGTATAGAAAGACAGTTTAGTGTTGCTAGGACACCACAATAGAATGGTGTGGCTGAAAGGAAAAATAGAACACTAATTGAGGTTGCTAGAACTATGTTGTCGAAATCTAAGCTACCAACTTCCTTTTGGGTCGAAGTTTGTAGGCACCGCATGTTATGTGCGAATAGAAGCAAGGTAGTGAAGCCTCATAACAAGACCCCCGAAGTTTTTACATGATAGGAAGCCTATGATAGCATTCCTAAAACCTTTTGGGTGTCTGTTACTATCTTGAATACCATAGACTACCTAGGCAAGTTTCAAGAAAAAACAGATGATGGATACTTTCTTGGCTTTTCTTCAAATAGCAAAGCCTTTAGAGTATACAATAGGAGAACCAGAATAGTAGAAGAAAACTTACATGTTAAGTTTAGTGAAGAGACTCCTAGTGTTGAGACAAAAGGACCTGAGTGGCTGTTTAATATTGATATTGTAACACCCTAGGCAAATCCCACATCGGCTGTGGCCTCGGAGAGATCTTGGGCTCATAAGATAACATTCGCCTTATAATGACACAACGCTTTGTGGTCATCATGGTGGAGTTCTTAGGAACCGCGCTTAAGCGTGCTCGTGCGAGTAGTAACCGGCTTGGGTGACCGCCGAAGTCTTCAAATGAGGCCACAAAACAAAGCCGTGAGCCTACGGGCAAGCGGACAATATTGTGGTCGATAAGGCGGTGTTACAAGTGGTATCGAGCCACTCTGAGCCGTTCGGGATGGTGGGGCAAACCTCATCGAGGACGATGAGTCCCCAGGGGGGATTGTAACACCACAAGCAAATCCCACATCGGTTTGTGGCACGGAGAGATCTTTGGGCTCATAAGATAACATTCGCTTTATAATGACACAACGTTTTGTGGTCTCATCGGGTGGAGTTCTTAGGGCTGGCGCTTAAGCGTGCTCATGAGAGTAGTATCGGCTTGGGTGACTGCGGAAGTCTTCAAATGAGGCCACAAAACAAAGCCGTGAGCCTACGGGCAAAGCGGACAATATTGTGGTCGATAAGGCGGGGTGTTACAGATATGCTAACCAAATCTATGAATTATGAGCCAATCTCTGCAGGTGCTTCCACTAATGTTGATGCAGGTACACAAAAGAATTTTGATGGAGAACCAAATTCTAAGGAGCTGATTCTTCAAAAGAGTTCTACTTGATTGAGAAGTGGAAAGCTGGTCCTGTCTCACCCATCATTGATAAGAAGAGTACCACTGATGATGATATTTTGGATTCTGGAATCAAGGGTGATCATCATCAAGATAAAGAAGAAGTGTTGCATGATTATTCAGTGTCTGTAGAAATTGAAAGAAAGAAGAAAATTTATGAAAGCATTGCTAAGCCAAGTACTACCACTGCTAGTACAAGTGCAACCCCGACTGCAGATTCTGATGAGAGTACTTTCTTTGGACCCACTGCTAAGCCACTTTTTGGTGAAGATGAGTATCCAACTGATCCTAACATGCCTGGTTTGGAAGAAAGGGATACTCCCACAGATGATGAAAATATGGATGACTTTTTCAACAATGCTGATATTACAAATTTGGATACAGTCATCATAGAAAGTCCAATTCCTACCACCATGGTACATAAGAATCATCCCAAAGAACAAATTCTTGGAGATCTGAATACTCCAGTTCAAACAAGAAGCAGAGTTGTAAACAATAAAACCTTTCCTGAACAAGGTTTCTTTGCCAGATCACTTCACAAAAGAAATAGTCATAAAGATCTGCAAAATTGTTTGTTTGCCTAATGGAAAAAGAGCTATTGGAACAAAATGGGTGTTCAGAAACAAAAGGGATGAAAGAGGTATTGTGGTAAGGAACAAATCAAGATTGGTTGCTCAAGGATACACATAAACTGAAGGCTTGGATTATGATGAAGTGTTTTCCCCAGTTGCCAGAATTGAAGCTATAAGATTGTTTTTGGCATATGCTTCATTCAAAAACTTTTTTGTGTATCAAATGGATATTAAAAGTTCCTTTCTGTATGGTACTATTGATGAGGAGGTGTATGTATGTCAACCTCCTGGTTTTGAGGATCCTAATCATCCTGATAAGGTCTATAGGGTGAAAAAGGCTATGTATGGTTTACATCAAGCTCCCAGGGCATGGTATGAGTGCCTTTCTACTTATTTGATGGACAATGGCTTCAAAAGAGGGTTGATTGATAAGACTTTGTTCATTAGGAAGCACAAGGAAGATATTTTACTGGTTCAGGTCTATGTAGATGACATCATCTTTGGCTCAACAAATAAGGAGTTGTGCAGAGATTTTGAGAAACTTATGCATGATAAGTTTCAGATGAGTTCTATGGGTGAACTCACTTTCTTTTTAGGGCTATAGGTTCAACAAAGGACTGATGGTATTTTCATTAGTTGTAACACCCCCAAATTTGGCACAGCGGAAGCATTCGAGTCGTGGGGTGCTACTAATTGGTATCACAACACAAAGTATAGAACAACAGTTTTACATTAAGAAGCTTCATAAATAAATGTATAAAGTTTACATTATTCAAAATTAGTGCGGAAATATAGGCCCATAATAAAAATAAAGCAATCCCAAAAATGTCCAAGTAAAGACCATGCCATGCCATGCCAAAAGCCTCCAAAGTAAGTTGTCACCTTAAACCTGAAAATACATGCTAAAAATGTCAACACGAGGTTGGTGAGTTCATAGGTTTGTAAATAAAGTAGTAAATCAGTTTTGTTGTGCAATGATAAACCAGTAGGACATATGTATAAGTAATAGTGCTGAGCAAGTAGTAAAATGAAATGCAATCCAGGTCATGTAATCCACATCATGAACTATTGGATAAATGAAATCTGTCAACCAGTCCCAAAGACTGTTGGCTAAATGTAATCATGGATATCCAACCAGTCCCGAAGACTGTTGGCTAAATGAAATCTGTCAACCACTACAAACCCTCATGCACACAATTACATACACATATATGTCCAAAATTGAAATATTATGAATTTATCACAGCGAAAGAAATAATGCTATTGTAATGATAATTGAATAGCTGAATAAGTTATTTAGTGAAGCACATAAAGTTTTCAAGAACCAAGTCATTTGCAAATATTGAAATTTAGTAAACAAGCATGTATTCTCCCCCAAAAGTGTTTTCAAAATAAGTAAAGTATGGGTCATGAACTCACCTCAATATGAAGTAACGCAAGGACCATAACGGACACAAATGGCATCAAGAAACTAACACAACAGTATCAAGAGTACAGGTACAATGGTACGCGATCGATACAACCTAATAAGAGTTTGCTATCTCAGAATAAATCTAATAGAGTAAATGAATTTCTGAAAGACAATGTGTCTTAGTTTTCGTGGAATACTTGTATCGATATTTATAAAATGTTTAATGTCGTTTCTCGTAAGAAAAGTTTTGTATCAATGTTTCGTGTGGTAATAAGAAAATGACGACTCGACATGTAACTCACGCCAAACATAACTCACGCTAAAGCATAATGTATATCCCAATACATTATAAGGAGTAGTCAAGGAATATTGACCAAGACTTAAGAACACACAAAAAAGCAATAAAACATATAAAAAAAGTCAAACAAGTAGGGATCAATTAGCAAATAAATAGTAAGTAACAGGTAGATAGACATTTATCCGGTAATCCCAGATAGTTGATAAAACGTTATCGTTTAGAAAAGAAACGTACATTTGTTAAAAGATTTATGATGTTAATAATTAAGTAATTAGAAAAGTATTTATTACATTTCTCCAATTTGATATAAATTTATAAAAGTTTTAGTTATTGTAAATCTTTCTAGACAATATTTCCCAATGGTTTTAATAGAAAACTAATAAAGAATATTTGTTGATTTAAACATTGTTTCCTTATTTTATGCCCGATACGAATCAAATATATATTAAAATTGTCGTGAGTCTATTATATCGTGTTCGTTCCCAGTCCAATAAGTCTATAATGTCCAAGTAAATCAATACGATACCAGTCCAAGTAATCCAAGTAACCAATTAAATGGGAGTTAGTCTGATATATCATGTTCGTAATATGTTCATACAACTTGCCATACCGAAACAAATCATAACAACTTTTATAATTTTACACTTGCTCTAAATTTTAACCCATTAATAATATAACTCAAACCACCCTATCATGATCTCAAAGTCTGCTAAATATACACAAACAATAACACTTTCACAATCCCGAATACAAACATAGACTCATTCATAGATTGACCCTGCTTGCGTTTTTGTTGCTAACCAAATCACACAAGACACCCTACAAGAGTGTTCTTGTGAACCGAGGCAAGGCAAAAACAACCAAGACGCAACCGATACCCACACGGATACATTTGATGCAGCAAAACTCAAAAGTAAACAACAGTGAACTCAATGCATTCCCTTTAACAAAATCACAAGCATCAATAATCAAACAATTAATCTAGCAAATATTAAGTCTACAGCGACCATACCGGGGTCTCGCCCCTCAACCAAACTAAATCAACAACTATTAAAAACTCAAAACCATGACCAGCAGCCACAATCCCGTTCCCTAAACGGGTTTCAAACTCGCTTCGACACCAAGAATTATGACAACAACAGTGACA
Organism: Chrysanthemum lavandulifolium; assembly: GCA_022545495.1. NCBI lineage: Eukaryota > Viridiplantae > Streptophyta > Magnoliopsida > Asterales > Asteraceae > Chrysanthemum > Chrysanthemum lavandulifolium. Next base: position 276,249,335 of record CM040241.1, read on the forward strand.
ACAATCCTGGAAATGAGACTAAAAAAAATAACTCATGGTTAGCCGAGTCTAACCTGACCCGACTGTTTACACACGAAAACAACTAACACATCTTACCCAAGAATCTTACCACACGAGACGAATTAAAATCATTTTAACCTCGTTTATTCACCACACGGAACTTTAATCAAATCATGTTTATGGCCATTTTTATTCCCAGGAAAACTATATGAAATATCTTATAAATCGATGTAACAATAATAAAAATGATATACCAACATAGGTTTTATGATCATACCAAGAAGAAATGACAAAACAGATGACGGTTACGAGGACAAACATGACCAAAACCAATCGTTCTGATGATGGAAATGACGGCGGCTCAAGGTTTTGGTGGCGGTGTGAGATGGACGACAAGGATGATGGTGGTGGTACGCAGCAGTGGCGACGGCGGTGGCAGTAGTTGGCCGGAGAGTGGGCAGAAAGTGGTGGTGGGTGGCTGAGCTGGGTGGCGGCTGAACTGGGTTGGGAGAGGCATAAATTATTTTAGGTTTAGAGTATAAATGAATTTTAACTCTAAAAACTTTTCTTTATATACTAAAAAAAAAAAAATAAAAATTATAACACATGTGACAAGGGAATGGAAGTTAAGGGGCGGCTGTGTAACTTCTTTCCATGGACCATTAATGTAATTTTCCTTAATCTTTTGTAATATTAGCTTCGGGGCTCACCTGGACAAATAAACGCGAGATAGAAATTACAAAACTTACGCCATTGTTTTTAAAATAATTTTTCTGATAAAATTGAGTATTTACACGACTAGTTTTCTCGTAATTAAATATAATAGTCAAATCAAGAAGTTAAATGAATTTTACGGTTGTCGGAACGCGTCGTGTGCGGTTTTTTTTCATGATTTACGAGATAACTCTTTATTTTCGATTCAAATTGGCTCGAGAAAATCCGAAATGGAAAACAATACTAATAAATATAATTCGTTATTAAAATAGTTTATTAAAAATTTACCTGGTGCTACATTAGTCAAGATAAATATGTAGCAGATGTTTTGAAAAAGTTTGGGTTTCAGGATGTAAAGAGTGCTAGTACACCAATGGAGACTCAGAAACCAATGCTACCAGATGATGGAAGTCCCAAAGTTGATTTGAAGTTGTATAGGTCCATGATTGGATCTTTGATGTATCTCACTGCATCTAGGCCAGATATAATGTTCTCAGTATGTGTGTGTGCAAGGTTTCAAGTCACACCCAACACAGCACACATGAATGTTGTTAAGAGAATTTTTAGATACCTTAAAGGTCATCCTAAATTGGGCCTATGGTATTCTAAGGATTTAGCTTTTGATTTGGTGGCCTATACAGACAGTGATTATGTTGGAGCTAGTTTGGATAGGAAGTCTACTATTGGAGGATGTCAGTTTTTGGGAAGCAGGTTAATCTCATGGCAGTGTAAAAAGCAAACTATTGTGGCCAATTCTACAACTGAAGCTGAGTATGTGGCTGCTGCTAGTTGTTGTGGTCAAGTGCTTTGGATTCAGAATCATTTGTTGGACTTTGGGTACAATTTTATGCATACTAAGATTTACATTGATAATAACAGTACAATATGGATAATTAAAAATCATGTTTTGCATTCTAGAACTAAGCATATTGAGATAAGGCATCATTTTATTAGAGATTGTAGTGAGAAAAGGTTGATTCAAATGGTAAAAATCCATACTGATTTCAATGTTGTTGATCTTCTCACTTAAGCTTTTGATGTGGGGAGGTTTCAGTATCTTATAGTTAGTATTGGAATGATAAATCTCTAAGTCTCAAATTTGTTTTGTAAAAGTTTGTAAAAGTCATGTGCTGTTATTAGTTGATCTTAGTATTGCTTGTTTTGTTCTAACCACTGCTTGTTTCTTTGTGTTCCCACTAACTATTTTGCAGAGAAATGGAATCAAATCACTATTAGAATGCTGCAATGTACTTCAAAAGACAACCATGGAATTATTTTCATTCATAAACTGCATACAAGGATGTAGGGATTACAACCATGGGATCATACAACCAAAGGACTATTTCACAAGACCACTTCCTAACACAACCTACTAGGACCCCAGCTTCGCAACTTACCCCCTACCACCTAAGGCTTCTTATCCAAGGCCCACTCAGGCATCACTTTCGACGCCCTTCAACCTTCAATCTCCTTCCACACTTTGGGGCATGCTAGCCCAATCACCTTTCCTCTGATGGGTGGTGATGATGATGAAGGACCCTTTGGTGGTGGTGCTGTCAACAATGCTTGAGAAGGTGGTGCTTGAAGCTCTTCTGGTGGAAGTACTGCAGTAAGGGGAGGAACAACAAGGACTCTTGAAGAAGTTTCATCATATGTACCTTCATATGGAGACACATAACTTGGCATGGAACTTAGGTCTGAGCTGGATTCTTTGATGATAGTGTCTTGAGGTCTTGGTTGGATTGCAGAAGGTCCAGCAGCTGAAGGGTTTGAGAAAGCTGTGTTCATTGGTGGAAAATAATTATTCCAACCACCTTTAGTAGAACCTGAGTGAGTTATTTTCTTTGATGAAACCTCTTCTTCAACCCTACCTGGGTTATTCCTAACAAACTCTTATCAAACACTGTCGGATGAGGAGCTGTCAGTTGAGAGATTGATAGGGTTTGAGTAGCTCATGGTGATTTTTGGTGAAAAAGATTATGAAGGAGTTTTAAGAGAGAGAATTTTGGTGTGTTAGTAGTATGGGTAGTATGTGAGTATGATGGTCTTAAATAGAAGTTAAGATGAAATCAGTAAGTAAATGTGGGGAAGGTATAAGTTGTTGAGGAGTAAATGAAGTCTTTGACTTTGGTGGCCGGATTAATGAATTGGAGTTGACCTTTTGACTGGGTGGTTAAGTATTGTTCTAACCACTGCCAGCATAATTTTTGAATCCACTTCTAGTTATTTTCTAACCACTGCTAACCTTAACAATTCTTCATGTGTTTGGTTTATGTTTGTGATATGCAGGTATGAAGGATCTTTTGTATAAATTGGAGCTTTTTGGAATCACTATTTGTGGCTTAGATTTGGTTGCTGTAATCTTAGTCAAAAGATTGGAGTATGGTTGCTGTATCCAATGCTAGTTCATTTCAAACCACTGCTAGTGGTTTTCACTCCACTGCTAGCATATTGTTGATGATGGATACTTGAGGGATGTTTTGTAACTTTGGTGCTAACGTATTTATTTCCCCAAATCCTGCCAGATCATTTAATTGATCTTCAAATCACTTCCAATTGGTGCTCAACATAAACCCTAACCACTCCCAACTGCTTATTTCACAATCCCACATCATATCTCATCACCCATCACAATGCCGTCGCCGTATTCCAAAACCCATAACCTAGTTGCTTACTTGATCAAAAACTATCAATCCGAAGGATTTCATGGAATGATTGTTTTCCTTACTCACAGTCAGATTCACTTTGCGTTAACTGTAGCACCCACAATTCTTAAAGCCTATGTACATCAATTACGGGGAATGCGAGAGCTACGAGGAGAGAGATGGTTTAGAGGTTTTAGGACCGGTTGATGATAATGAGATTTTGGTTGATGAGGAAGTCATTAGAGGTATTTTGAAGCTGGATGATGCTGATGGTGTAGTTAATCTTTCTGATGATGCTATATCTGAAGGTTTGGAAAGGTTAGGTTATACTAGAAGGGGAGATAGGGTAAAATTTTTAAAAGGTATGTTTTCTCCATAATGGAAGTTTTTGATTCACACTATGCTGATGTGTGTGAGTAATAAGACCACAGGGTTTGATGAATTTCCCTCTAAAATTGCAACTGCTCTTATTTGTCTATCTGAAGGGAGGGAATTCAACTGGTCTAGGATGATTTTTGAAGGGTTTGTGCAGAATATTAGGAAAAAGGGTAAGTATTACTTATATCCTAGGTTTGTTCAACTTATTGTGGATAGTCAGATTGCAGAACTTGTAGAACATCATAGGAAGTATGAGGTTCATTATAGGCTTCCTAAGGTATTTGCACATATGAGACACCAAAACCCAAATTTCATAATCAAAGTTATCCCATTGTTCCCTAATATGATCCCTTTACCTGACATTCCTGAGTTTGATGATGTAACTGAACCCCAATCCACTGATGTTGCAACCTCCGCTACCTTAGCTGAAACCACTGCTACAACAAATGTAACCACTTCTACCCAACCTGAAACCACTGCTGAACCAATTTTGTTTACTAGGAGGAGAAGGAAGGGCACCAAGCTACCTCAGTGGTGTTAGTGGTGTAGCTAATGAGGTCACAAGGAGTGGAGTGACATGATTGGAAGGGCTTCCTTCTTGACTCATGCTTAGATGTTGGTCGACAAGGTGGAATCATAAATCGACCCAACCTTTGGCAACTCCTATTGTGGAGAGTTCCTTGGAACTCAACACAAGTGGAGGAATCCCTAGCCAACTGGCTCATTCAGGGTGCATAGATGATCAGGCTCGGTCTGATGCTATGTTTACTTTACCCGATTATTAACCTCTCGGACCAGGTTACACAGCTCGAAGTAATGAGGGTAGCTTGGAACATGAACATGAATTGACGGATCCTACTCAGGTACATGATTACTTTTCCAATGAACCACCTCTCGGACTAGTTAACACAGGTCGAAGTGGGGAGGATATTCTTGAACGAATAAATGAATTGACAGTTAAGTGTACAAAAATGGAGGATACAATCTCAAGTCTTCAAGAGATTGTTGTGTTTCAGGGCAGAGAGATTAGACATTTGAAGCACAGGGTTTTTGTTTTGGAGAAGATAAAGAGACCTGGGATTGCTGTTGTTAGAAAATTAAGGAAGCAAAATAAGAAGGTGAACTCCTCCCAGGATGTGATTTTGGAGGATGTACCAAACAGGGGAGGAGTGAGGGCATTGATTCAGGGGAGGCTGGTGTGAATATGGATGAGGATGTGGATAGTGGAGATCGAAGAGAGCATTATGTGGTGTCTGATAAAGATGGGAATGAAGCTGTACTTGAAACCTTGAAGACTGTAGTAGAAGACAAAGAGAAGGAGGTGGTGCAAGACACATCCACTGCTAGTGTTTCTGTAACCACAGCTAGTCTTAAAGAACCCACTGCTACAACTTTAAATGAGGTAAACAGAACCACTGCCACTACAACCACATCTACAATTGTCACAACCACTTCTATTTCCCCACCCAAACCTAAAGAAGTTGAGAAGGAAGTTGCCAGTACTCTGATAAATTTAAGTAAAACTTCATCCAACCTTACACCTACCATTCCACCTGCTCCATTATTTCTTAAACCAACTGGACCTAAACCCTTGAGTAAAAGTTTGATTATTGGTGAGCCTTTGAAGAAGAAGGTGGATGTACCAGACATTGGTAAAGGGAAAGGTATTGTTGAACCTGAAATAAAGTTTAAGAATAGAGAAGAACATATTGCTTATGATTAGGAGTTTGGTGAAAGACTGTTAGCTGAAGAAGAAGCAGCCAGAGAAAGGCAAAAGCTAGAAGATGAGGAAGCTACTCAGAGATTGTTAGCTTAATGGGATGATACACAATCCTATCTTCAAACTTCCAATGATATAAAGAATTAGCACACTACTCAAGAATGGGCACTGCTATCCATTGATGAAAGAGCTAGAGCCTTGGGTAAATGGGCAAGAAAGATAAGTAAAGAAAAGAAGCAAGCTAAAAGGAAGAAACCTCCTACAAAGGGTGAGATGAGAAATGTTATGATGAAGATTATCAAGAATATGGGCATTCATATTACTGAAAATTTAAGTAAGTGCACATATGAGAGAATTGTAGAAATTTATCAGAGGTGTATGAGAATTAATGAGGACTTCAATCCAATGAATTCTGAAAGAGAAGCTGAATTGTTAAAGAGAAAAGTTGAAGCTAAGAGGGAATCTGGTTCAAAAAGACCAAAGGTGGATGAAGAGGTGGAAAATAAAGAAAGAACTGAAAAATATCTTCTGGAGTGTGCACCTATTAATCCTACTCCAGTTAGAGCTATTCATCCCATTGAATATTGGCAGATAATTATAGAAAGGGATAGAGAAGTAGTTGAAATAACAAGAAGGGATGGAAGTAAAAGCACTTATTTCAACTTTGGTATATTATTGGATTGTTTGACTAAGGGTGATTTGGAACAGTTTTGGAAAGTAATGGAATTCAGATATGGGAAGTCTGGTCCAACAGGAGAGTTAGCTAAGTTTGTGTGGACTGCTATAAAGAACATGTTTCAAACTGATCTTAATACTGAATATTGGGATAATTGTGAGGTGGTTGAATGATTGTTGTATTCATATTGCAAGGTTCATGCAGTACAAACTACAAAGGATAAGTTTTTCATGTTTGTTGATAAGGATTATCCTTTATCAAAGAATGTGGCAAGACAAATGCTGGTAGCTAAACTCACTTCACAAGGAACAAAGGCTACACATCCTATTATTGATCCATTGTTTCAAAAGACTGAGGAGATTGCAGACATACAAGGGCCTTTGGCAATTAAGGCTAAATCTCAAGGAAGATTGAAGAGAAAGGCTGATATGTCTAAGGCTGTGGATTACACATCAGAATCGAGCGAAAAGAAGAATTGAGATGTGTTGCTTTCTGGTAAGTGTTTGGATACATCCTCCATTACAGATGTTTTGAGCTTAAAGGAAACTTGAGAATTCTGTTTGAATATATCAAGTTTAGGGGAGGACTGTTGGTTTTTAGGTTCCTCAGATCAGGAATTATTCTAAGTATTGGAACCACTGCTAGAGTAAAAGAAACCACTGCAAGAAGAGGGAATCCAATGCTGGAGATTAAACCACGACTAGTAGAAGAGTATAACCACGACTATTGTATTGTAAACACTGCTAGCTTTGTTTAGTCGGTTTAATATTTTGTATTAGATAAATATGGAAAAGATATTTATCTTGTAGGTTACATATTGTATTATGTAAAGGACTCCTTAGCCTATAAAAGGAGGTCCTAGGTTAGATTAGATATACGTGTGTTTTATATCTAAGGTCGATACACTTCAAGGTTGTAAAACCCTAATACTGGTTAGAGTATTCATTATTAATATAATTGAGGTGTTTAAGAGTTGTTATTACTGTTCTCTTCTTAAGGTTAAATATTATATTCCGCGTAGTATTTAACAAGTTATTGTTAAGTCAGTTTCTATAAGGATCGTTTGCTCAACTGGGATCAACATATACTATCAACAAATACCTTGAGGACTCCACTAAAAGGCAGAAAGAGCAGGACGAATGGTTGAAAAGCTTCTAAGAAAGTATGAACCAAAGCTTCTCTAGTCATGACGAATCTTTAAAAAACTCAGAGGCAATGGTTGAAAATTTTAGTGAAGAGTTGAAAAGAAGTAATACTGAACCTGGAGGAATTAAACCTATGGTGGCCTGCAAGGCCATCTTTACGGACGACGAGGTTAATGAATCAACCGATAATTTCCATACTTCTATTACTAAGCAGGAAGTTGAAGCTGGATCGGACGATAGTAACCAATTACGATGTAACTCTTGCGATGAGTTACGTCGTAACCAGGGAATAGGTATCGAGCCGAAGTTGGAAAGCACTATTGCGAATGAAATGCCTAGCCAATTACCAAAGAAGGAGATTGGCGCAGATAGCTTCATTCTTCCATGCTCTATTGGTAATCATGATCTATCGGCATTAGCTGATCTTGGGTCTAGTGTGAACGTTATGCCATTTTTAATATTTCTAAAACTTAGATTAACTAATCTTTGGAAAAAAAGAATGGTGATTGAAATGGCAGATATGACTAAGGCGACTCATATTGGAATTGCGGGTAATGTATTGGTTAAGGTCGATAAGTTTCTCTTTCCTTCAGATTGCATGGTTATTGATATGGCAAACACCCCTAGATAGCATTTAATTCTTGGGAGACCTTTCCTTGCTACCTCACGCGCCCAAATAAAGGTCTTTGAAAAAGAAATTTCATTGGGATACACTCATGATAGGGTGGTGTTTAAGATGGACAATGTTCTTTTTCAAGAACCAGAAGAAGTAGTAAGCTCGTGTATGGCAAAATTAGTTACTAAGGAGGAGCCAGCTATTTTACTCGACAGTTCTAAGATGCTTTTACTCCTTCATATATTTGTCATACGCAGGAAATAAAGTCTAATGATAGCTATGATAGCGATGAATCTTCTTGGCGGGATGACGAAGAAGATCAGATTTCACCTGAGGAAATGGGCAAAAGTGGTGTAACTATTGTAACAGGGAAGCTACATTGTTGTACTCCTATGACTATTATGATAGAGAGCTCGAAATTAACTTTGCCAACATGTTCCCCATTTAACAAACGTTGCAATGGAGGTGGCCAATTCTTAGTGAAACGGATGAAAAAAGAGGCAACCGTTTGGTGGTGTTTTGAAGAGGAGAAAATAATTAAGGAAAATTGGTTTCAAGAACACCATATTATGGCCGATTGGTTTGAAAATATAGAATGGACTATTCACTTTTGTGAACCGGCAATTATGATGTCTAGAGGAACTACTCAAGTGTGGCCTACATGTGATCCCCATCTCAAGGTGTGCAATGGAAGAGAATTCCTTGAGCCAAACCTGCTTAAATGTAATGAATGGGCATTTTTAATGAAGATAAGAGAGAAAAAGTTGGCTACCATGGGATTTCGTTTGAGAATTGGATTAAAGTAAAATTTGGAAAGGTTAAATTAAAATGGGAAGCTGAAGCTAAATTTCGTTATGAATGTGCCAAGTCTAACTTTCTGCGAGAAACTCAATATTGCATGACTCCGTTCATACCTCCAACTGTTTAGGACCAGCCTTCCTCCGATAAGAAAATGATTAAGGCCGACCAAGTTCGAAGGCCCCCATATAGCCCCATGGCTTTGAGTCTAACTTAAAGACTCGTAAATAAAGAAAAGTGCTCTTTCAGGAGACAACCCGAATTATCCATTTCCTTTTTCTGTTTTATTTTAATTTTTATTATTGGGTTTTGTGCTTTTAACATTTTTGCAGGAGTTGGAGTTAAATGATCGGCCTTTAACAGGAAGTTGGATTCTGTCCCGATTAGCAAGTTGCATTGTAACTTTTTCGGTGGTTAGCAAGACACTCTAGGTTTTCAACCAGTTACGACGTAACTTCCATCTATCATTACGCCGTAACAGTCTTCTGTAGACGATTTCCAGGTTCAAAGCAATTATGGCGTAACTCATTCTTGTGGTTACACCGTAATTCATCCCGCAGTACAATTTTAATTTTTAACATTAGCACAATAACCTTGTATTATTTCTAAATGAACTTTATGGGTATGTTCGACGTAAGCCCTCACGAGACTACACTCGTCCACTTAGGACACCAAGTGGTTTAAAAGGATTGTTGCATATGCTAAACGCAACCGTGATTCCTACGAAAGTGAGTTAGGTTTTGTTTGTTTTTTTTTTGTTTTTCCTTTTTTATTTTTAGAGTTATGCTTGTCGGTTAGTTGTGATTTCAGGGATGGAAGTTTGCTCATGGATTCTTAACAAAGGCACGATATTTAACGTGGGCCTTTTCTCTTTTTAGGAGCAAATTTTAGAGAAGTTCTCGCTCCAATTATAATTTCTCTTCACCTTTATTTAATGTTTAGTACAAAGGGATTTTGTACATCTCAAGTGGGGGGACGGGAGTATAATTATTAGTTGAACTTATTTTCCTCGTTTTTCTAGTTTATTTTGAAAAATTATGCCATTTTAAAATTTGATAAGAATTAATATATACTTGTTCAATCAACCATAGATAATGTTCACATCAAACCATAACACAAAGTAGCATATAGATGGAATTCTAGAGAGAAAGTTAGAGGTTTAGGGAACTTAGTGAGAGAAAGTGAAATTATTATTATGAGCTCCAACTCTACCTTGGGAGGTAGAGTATTTATAGTCTTACATAAATCGCCACACTTTGGGCTGTGGATCGGGCATCTGATGGGTAAAGACCCGTCCGTCCTCCACGGTGTTACTAAACTAAATAACTACTTAACTTAAAAGAACTACGACTACGAGCTTTCTAACGATTACATATACTTGAGGTGACCGACTCTTTAATCTTGAAATTTCTAATTCTAACAATCTCCCCAAGGAGGTCACCTCAATCATGTACCAAAATTACATTGAATACAAATAGATATAACATTAAACATAGATCTTGCATTCTTGATGTAGTCCTTTGTACTTGAGCTCGTAGTCATTGATTCTTCACAATGCATGTTTGGTTATTCCAAGTGGAGGTCTTTCTTGATCCACGTGATGATAATTTTGAGCCATCATTTGAGATCATCGACTATCAACAATCTCGAGACTTCCATTGTGGTGTTGTGACTTTGGGACCGACATGCTCACATTTTGGATCATGATATCTTCTCATCGAGTAGCGGAAGCTTTTGTTGAATCATGATATTGGCGGCGTGGCGAAGCATGGAGTGAAAATATCGAGTCATTGATGCACTAATCATGATTTCTTTTGAGTTGAATGTGTTAAGTGAGCATGCGGCTATGGATTGACCGCTTCATTACGATCATTACAAACGTCGGGCGTACACATACAACGATTAGCAATAAATCGCACGAAAGTGTCTTTGATCACTTCGTTGAATTGAGGTACACGGCCCGCGGTTCCCGTTGATCGATACAAATCTTTTGTGATCGGTAGGATTCCAAAGAATCTCCTTGACGGGGTTTCGCGGTTGTTCTAGCTGTTCTCAAACCGGAACATCTCAAAGAAGACAACACGGAGTGAGTGAACCAAAAATTTTAAGTCCAGCGATTGATGAAAAAGATTTGAAAAACAATCGTGTATTGCTCAATAGAAATTGTTTTGCAATACAACGAAGGTTTTATTGAAAATCAATTATCAATCATAAAAATACCTTTGGTTTGAAAAATGAGTACACGTCGATGTGCTAAAGAAAAGAGTTTTTAAGCACAAAGACCGGTTTTCAAAGGTATCCGTCAATCCACAACTCGAACGAGATTGATTCAAGAAATTGAATCGCCCCATTGTTTCATTCGGTTGTCACATGGTTGATCTATATAATAGATCTCACATGCCACCTACCGGAGCTTGTTTGATGTTGGCTCGAGGCTTTCCATCTTCATTGTGAATGTGTAAACACATCACTCGGATGTTACAGCAATACCACAAGGATAATCGTGGGACTCAAGATATAATCTCTCTTTCCACATTGTGTGAAGCAGAGAGTCTTCATTGAAAGTGTCCTAATGAGATTTATTGATGATCTCGTGGCTCTAGACTCAATTTGTGCATATTTGGATCCTATAACGGAGACTAGGAGAGGTCTCCTTCTTCATATCAACCATCTCTAAGAGAAAGTCGATAGATAATGTCGGTTCCCGTGAGAATGAAACAAGTCCTTTTAAGAGGAACTTGAGTGGTTTGGAAAGTTGAAGTGCGGTCGTCCTTTGGGTCCATGACGTCTTGTCTTCAATACCGATGTTACCATCGGTAGCATATGAATTGAACCGGTTTACGCCTAAGGTTGAATTGATGGAGGCTATTTCTTTTCACCCTTTTCTCATTCATTTCTTTTCATTCTTCAACCCCTTGATGCTTACGAGACTTCATAACTAGAACCTTGTTGGGTTTATTCGATTACTAGCTCGGTCTTAGTCCGCACTCTTCCCATATCTCATTTTTCTCCTTTTCTCATCATACCTAAGGACTTCTACACTAACTAGTGGATTGTCCTGGGTAGATCCCTCCGGTTACGGCGGATCATGGGAACCAATACCTAACCTTATCATCCTTATATCACCGTACATAAAGTAAAGTTGGTGGGTCTATTTGGTATTGTTCATCGCCAAAGGATCAATAGAAAACCATTTGAAAATCAATTCGGATACTTGTGATATATAATCAAAGCATTTTGTACACGAATTGTTTTGATATTTTAAACGAGAACTCCCCTCAACATGTGCATCAAGTATTTGAAAATGTTTTGCACAGGAGGCAAGAGAAAGAATTAACTTCTTTTGATTACCATTTTCTAAAGATATCAACATCACTTCCTCAACGGATCAAGTGGGTAAAGCATTTCCGGGAAGGATGAGGTTTCCATGAATTTTGCTCCCCTCAATATGTGCCTCGAGATTTGAAAAGAGTTTTGCACATACTAGAGGAACACACATTGGGATAAATGATCACGTTTCAAATCAAAGGTTTAAGATAGATGCTCCCCTCAACATGTGCATGAAAATTTGAAATCGTTTGTCACATGTGGGCGGGGATAGCATGTACATCCGTTTATAACCATTTACCTAATTATCGGTTTAAATCTAATTTAAATCACACATTCTCCCCGATCACAATTATCAAATCATTTGAGATTTGTGATCTCGTATAATTAAATTGATTTTGAAAGCTTTAAGGAGAATTGTGACATGATTGTGAAAGTGTTTGAGCGATAAGGATCGGATTTAAGACTTTAAACTCCATTTATAAAACATGCATGTATATCTTTTGAAAAACAATTTAATGCCAAATAACTTTTTAATTTAATTGAAATCATTCTCCCCTCAATCAATGACATAGGTTGTTGATTGAGAGATAGAGATTTGACAAATAAGTCGATGATTATCAAAAATAGAGATCGAGTTATTTTTCAAAGCATTTAGTTTTCGGGATAAATGTTTATAGAATCGAGCATGGAATTTTGAAAACATGATAAAACATGGCTCTGTTCTTTCTTTAAAACCGGTTATTGCTGAAAGTGACAATAAACCATTGTTTCTCTTTCTCCCAAAATATTTTTTTTTTTTTTTTTTTTTTTTTTTTTTTTTTTTAAGAATTCGAACAACATCTAAAGTCCGTGTCATTCTTTGAATGACATCACAAAACCGTAGATATTATCGAATCGAAAAAAACATGACAAAATGACAATATTTTTGAAGATTTTTGAATTTTTCAAATTTTTATGGATTTTGAAAGTTTTATATTTTTTTTGATTTTGAAGGTTTTATAATTTTGATTTTTTTTTTTTTTTTATAATTTTGTATTTTGTTTTTTTTCGAATAAATATTTACAAGAGATAGATGAAGATAGACCTTTACTCCTCGTCTTCCTCCACGAAGGCGTTTGAGTGTTCGGTTGAAGGCTTTTCAAGCCAAGGCGTGGAAGAATAAACTCAAAGCGTTCTCTTGGAAGAGCTTTGGTGAAGATGTCGACTAATTGATATTCGGACCTCACAAAATATAGTTCCACCACACCTTTTCTACTTGTTCCACGATGAAATGATGTCGAATGTCGATATGCTTTGCTCTTGAGTGTTGAGCGTTGTTGCATGAGAGAGCAATAGCACTTTATTATCACGATCTGAGAGGATTTTGTTGAATTCAAAGCCATAGTCGGATAATTGAGATCTCATCCATAAGATTTGAGCACAACAAGATGACATGGCTATGTATTCAACCTCTGTAGAGGAAATAGAAGTACTCATTTGCTTCTTTGAAGACCGACTCACAAGCTTATCACCCAAAACTGAGCACCTCAGGGCGTGCTTGACGTGTATCTTGACAACTGCATGATCGGCATCATATCTTTGTTAGTGACATACCGGTGTCCTTGGTACCATAGTCCCATATTGATGGTTCCTTGGAGATACCGAAAGACCCGTTAAGCGCTTCAAGGTGCTTTTAGTAGGCTTAGCACGGTATCTAGCACACATGCATCTGAGAGAACAAGATGTCGGTCTACTAGCGATGAGATACATCGGGGATCCAATCATACTCCTATATTTCGTTTGGTCAATCATGATCCACGAGAGGTCCTCATCTAGTTTGGTTCGGTCAATCATGGGAGTGTCAGCGGTCACTTGAATCAAATCCAAATTTCTTTAGAATCTACATTGCATATTTAGATTGATTTATGAAAATGCCTCGGGACTTTGAGAATTTGTAATCCCAAGAAAAATGACATTTGTCCCATCATTGACATTTGAAACTTTGAACTCATTTCATTTGAAAAGCGATCACATTCCATTGGGTCGATCGAGGCAAAAATAATATCATCAACATAAATTTGAACATGAGTTAAATGTTTGCACGACTTCACGGTGAACAATGTAGGATCAATGCTCCTTTCTTTGAATCCGGTTGAAAGAAGAAACTTTGACGATGTATCATACCATGCCCTTGGAGCTTGCTTTAAACCGTAAAGAGCCTTCTTCAAGCGATAAGCGTGAGTAGGATGCTCTTGATTCACAAATCCTTGAGTTGGGCGGCGTGAGCGACTTCTTTAAGATCTCCGTTCGAAATGCCGTCTTTACATCCATCGATATACCACCATGTTCTTACTTGCGGCATTAGCCAAAAGATTACGATTGCCTCGATTCGAGCAAGCTGGAGCAAACGATTCTTCAAAGTCTATACCCTCCTCTTGGCGATATCCTTTAGCAACCAATCGAGCCTTGTTTTCAACACATCACCATGCTCATCAAGTTTTACTTTGAAGATCCATTTGAGAGCTATAATCATAGCTTACGATGCGGGGCGGTACTAACTCCCATACATCAAGTCGATCAAACTCATGAATTTCATCTTGCATGGCATTGAACGACTATCTTCATCCATGGCGGTTTTAACATCTTTTGGTTCGATCTTAGATAGTATGGAGTTGAAGAAACACCATAAGGCATCGGTTGCGAGTTGCTTCCGGGTTGATCTGGGACGAGAGGATTTCCAATGATGTTGTCTAATGGATGATCGTGAGTCCATTTTACGAGGTGTTCATGTGGCATTTGTTGAGGCGAGGTAGGCGAGTCGATGTCTCTGAAGAAGATGGTTCGATGATGATTCGGGAGTAGCAAATATGTTTTCAAATGGAGCATCTTGAGAGTCGCAAAGGGATTAACTTCATCATTGATGCGAAACATTTCCATGATGTACATTTGAAGAATGATGATTTGTTGATGAGGCGAAGGATCGGCGACGGTGCTTCTTGACTTCTGAGATATTGAGGCGATGGATTGACTTCATTCACTGGAATATGAGCATCCTCTTTGTAGGAATTTGCACCTCATTAGTAGTAGACTCATCAGTTCATCAAACATGGGATCGAACAATTTCTTTACATCATCTTGGATGGAGGTACATATGGAGTTTCTTGAGAGGAGTTTGGAACAAGGGATGAACCAATAGGACTGTTTTGAAGTGCGGGTCTGGTGGAGTGTCCGAGAGCCATTTGACCGGTCGACTCATCAAGCGTAACGTGAATTGTTTCCATGATGTTTGGGTTCTTCATTGTAGATTCGGTATCCCTTTTTGTTTGGTGCGTATCCACAAATACTCCAATGTCGACTTTAGCCCTAAGTTTGCCCAAGTCTTGACCCTCATTTGTTGGATAGCACAATGCACCAAACACTCGAAGGAAAGAGATCGGGTTTTCATTGTGGACAAGTTCATATGGAGTTTTCCATGTACGGTGTGGATTAGGGAGCGATTTTGTGTATAGCATGCGATGGCGATTGCTTGACCCGGAGAAACATTGGAACCTTTGAGTATATCAACATTGTTCTAGCGGCTTCAACGAGTCGATTTCGTCTTTCAACTACACCGTTACATTGTGGAGTTCGTGGAACACTCCTTTGATGGTGATTCCAACGCTTTCATAGAATTCACTAAGTTGTTTGTTGACAAACTCGGTTCCATTGTCTGATACGATGATTACGGCGGTTTTGTTTAGTCTAACTGCAATTTGTTTGATGAGTTTGATGATGATATCGAGTTTCATCCTTTGTCCTTAAGAACTTGACCGGTGAATCTAGAATAATCATCAACCACAACTAACACATATTTCTTCCCAAAGATATTACGCACCCTCATTGGTCCATAAATCCATATGAATCATATGAAGAACTTACGTGACGAGTTAGTAGGTTTAGGTTTATGGGCATACTTCTTGCTTTTTCCCAATTGACATCTTGAACAAAGATGATCCTTTTCATACTTTAGTCTAGGTAAACCTACAACTAAGTCCTTTACGGAAAGATCGTTGATGGTGCGAAGTTCAAGTGATTGAGACGCGATGCCATAACCATGACTTTGTTTTGAAGCCTTTGATAACAAGCGATTGGTGAAGCTTTCATCATGTCATCGATAGAGATGGTGTAAAGGTTTGAGCCACGAGTTCCTTTCAGCAGTTCCTTACCATTAAGATCTCTAACAAAGCGGTATGTTTTACGAAGGCTACTTCTAGATCGAGTCACGAATTGACCGACGAGAGCAGTTATGACCTAAACCTTCCACATAATACACTCGGAGATGACACTATCACCAACAACATAATCTCCATAACCCATAATAGCACCAAAATGATCATTACCAAATCTAACGATCCGATGAATTTGCTCACGAAGTTCATGAGCCGTGACGGTCTCAGGTCATATGCTTGGAGCGGCTGAGTCCGGTACCACGAGCGATTTGAGCGATCTGCGGTTGAACACGAGACAAGAATGGATAAGCGGATAATTGGGATCCCATGCAAGAATGGGTTCCATTTGGTTAGTAACAGCAGTTGGACCACCCACATCGAAATAGAAGCATTCATATCGAGAAAGTGAGGTAATAGAATCATTGTGAATAGATGCAATACTAGTGTGCGAATTAACCCTATTTACGGTGTGACCACTTCTTAAGGAATAGTTCTACCGGTGGGCATCCATTTTCTAGTGGGCATTATCTGATTGGTCTTATGACCAACAGGTATCCAATAAAAACCTATTCTGCTGAATGTTCTTCCTGTGGGTTTCCATTGTTTTCTAACTTTCTTTCGCTTTTGCCTTTTAGCCTTTTTAGCATGAGTTTTAGCATTAACAATATTAACTGGACAATTAACATCATTAGGCAAAACAGTAACACCACATTCATGATTAGAAACAGAATTCAAGCAGACATCAGTACAAGGTTTGCAAATAGTATCAGAATTCGGATTAATTACAGTACGCCTATGGCAATTACTAGAATCAACACGATTCGTTTTATTCAATTCAAGCTTAAAGTTCCTAGATTGTTCTTCTACTTTCTTCCAGTGCACATTCTTAGCTTGAGAGGTCCTATCATTCCTTGTATTGTCTTGAGACTTTGACTGCTCCGCAATGTCACGATTACTCTGTAGAGGAATGGGAACATTAGTTGGCTTAACTACTCTTTGCATCACTGTTTAGATGTCTTGGGATCCGAACTACATGCGGTGCACTAAGGTTCACTTTCTTAAAACTAGAGTACTTGTGATTTGTACTCTAGAAGGCACACTTGAGTTCTCTTTCTTAGCATTGACAGTTCTGGAATCTGAGCTGTTTAAAGGCACACTACTGTTCACTTTCAAAACATTGGGAATCGAATGTGTATCATACTTAGCTTTAGGCATTGAGCATGGAATCAAAGGATTAACTCTCTCACCTAATGACTTTGGGCATATTGTGATCAAGCATTCTAAGATTTCTTGAGATCGTTTGGCATATAAGCAAGCATGTCCAATTGCATTATCATGAGGTTTCTCTAGCTTATCCTCTTCAACAATCTCACGCAGACATTCTAAGCAATCCTTAAGGGATGAGAAATATGTTTGAATGGCAAGTTTGTTGTTCCTTAGATGAGGGGACATATGTCACGGATAAAGCATATTTATTACTAGGCGAACCTTAGATACAACATTCTCCTCATTGATCATTGGCATTTTCCTTTTACACGACTCTTGATTCTCAATTTCCTTTTGCAATGAAGTTATTTGTTCGTTGTTTTTGTTACGAGTGACTTTAATTGATTCAAACAACTCATTGAAATGACGTTTAACCTTTTCATTTTCTTCTAGAAAACTTTCGTTTTCCTTTTGTAAAGCATTTACTAGGTTTTGAAGATGAAACGTTTGAGAATTACGAGAATCTAAAGGAGGAGGCATTTGGGAGCTGTCATATTGTTCGTTTGACCCTTTAATTGTGAGATTTGGGCTTTCAACTTTACGATCGTGTTGCCTTGAGCTTGAATCATTCATCACGTTTGTTAATTTGAAAAGCGCATCAAACTCGGAGCATCGAAGATGTCTTGATATTTGAGGTTTTGACATTTTCTTTGAGATGTTGATATTTTAGTTGTAGATTAAAATACTCAACTTCTAGTTTAGAAAATGTTTAACCAAGGTGTCGTGATCATCCGGTTCAATTTTCTCGTTTAGTTTAGAATTAGTTTTTCAAGCTCAATGACACGATCATGGGAGACTTTCGGGGCCACGAGATAATTCATGAAATTTGGAAGCATTAATAGAGCAATTTGAGCGGTGAAAAACACATCTTGAGCAACACATTCGATAATAAGATTCTCATTTAATGTATGTAAGTTCTTTCTCTCAATCTCATTATATTTTAGTGCGCTCATAATCACTAACTTGACAACCATTGCATCAAATTCCTTTTCCATACCCTTAATATCGGTTTCTACCCCTTTTAAGACTCTCAAAGTGATCTTTTAGAAGTTTAAAGAAAGGCATGACCTCGATTAAATAACATTCTTTCATTTGTTCAAAACCTCTTTCACCTTGATTATACCGATGGGGAGTGATCCTTTTCTTGCAAGTTTTCTCAAAATCAACAAATAGTTGGAATATGACGTATTGGCTAATTAATGTCTTGCTTTTAGTGGCAATTGTTCTAGGTACAAGATGCATTGGTGTATTAGGAGGATACACAGTCGCTCTAGGCATTTTCCTAAGGGAGGGTTTGTTTCTACAATATTTTACGCTTTACCTTATCTATTTCCTTTTTCGAAGACTTGTTCGGGAGTCAACAAAGTCGAGGCTTAAACATGTTTAAGGAAATCCGGTTTTCCTTCTTATAATCATGAGGAGTGATATTTATGTTTTCTCTTTGCATTTGGGTCATCTAGTTTTTGTTCATCCTTTCCTAGTGACTTCATCAGTTTCTTATCTTCCTCGGTGCATTCAACGCAACTAGGTTTTGTCTAGGCTTAAGTTTCATTACCATCATAAAGTACCTTATGAGCGTTTCTAGCCTTTTAATTACCTCTGATTTGGTTCCTCAACAAGGGGAATGCTATGCTTATCGCTTAAGACTCTATGCTTAGTGATCATGTGAGCGATCTGAATGGTATTCCTTGTCGTACAACTTATTTTCAAGCTTGTTTTCAAAGTCTTTAGATTAGAAAAATCATTCAAAAGTTTTGACTCCTTAGCATAGAATTCTTGCTTAAGCACTTTAACATTTTCACGAAGTTCTTGTTTTTGCTTAGCGGTTTAGAAAGCTTTTCTTGTAAGGCATTTAACTCTTGTTTTAATACTTCTTCTCTAAACCTACTTTTTCTAATAGTTATGCGCATTTGGTCATCCATTTCACCGCTCACGGTGGTCAACTCAAACTTAGCCTGTTGTTCATAGATAGCAACACGTTCTTTATATGCATTAAGTTCGAGAGATAATGGAATCATCGAGGCACATGCGGTGTATTCATCAAAAGCATAGTCATTGTTAGCTGCGAAGATGCATCACTAGGTACAACTTCACTTTCACTTTGTTTCACATATTGATCATATGGGACAATATCGATATTACCCATATTTTCAATATTTGATTCAATAGTTTCGATTGATTGTACTTTGTCATGCATCATTGCACATTAGCATCATCGTATAGTTTTAATACCTCGAGATTAGCTTGTCATGGGATGGCCCGGTGGTGGTGAAGAAGTGACCTTGGGAGACACCATGGGAGAAATGCTAGCCATAAAAATTGTGTGTGCGATGGGTCCATCATCCACATCAGTCGTAAGCATCACGGTCACCGACTTGAAAGGCATTTTGATGATTGTGACCTATCTCTGAATAGGTTGCTCATCTACATCGCATCATAGGTCTTGGCATTGCCTTGACAAAAGCAGCGAGTTCCTCTTCATTCAAAGTAGCACCATTGTCACGAGCTTGAGCCGGCAACATCTTATCTCGAAGTATTCGACATTTTGTGGGCGCTTTGGAGATGTGCGGTTCCTTGCAATGTGTCCTCACCACCACAGTTAAAGCATTTGATTGGCTTAGCTTGACACAGGTTACCATTCCTTCCTCGATTACGGTTTCCAACATAACCTCTCCCGCTCCACCTCGTCCTGTTCATCTTGTCTTTCTGAGCTGGTTGCACCACGATCCTTCCATCTTTAACGGTGGCTTGATTGTGTGGGTTAGATGCGATTCGAGGTTGTTGTTGGTTTGTGGGAGAGTATTCATGTTTTGACTAATGAGAAGAGCAAGTTGATTAATGAAGCTACCCATGTGAGCATCGGCATCGACTTGTTTGTACATGGGATCGGGAATGAGTTTGTGATTACCATTACAGGGTATGACTTGTGAAGCTTTGGTTTTGATTCCGATGTTTGAGTAGAAGGCGGTTGAATCATTCGACGAGCTTGTCTCTCTGGGTTAGTTTTGAGCGATTGAGAATCAATTTTTCAAACATGGCATGTCTTTCATTACGAAGGAGGAAGGCATAGAGTTGCTCATAGTTTGTGTTCTTCAATCCTTTAGTGAGCTTCACAGTAACAAACTTGTGCCATTCGGGATTCATGTTGTTCACAAATTTTGAATTCAATGAATGTTAGGCATAGTCATTCGATGTTCCTCATGTCATTAACTAACTTATGAAATCTCACATAGTACTCATAGACATTCTCATCTGGTTTCATCTTGAAATGCTCAAATTCATCATAGAGTTGGGATTCCACATGTCTTCCATAGTTAATTACGAACACGAGAGAAGCATCTTAACGTTATCCCAAACGACCTTTGCATCGGTGTTATGATTGATCGACTTGTAGATGTCTTTAGGAAGACCTTGAAGAACAATGTTTGAAGCCACGATATCGCATCGAATCTCTTTTCTCCTTATCATCAAGCTCATCATACATCTTAGGTCATCCATTCCGTAAATAGAGTACCATCTTCATTAGTATCAAGTATGTCTCTAGTCGTCTCAACTCGATATGGTCCTTCATCAATGGATTTGAGAATGTTGACACCGTTTTCCTTTCAAGGCAATACAATCGATTCGTTGAGCCCAAGAATCGTAGTCGATTCTGTCAAGCATGGGTGGGCAGTATCCGAGCCATTGCTTGAACATCCTCGGCGGCGATGGAGATGGCGGTGGGAGCGATGGGAGCGTTGGTAGACATGTTAACAGTTATCACGGGATTTTATAACTCTATGATTAAACCGGAAATAGATTCTTTCACGGATTTTACTAAATCAAGAGAAACCGTAAACAATCACTCAAGTCGCTAGATGATAAAGTGCTAACTCGCTGCCAAGTAATGCACTAAGTCGCTAGAAATTAGTGCAATAAGTCGCTAGAAATTAACTCGCTACACCCCTAATTAGCTAGAGTCCCAAGTCGCTAACGGAAAAGCAAGTCGCTAAGTAGTAACTCGCTCTGAGACTAAGTCGCTAGCCAAATTTGTGCGATGATTAAGCTACACAAGTCGCTAGATATGCAAGTCGCTAAAGAGCAACTCGCTCTGGACTAAGTCGCTACCACAGTCGCTAACCGTGGTGGAGATTCCACTACTTGTACTTTAACTCGCTAGAACTAACTCGCTAGTTTTAACAACGTAACTCGCTACAAAGCGTGAGTAAGTCGCTACCAAGAAAAGTCCGAGAGCTAAGTCGCTAGCTTGAAAAACCAAATAACCTTCACTTTTCAATCCAAAACAACCCAACCACGATGATTCAAGCTTACCAAATGAAAACCTAAACACTTTTGATGATTCTAAACATAAAAGTACCAACAAAATTCAAACTTTAACACAAGAGATCAACCAAATGATGCAAAACCACTAAACTTTTTCAAACTCAAAACCACCTAAAACCACTATAAATCCAAAGATGTGCAAGATATGATCTAACCATGGCTCTTGATACCAATTGTAAGATATTACTTTTCACTTACACATCAAACCATAACACAAAGTAGCATATAGATGGAATTCTAGAGAGAAAGTTAGAGGTTTAGGGAACTTAGTGAGAGAAAGTGAAATTATTATTATGAGCTCCAACTCTCTACCTTGGGAGGTAGAGTATTTATAATCTTACATAAATCGCCACACTTTGGGCATGGATCGGGCATACGATGGGTAAAGACCGTCCGTCCTCCACGGTGTTACTAAACTAAATAACTACTTAACTTAAAGAACTACGACTACGAGCTTTCTAACGATTACATATACTTGAGGTGACCGACTCTTTAATCTTGGAATTTCTAATTCCTAACATTGTCGACTTTTCCTTTTGCGCTTCATTCTTTGCTTACGTTGATGATTTCCAAAGCCAAACTTGATCTTTCTTTGTCTTTGTAGATGCTTCAAATCACTACGCTTCCATATCATTGAGTCCACAAGCTTCAATCTCAACTTCCTTCCTTAAGAATCTTCCAAATGTGCATAAAACTTCATTTCTTCATTATTCGCGATACTTGGCTACATATACATACACAATCGCATCTTTGCACTTTTGCAACAATTATGAGTAAATATAGTGAATATCATGCACAAACTCCCGATAATAACGCTACTAAAACATGTTCATTTTAGACGTTATCAAATTCCCCACACTTAAGCTCTACTCAGCCTCTAGTAGGTCAAACATTGCAAAGATTGATTTTAATGGTCCATAACACCATGGTTCCAAAAAAATGTAACAATTACAAAAAAAAAAAAATAATAATTATTATTTTGCTTATAATATGTGAAAATCTTCTAAAAATGAACCAAACACTTTAGATAGCATAACTAGGATACCTCACAAATGGCTTTAAGATTTCACTCACACTCATATATTGGTGGGTATATGTAAATCACTCAATGCCTAGTCATGATCAATGCTTTTTACCATAAGCTTGTACAAGTATCAAAACAAAGAAAATAAATTCATCAAAGAGGTCTTTTATTCGGGTTATAACGTTAAGCTAAGGGTTAATAAAGGGTATGGATAAGGCATGGGATAGTTTATGAAATTGGTTTAAAATAAAAATAAAATCAAGTCCAAACCTCCATGGTGCTAGTCATCATACAAACCACGATCCCGAAAAATGATTATTATTCCTCTTCTCATATCGATTCTCATAAATATGTATAACTCGATTTAGCTCATTGGCCAATCAATATCCATCATATAGCTCCTTGGCTAATTTTTTTTTTTTTTTTTTTTTTTAATAATAAGCTTCTCCTTCTTCATATCACAACTCCCCACACTTCGTATAAGCATCACCACAAAAATACAAATAAAGTATGCATCCTTCGTCTTTGTCGAATGGCACACACGAATAGCAAAGTGCGGCTAACTCATAATCATCAAAAATAATCCAATCATTCCAAACAACTAGCAACAAACCATTAGACTTGATAAGGGGTTGGCTAAAACTTAAAGGTGTAAAATATTTTTGTATTTTTCTGGATTTAACAAATTTGAAAAGGGAATGGCTCAGAAGGTGTAACTAGGGGTATCTAGTGCTAAAAAATGAGCACTAACAAAATGGGTCCATGTGGGTGGTTAACTAACCGATGTGGTCAGCTAATATATCATTAGATGTAAATGGAAGGCCATTTGGTTATTCCTAAGGTGCCTCTTATCACTTGAAAATATTTAGATCACTCGAAAGTGATTTTAACCGTAATGCATAACTAGTACAAGTTCTAGAATCGACATAATCATCGGCACACTTATAGCAAATATAAAACAAAAGATGTGTTTTATACAAAAGAAACCTCACAAAATGTGGGAAAAAGGCTATTATGCATGCTAGAAAATGCTATCGAATCCAAAATGAATTACTTGATAATTTGGTTCAAATGTAAAAATTTTCAAAACCTCATTATACCATTGAAATCCCAAATTATGTATTTTAATTATCAATAACGCGAAAACCATTAGACCATCAAGGCGAATTTCTTCTAATCACTTGCATCCAAAAGTTATCTAAAAAATAAAATGCATATCATTTTCCTATTTTCTTCCTCCCCATACTTAAGTTTTGCATTGTCCTCAATGTAATGAAAATGAACTTCAAAGTAAAGAAAATGGGAAAAAAATAGTTAAAAGATACCACGGGATAAAATATGCAATAAGCACATTGGGTCATTAGCAAGCACATGAGTTATCCAACTCGAAAGATCGACCATCAATAAGCTTCCAACACATCCATCCCGCAAACAAAAACGCAACACGAAATGCACAAAACAAAACAAAACTACTAAAAACTAGAAATAACCAAACAAAATACGCCAAACATCCTAAAAAAAATCGAACAAAAGATAGAAATAGTTTAAAACACATCATGGCCATTGTTTTTGTAACCATAATACACGAATGATCCATAATCACTCGTCATCCTCGCTCATTTCTTCTCCTTCTTCCTCATCAAACTCATCATCATCACTTTCGGTTCACGTAGTTTTCGTCTATGATTTACGAGCGAACTCTCCTCTTTTCTTCTTGCCTCCACTCCCGATGATGATCCTCCAACTTCATAACTTGTTCCTCCAACTTCGTGTAATCGACCATATGGGGTATTGGATCAGAAGCGGTGCGTACCGTGATATGGATACGGATAGGGTCCGTGATAAGAAGTGTAAGGAAAAGGATATGGTGGAACATTTGGTGGATTGTAGGGTGGCAACTCATAATTGGCTTCTCGAGCCATGTGTTGAAAGATAGGCATTGAATAATCATTGATGTATTTGTTTCTTAACATCATCGAGTCTCTCCACATCCCTACATTGAATCTCATCTAGATGTTGGTTCCACTCACCCCATCCTGAATCAAAGCTCTTGGACGTACCCATTTGCACGCTCTCCATTGGTATATTCCTGTTTGTTGTGGTGGTTCTTTGTTGTGGTGGTTGTGGTCTTGGTTCAATCCATAACCCTACGGTTCCCAATCTCTGCTCAAAGCATTACCAAAACCTTTCGATCCACGCTTTCACTATAATTTGGCTCTCCACTTAGCCAATTCCTCATCAACATAATACCCAAGATTCTTCGCCAATCTCGTCACAAATGTCCTCCACAAATGTTATTGTTGCTCTTGATTCCGGGCTCTCTAGACAAATATTCATTATCGCCAAATGGCATTACCGTCCTTAGTTTCTTCCAAAGAACTTCATAATCCATAAGTCCGGTTTCGACATTTGTCCTCGCTTCCAAATCTATTAAATGGCGGTCACAATCAACTTGTGAAGTATCCTCATCAACGGATTCACGATGGTTGAAGCATTCCTCCTAGCACAAGTAGTATCTCCCACTTGATTCCAATAAGTGGAATACTAGGTAATCTTTCAAACCTCAGAAGTCTAGAAAAGTGAGTTTCAAATAATCGATGATTAACCTCATGGATCATACAAACCAAGAGCTACACCAAAAGCTGGCAACGTGTAAGCATGATCCCTTCCACAAAGTCTAAACCAAATACAAATCTCCGTCATCAAACTCCGAACATCCACCTTTCTTTCAAAATACATGGTTGAAAAGAATTCCATACACCATTCTCGATAGACTTCTTCATTAACACTGAATGCTCTTTCCCATGACAAATCATTGAACGAATCTCCATCTCCTGGATATACATAAGATGTTCGATCATCCTTCTTAACTCATCTTCACACTCACATTCGTTAAATAAATCCCAATCAATCACCCTTGGAACCAAACATGTCCTATGTTGTAACTTTGACAATCTTTCCCGAAAAGCATGTTTCTCCATCGGTGAGATTTTTGAATTTTAAATTAGCATTTGCTTCCTTCTTCACACTATACTTAACCTTCTTCTTCTCGTTCCTTTCACAAAACTTACGTAACAAGCGGGTTAATTGGAATTTCCTCCCACTCGAGCTCCCTACAATAATTCTCTAGAAATCACAAAAATAAGACCATATAAGAGTGTTAGAACAAACAAGAAGGTTAGAGAACCCTCTAAGATACATTTCAAAATTTCACAAAAATCCACACGAAACCACAACCGGATTCGGTTGGATCACCAACCGAATCGGTTTCCATCTCGAGACACCAACCATTCGGTTGCAATGCGAACCGAATCGGTTGTCTGAGACATAAGGCATTTTGCCTTCAAATCCTCGAATCTCAATTTCTAACGCTCAAACCACTCTTAGATCGCATTCTATCATCCTCAATGATTCCATCCTAGAATTGCTCTACTCTTGCTTCCAAATCATCAAACATCTAACATCTTAGAACTCATCCTATATTTTAAAATCATTAGTTCTAATAATGTGGCATCCATCACTCTTAAAAACATATCATCCATCAAAATGAATCACCAATTGTAACTTATCTTATTTCATAAGCACAACCCAACTAATTCCGAAAAATCTTATCATCTAAAATCCATTCTATGGTGAATCAATCAATTAATCTCTTGTTGTAATGCACTCCTATATCAATTACCCACTCAATCCTAAAATATTACCACTTAATTGATTATAACAAAAACCCCAAATTGGTGACCTAAAATCAATTCGAATCAAATGTTCTAAAAACCTTAATTGAGTTAATTGAATGTAGATGCTTACTTGCTTAGGTGCCATGATGTTATCCTACAACTTAAACAACTTTCAATCGCTCTCTTGGATGAATTTTTGCAAACCCACCGGAAAATTAGTGTGTGTGTGTGTTTTGGAAAAATGAAATTTTTATACTTTGGTGCAACCGGTTCAGTCAAGGACACAACCGTTTCGGTATGCTTTTTGCCAAATTTGCCTTTTTGTTTTTTTTTTTTGTTTTTTGTTTTTTTGTTTTTTTTACATGTTACTTAGGCATTTACCCTCCAAGCAACATTTTTTACTCAAAAAAAAAAAAAAATTCTGCTAAAGATTCACACAACATTCATTCACCAAATGAAATTTTGAACAATCATTCAATCCAAAAAAAAACTCAACTCATCATATAAATGAACTAATCCAAACTCAACTCAAAACTCATAGTCATAATGCATTAAACCAAATTACCTCAATCATAACATGAAAAATAAATAAGAAACAAAATCCTAATGCATCAAATCAAAAGAAATAGTTCATGAAATTCAAGCAAATGATTGCTTGTTATTACGGTCTTTGCCTTTTCCTCAAAATTCCTCAAAATATTCTTGCCTAAGAATATCCTCGCTTTGAAATTTTCCGGTCAACTCACGGAACGTTTCAAAAGTTTTGAATTTTCTCATAAATCTTCGTCCGTCCGGGCATAATATATCAAACTTAACATGCCATGCTCCATCTCCGGTTTGTCTCTTGTAAGTCCCCAACCCTTCGGGTTTCCACTCCAAATTCTTAAGTTGCACCGGTAAAGATCCTAAAAAGTCGGTTAACTTCTTGTAAACTAATATGTTTTTGAATGGGTTATAGAAAGCTTCTATCGCGAATGCACGTTCCATTTCGTCCTCTATATCGAAATAAGGTGGAGTTAAAGGTCCGTACATTGGATTACCGTGGACATCACGTCCCACTTCAAAACAAGTTAAATCATCATTTGCATCCATCCATTCCAAATCTTCCATACATTCTAAAATTGGTCCTCTTGGTTTTGGGTAGTATGTTTGCCTCGAAATCCCATCGTCAATAGTCATGGTGCCTCTTCCCATGTCTATAATTGCTCCACAAGTTCGTAAAATGGCCTCCCAACAATAGCGGTAAACTCTTGTCCACCGGAATATCCAGGACAAGAAAATCACAAATCGGTTGATAGCCAATTTGCACTCTTACATTCTTAACTTCTCCCATTGCCTTTGCTTGAGTGTTATCTGCCATAGTGAGCTTAGAATGATTAGGTTGGATTACTTAGTCCCAAAGTTTTGAACAATGGATACGGCATCATGTTAACACTCGACCCGTATCGCCTAAAGCATAAACCGTGTAGTTCCATTTACTTTGATTGGCAACACAAAATTACCCGAATCCTTTTCTTTCCTTGGCATGCCTTTAAAAAAATTCGATCTCGATCCTCATCCGTGAGATTCTTATCTTCCAACCTAGACCTCGCTAGCATCAATGCATCCAACTTCTTTCGTAAAGCACATAATCTTGGAGAACTTCAATAACCGGTTTCTTTTCATTGAGCTCTAGAAATTTTGTTCTAGATTTTCTAAGATAGCTTCTTTTTGGTTGTCGGTTAAGGGTTTGATAGTAGTGGTAGGTGACGATGGTGTGTAATCATTTTTGGTGGTGGAGGTTGTTGTTGGGGTTAGTTTATTTGATGATGGTTTCTTCGGTTTGCTTTTCCCATTTTAACCACTTCCACCTCTTTCTCTTCCATGTTTGCACAAACTTCCACTAGCATCTCATTGACTCCTTTTCCTTCTTCCAACTCGGTTATATTAATCCGCATTTCTCATACCAAAATCTACTTGACACTTGGTCGTGACAAGAAAATCTCGACCAGAACACACATTAGGTTCATCCGCATTTCCTTCTTCTAAAACAACAAAATCAGTTTCAAAGATATGTCCATGAATATTGACCTTGATTTTTCACCATCTTTCTCCCATATGCTTCATAGTCCATACGCACATGACCGATTTCACAAGAACCTCTTCCAAGATATAATTCTCTCCATAAGCCATATTGTTTGTGCATCCCAAGCACGTACTCCTTCCACTTCACAAGGCGTTCCAAATCTCATCGGTGAATCATACATCGTTGACGGTGCTTGTGTAAACACTACCACTCTTTGTTTTGGGTAGTTGAACCTTGTTTTCACATACTTCTTCCATATCACCCGTGTCAATTCCCAATTCTTTCTTGCTTTCCTCCAAAATTCCTCCAATCTTTTCTAATGAACTTCCGGTATCCTTGAACATGTCATCCAAAGTACGAAGGTATTCCGAGATTCCGCTCAAACTATCCATGTTACTAGACAACTTAACAAAGCAAAACAAAACAAATCCCGAATGATTAGCGTTAAAGTTAGTAAAACAAGAACAAACTATAAAAACATATGATAAAACAACTAAGACATCTAACAAAATTAAGAACTCAAATAAAAACTCAAAACCTAAAAATGATGACAATCAACTCAGAAACTCCAACCGGATTCGGTTGGATCACCAACCGAATCGGTTGGTTGAAAATTCTAGACGAAACACGAACCGGATCAGTTGCGGGTTGCGGACGATCGGTTTGATCAATTTTTTTTTTTTTTTTAGAAAAACAATTAATGCAAATTAAGTGTCATAAAGGTGTACTAACTCCAGTTAATTAAATAAAACTCTTCATAAACTAATAATTGAATAACATAATAAATCTAATTAAAACCAAAATTAAAACTAAAACTAAAACTACCAATAAATCTTATCATGAAATAAACTATAACTGAAAAATTACTCCTAACCATTACCATCAACTATTAAAAATTAAAATTAATAAAACTAGATTAACAAATGACAAATGTAAAGAAAAATAAAATAAGTAAAAACAATAAATCTAAGAACTGATTAAACCACAAAAATATTCTAGAAATCAAAACACAATAAACTAAGAAGATAGACAACTAAATTCAACCAAAAATATTTTCACAGAATGTCTAACGGATTCGGTTGGATAACCAACCGAATCGGTTAGTTTGTAACAAAACTTTTTTTTTTTTTTTTAGACTAATTTCAAAGAAAATTACGTAAAAATCCCGAAAGCGCGAAAAACTTGATGTGCTCCGGTTGGTGCAAGTTTTAAAATTTATAATCACGAATTAACCGTATAACCTATTAACACATACGAGCAAGTATACTCGTCCCAATAGCAAAGTTTGGTAAGTCGAGATCGTCCCAAGGGATTTTTGTTTTGAAATAGATCTTATTAAAAGTTTCCAACAAGAAAGCTTGTCAAGGCTTCCTCAAATAAGTGTTCTAGTGAAAATACGAATCAAGAATATGAATATATACTTGTGTGTAGTCTCATAATCAACCATAGATAATGTTCATAAAGGTTTGGTGTATACTCTTAGTATGATGCATAAATCATAAGTAAATGATTCCCCAACCATGGTATTTGTTTGTAAAAATCATTCTAAGAACAAAACATTTAGGTAATCCTTTCGGTCCTTATCCCAATGATTATCCTATAAAGTTCCATTTGTTTGCAACATGTTCTCATTAAATTGTTCTTACGAATCTTTCGACCCTTCGTGATGAAAACGTTCCTAGTCTTGTTTTAATAAGCAAAACATGGTGGTTGTCAATCACCATATCCCCATACTAGTTTGTCACTACACTTTTGGAATAAAACACAAGAGAAATCCTTTGGTCCTTTTTCTTAAAACATGTTTTATTGACAAATCAATCCAAGACTAGTATTTTTCCAACAAACTCATTTAAACAAGATCATATATACATGCATCACATTTTGAGAACACTATTATGATTAATCACATTCCAACACACAAGTATATCACAAACTACTCCATGAAAACAATCATATCTAAACACAAGTCATAACAAGGTAATTCAAACAATTCAAGAGA
The DNA here is from genome assembly GCA_022545495.1 of Chrysanthemum lavandulifolium. Lineage (NCBI taxonomy): Eukaryota > Viridiplantae > Streptophyta > Magnoliopsida > Asterales > Asteraceae > Chrysanthemum > Chrysanthemum lavandulifolium. The sequence goes on from CM040241.1 coordinate 276,279,898, forward strand.
ACAGATTTCCATAACAAAGTTCATAGAATACCTAAACTTTTGTGATTACAAGAATTAGAAATCGTGGAATGTAGCAACCACGTGCCTCCAATCACCTAGGATCACCGCACAACTCCAAACTACCGAAACAATGGACAAGAATGGTTCCTTCCTTGCTCGGACGTTTTCCAAGAACTACTAAGCTTTTGGGTTGAAATAATAGAGTAAGTATTAGTTTTGGTGTAAACTAATACTCTTTTGGTTGTGTCACACTTAGTATACAAGTACTAGGTCCTTTAAATAGCCAAAGCACTTGCTTAACGCCCAAAAACGTTCTCTCCAAGTTAATATCAAGAAATGATCGGACTCCAATGATTATGGGGAGTTAAGGCAACAATAAATGCGAATTGTGTAATCGGTGCGAAAACCGGATCGGTTTTAGGCCGACCGAATCGATAATGCTTTGACCATCCGCCCACCGGATCCGGTTGCGGGTTGCGACCGATCGGCCGGGTTTTGCTCATTTTGACTTTTTGCGACTTTTCCTTTGCGCTTCATTCTTTGCTTACGTTGATGATTTCCAAAGCCAAACTTGATCTTTCTTTGTCAGATGCTTCAAATCACTACGCCCATATCATTGAGTCCACAAGCTTCCAATCTCAACTTCCTTCCTTAAGAATCTTCCAAATGTGCATAAAACTTCATTTCTTCATTATTCGCGATACTTGGCTACATATACATACACAATCGCATCTTTGCACTTTTGCAACATTATGAGTAAATATAGTGAATATCATGCACAAACCCATAATAACGCTACTAAAACATGTTCATTTTAGACGTTATCAAGAAGGCAATATTTTAGGATTATTACCCAAATAGCCTATATATGTGTGTTTATCGATTAGTCTCCTCGACTATTCGACCCTCATGTTAAACCCTTTTGTTGCACTCACCTTTAGTGCAAGATACCCCTAGATACACCCTTAAGAGCCATTCTTTTTATTTCATACCCTTATTATGTTTGTATCGTTACACCCATTCGCCTTAGCCTACCGTGTAGTCTTAATTCATGGTCGGGAAGTCACTGTTTGCCCAAGTTCGAGGTTTGAGTAGAGAGGTTCGGGAATTACGCTTTTGTAAAATACTTACATCTGAAGATCATTAAAGACCCCCCATATTCTCCATATATGTTCATCTCAAGTGGGGGGATGTTTATCTTTTTATTTGTAATAGTTATGATTTAAAAAAACATTATTATTGTTTATTAGTTATGTCATTAAAAAAGTGCAATGTGTAAGCACTATGTTATGAGCTTAGTAGATATTAGCATCGAGGAGGCCACCTCGGTCACATTTGAAGATTTGAATTGGTGAATTTATTACAACAACATTTTGAAGAACAAGTGATGCGCTCATCATGACGTCCGCTAATGGCACATTTACTTGATACATCATGATCCGGTTTCTTCATCTTGAAGCTTGAATTTTGGGTGGATGGTGGACGGTGGGCAGTGACAACTTGGTTATAGGATAAGACTATTTGTTTTATTATTTTTTATTTTACACCAATTATTTCCCGTGTCTTATCCAACCCTTTAGTCATGAAGCATGTCTAAGTGATGAAGCGGGCAATCTTTGGCGTCTTGACCATGGATTTGGTCATATATCATTAATTTTGTCCACTTTGCCGTGACACGTTAGTAATGACATTTCACCCTTAACCTCATATTGTGTTCACCCATATTGCCTTCAAAGATTGTTTAGTCCTTAACTCTAGTGGTGGTGATTTGTGTAACCGTCAAGTGATAAGGTTTTAAAAGGTACCATTTTGAGGGGTCGTTTAAGTCCTTATTTGATCACTTTTGTATCCGTTATTGCTTAATATCGTTCCTTTTCACTTTTAGGTCTCGTAAAGTCAAAATGCCGGAATGGCACTTATTTGGACGAAAAGGCGCGAATATATGAAGAAAATGGCCAAAGTCGAAATCGAGACACTCACGATCGCTGAATGTAGAAGGCGGCGTCGGGAGTTATTTGCGACGCGTCGGAGAATTATTGTGACGGTCGAACTCAAAACTCGTGTTTTCAAGAGACGGCGCCTAGTTGTGAAAGAGTAGGCCGTCGCTACTCGTGACGGCCCAGATGCGATCCGACGACGCCGGTCGAAGAGGGCGGCGTCACGGACATAAGGTGACGCCGTCGCAAGGTTAACGTGGCCAAGACGAAACCCTAATGGCGGCGACATGGCGTCACTAAACATAAGTGTGACGCCGTCGCAATTGTAATCTTATATATAGAATCCGAATTTTTAGTCTTTGTGGAGAGTCTTTGGAGTAAAACCTAAACCGAACCTAAGGTGTCTTGTACAGTATTTTAGGGTTTTAACCCTATCTTACATCAAGATAAGTCTTTGCTTCATTAATTCAATTATGTCTTTGATTGATTGTGTGTATGCTTGCATGTTTACCATGTCCGCTAAATTACTTGTGTGTTTGCTTTGATGTATGAAACCTAGTTGTTAATTATTGTTAGGTTGTCTCTTATCTTAATTGTAATTGGCTTAGGAGTGCGACTAGGCTATCGTTGTGTTTAATACTTGATAAATCTTTGATAGTTTATGAATGACTTAGTGGATTTCGTTTACTAAACCCAAAGATAACCTCAAAGTTAGTTTATGAATGACTTAGTGGATTTTGTTTACTACACTTAGAGGTGACTTTAAAGAGTTAGGAATGCACACCTTACGACCTTAGAAAACACAACGCGTTAAGAATAAGGACGTGAAAATTCAACCATCAATAGGAGATAACTAGGGAGTAGTAGCATCTAGGTAAACACATCTTTAACTATCATACGAGCACACAACAATAGACATAGACTATCCTCACCTTAGCTTAGTTAATTAGAATAGATAAGTAGAGTAATCGGTGAAATACCACCCCCAAATCCAATACCCTAGATTCGTACCTTTCCATTTCATAAAATATAAAAATACAAAAATAATCTTCCTCAACCTTAACTTTAGCGTAGTAACTCCTTACTAGCATTCCTATTCCCCAGAGAACGATATCAATACCCGTGGCTTACCCTAATTACTACACTACAACGATTAGGTTCATCGCTTAGGTGTTATAAAACTTGCTCAAGAAAAGGAAGTTTCCTTGACCCCGAACGACGCGCGTGTAGCGTTATCACCAAGCTTATGATAGACTACATGCTATGACTGTACTTTGAATGATCACCCCGAAATTTACACTTTGATTAGAAGAGAGAATATGAGTGTTTGTTCCCATTTCGTGAGGTGTTCGGCTTTGGTTTATTCTAGCATAAGAAAATTTTAAACTCATATCTTCCAGGTATTTGGGGGATATATTTTCATAAATTATTCTTATAAGGTCTGCTTGAGGGTAACTAGAGTTCAAGTGGGGGGATATTTGATAACATCAAATAATCCTGACTTTTAAGTGTCAATTTCCCCCATTTATGGTCATATTTTATGTCATTTATATGGATATATACTCTTATTCCTTTATATTTAGTTTTCAGGTAAAATATGAGCATTGGAGCTTAGAGACGTGGACTTGGAGATTTTCTCAATGATTTTAGCTTAGTATGCTATCATTGAAGAAACTACAGTGTAACTCATATTCTGAATTACGCCATAGATGGGATTTCGCTACAGAGAACAACTCAACTGCAGTTACGGCGTAACTCTCAACTTAAGTTACGCTGTAACCATCTAGGTCATGAAGAATTTCGTGCCTCCTTCAACTACGCCGTAACCACCTCAAATGCATTATGACGTAACCAACTTCTGTTTAGAAGGTATTCAAGTTACGGCGTAACTCTCTACAAAATTATGGCGGAGCTACCATTATGGCGTAACTATTCCTTAGGTTACGCCTTAATCACCACTACGAGCTTTCTGTTTAGAAGATAATTAAGTTATGGCGTAACTCTCAACTTAGGTTACGCCGTAACTATGATCGGGCCTATAAATACAAACCCTAAAATCTGCATTTTAGATCATTCACTCACAACACAAAGTTAGAGAACGTGAAGAGGGTTCCAAGGACAGATCATACCAAGCATACGGAGCCATCTCCAAGGGAGGAATCACACCATATCGATAAGCTTTAGCGATTACTACTTTTTTACACTTTAATTCATGTTTTTAGTTATGTTAAACATTGAATTTCTTGTGTCCTTTAATATGATCGGCTAAGCACCTTTGGTGCTAGCCTAGTTATGATTTCTCTATTGTATTGTGTATGTTTTCATGCTTCTATAATTGTTTCTAGTGTATGCATGCATAGTTCGATAGTAGTTACCCTAGCTTCGGTAGTTTTGAATTACGGTCGTATCTAATTGCTTAGGAGAATTGACCAACTGACCCTAAGTAAGTAGCTAGAGAGGCTTGGTAAGAATTGACAAAAAGACTATCAAATCCCTCTTGTGCGAACTGACCAAAGGATCACCGTTCGGAAGGATGAACTTAAGACGTTAGGGATGTGTGTCTAAGATGCTAGAACCTGGGCACACATTGTTTCGAATCTTACATGTAGGGTACATAATGATTTGGCTTAGGTTGCTTGAGACCCTCGACTCCCCAAAGGGTAGGCCTTTGACGTCGGGTAGGAACCTTTGTTGATAGGTGATGACGAATTAACCAAATGTTGTCATAGCGACTTAAACCCCCACTTGAATCAATAGGAAACAATTAGAAAACATAGACATCACATGATAGGATAAATAATTAGGTTAGCACACTTTCTCACCATTGTTCACAACCTTAATTTACTTTTTAAACTTTATTTCTTGTCTTTAGTTTAATTAATCATTTCAAACTTAAACCCTTTTAAAACCGTGACATTTAGACTTAATAGGATCCTCATCTACATAGCTCTTGGGAATGACCTCGGCTTTACCACCTTCTATACTACGCACGATCAGGTTCACTGCTCGTTAGTGCAATAGGTAGACCTTAGGTATACGAGAGTTATAAATATTAAATCCTGGTCGAAAAACCTACATCAAACATAACATACATTTTTGTATTATGTGATGAAGATAACAAACAAAATTTATTTTTTATTAATAATTTGTTTCCTCAACATCCTTTGATGAACAACCATCTTGATTGATATTATCCGATGAAAATTTACTACATGAATGATTTTGTTTCTACAGATTCTTGGATGAACAGGCTCTTTTCTAATGATTAATTGCATATTTGAAGATTTGTTCATCACAAAATTTATTTATTCTTAATATTGAAGCTTATGTTATGCTAAACACATTCGATCTCTAAAATCACAAAATTGCTTCATTGAAACCTTTATCAAACACTTTATGAGTGTTTTAGTGAACACATAATTTCTTTAAGAATTTATGAGAAAAGTTTTTGTAAAATAAAAAATATGAAGAATTGATGTTAATTTAGGTTTTGTTGTTCAAGGTTTGTTATACTAATTTCGTCTTACCTCAAATTCAGTGAAGCCCTAATTTCGATGAAATTCGAATTCTTGTAAAAGGTTGTAATTTTTAGCGATTGAAGGAATATATGATGATATTAAATAGACATCGAAACTTAAGTTTGTTGTTTTGAATGATTTTTCAAACACAAATTAAGGTAAAGATGAAGAATTTTCATTTGCTTACCATTATTTTGGTGCTTACCAAGGGGCAAATCCTCACCATCCATTTAGTTTAATCTAATAGTGGGATTAACCTAAGATTTATTAGATAAACCTAAGTCCATGTTTTTTTTTCTTCTCTTTTTGTCTTTCTTTTTTATTCATATTTTTTTTTTGTCTTTTTCTTTTAATTCACGTTTTTTTTAAACTCAATTTTTTTTAATTCACTTTTTTTTTATTTCACGTTATTGACATTTTTCTAATTCGCCTTTTTTTCTTCGCTTTCATACGTTTTCGCCCGTTTTCGTTCATTATTCATATTTTTTCGTCCGTTTTCATACTTGTTTTTACGCTTTCATACGTTTTCATCCGTTTTCATACATATTCGTCCATTTTCTTACGTTTTCGTCCGTTTTCATACGTTTCGTTTTCGTTCATTATTCATACGTTTTGTCCATTTTCGTCCGTTTTCATACTTGTTTTTACGCTTTCATACGTTTTCGTCCGCTTTCATACATATTAGTCCATTTTCTTACGTTTTCATTCGTTTTCATACGTTTTCGCCTGTTTTCTTACGTTTTGGTTCATTATTCATACGATTTCGTTCATTTTAGTTCGTTTTCATACATTTTCGTCTGTTTTCATACGTTTTCGTCCGTTTTCATACATATTCGTCCATTTTTTTTAATGTTTTCGTCCACTTTTGTCCGTTTTCAATGTTTCCGGCCGTTTTCAGACGTTTTCATACTTTTCTGAATATTACAAGTGATATTCTGTGATATTTAGATGATCACAAGTGATATTATGTGATATTCAGATTGTAACTTATGATATTCTAAATATCACAAGTGATTTTCAACTAATGTTTTGTAACATGAAAATTACAAGTAATATTTATAATATCTCAAAGTGGTATTCAGAATATCACAAAGTGATATTCAGAAAATCACAAGTGATATTCAAAATATCACAAATATATAATTTGAATAGCATCTACATAGTTTGGGAGTATTTGTTTAACCTTATTTTATTTGCTTATGAGCTTATGTGATTTCGGTTTATGTTTCACAAGCTTAATTTGCTTATTTTGAAACTTATAAAAATATGTAAGTTTATATTTACCCCGTATAAAGAGAAAATGGTCAAATTTTGGTTTAGAGTTCATACATATTCGTTCGTTTTTGTTCGTTTTCATACGTTTTCGTCTGTTTTTAAATGTTTTCGGCCGTTTTCATATGTTTCTGAATATCACAAGTGATATTCTGTGGTATTCAAAATATCACAAGTGATATTCTGAGTATCACAAATGATATTCTGAATATCACAAGTGATATTCTGTGATATTCAAAAAATCACTTGTAATATTCTATTCAGGATATCACAAGTGATTTTCTGAATATTACAAGTGATTTTCAACTAATGTTTTGTAAAATGAAAATTACAAATGATATTTAGAATAACACAAAGTGATATTCAGAAAATCACAAGTGATATTCATAATATCACAAAGTGATATTCAGATTATCACAAAGTGATATTCAGAAAATCACAAGTGATATTCAGAAAATCACAAGTGATGTTCTGAAAATCACAGAAAATCACTTGTGATAGTCAGAAACACATGAAAACGTAAGAAAACGGACGAAAATTTAAGAAAATGAATGAATACGTATGAAAACGGACGGAAACGTATAAAAGCGTAAAAACACGTTTGAAAATGGATGAAAACGTATGAAAAATGGACGAAAACGAAAGAAAACTGATAAAACCGGACGAAAACGTATGAAAACGAACAAAAATGGATGAAAACGTTGAAAACGAACGAAAACAAATGAAAACAGGCGAAAACGTATGAAAACGGATGAAAACGTATGAAAACGTATGAAAACAGACGAAAATGCTTGAAAACGGACGAAAACATATGAAAGCGAAGAAAAAAAACGCGAATTAAAAAAAGAGAATTAATAAAAAAAAACGCGAATTAAAAAAAACGCGAAAAAAACGCGAATGAAAAAAAAAGAAAAAAAGTGAACCAAACAACCCTTTTATTACATGAACCTCTCGAACCAAACAAACCCTAGAACCTTTCCTGTGTTGTACGAGATATAAAACAGACCCGAGAAACAAAACCACTTCTTTCCGATATTGGGTAAAGAGTACCCAAAATATTAGTCACCTTTTCTGCCCAAGAAAACAACCACCAATCACCCTTGTTTGCTGCTCTAATCGACCAGGAATGAACAAAGAACTAGTGTCACAAAACCCTTAAATGAAACTTTGATCAATAAGATACAAGTTAAGGTTTTCAAGTGAGAAAAACGAATCACTAAACCTAAATCGGATTAGGATTTTAATTTAGTTAGAATGATGATGGAATCGGTACTATGAAGCTGTAAAAAGAGTGTGTGTTTCGAGAGGAATGAACTAGGGTGAAGGGGTATATAAAGCCTCAAAACCCTAGCTTCCTTGGGCTCTAAACTTGGTCACCAAGTTAACCCACTTTCCGTATTCGAACACAACTCTTACTAGCCCATAACAACTCCAAATGACCCACATTGGAAACCGGCCAATTGGTTTTAATCATGTAATAATTCCCCCAATAGGCTCACACACTTTAGTTTTTTTTACGCTAGTCCAACTCACATAATCCAACAGCTCCCACTTGGGAGTTGGAGTAGCAGATAGTACAAAAACCAACGACGGAAACGTCTAGCAACACTCTCACTCGCTATTTAACTAAAAGTGTCTGAGATATATTTTCATAAATCTTTCTCAGTAGCATAGTCATTTATGTCTTGCTTTAATCATCCTTTGTTATAGATACCGTTAAACCATGGATATGGATCCTAACTCATTCCATATAGTTTAACCATTTAGATTCTCGTTATAGAATTTAATTCAGATATACCAAATGTAATCAAGAATCATCTTGCATTACCCTTTGGGTTTGGCCAAACAATTATCTGATTAAATCTGGAGAGGCGCGTCATGGTATCTTTCTGCACATATCAAGTGGAGTAACAAATCCTTTGTTGACTACAATTGTTGTGGACGCTGTAACACCCCCAAATCTAGGTACAACGGAAGACTTAATCAAGTTTTCGGGGCGTTACTATTAGATTGGTATCACACACAAGTATAGCAAAAAGATAGTCATTTAACATTCAAAACCAATCCCAAATTTAGTTATTCAAAACATTTAATCCAAAAGTGTAAATATTAGGCCCAACACATGATTTGACAAAATAGGTCCCCAAAGTTTATCAGAGTCAGAAACGATCCTTGAACCCCGCCTTCTTGCCAAACTTCCACCGATCACGTATTTTAAACATCTCTCAAATACCGAGAAATCATGCTAAAAGGGTCACTTCTGTTGGTGAGTTCATAGGTTTAAGTTCAACAAAATCATAGTGGACCAAGGGAGTTGATTTGCTATGCAAGACCTAAGATAGATAAATACCGATCCTACCCGCTCACCAACCATAAACATATCCGCATCCGTGGATTACTCGGGCCCAATGACTCTAGTCCAAAGACCGCCGTGGCAAAATCTAGAACAATTGCCAACCCGGACTAGGTCGAGGTAGAAGTCTATTCTTAGCTAGACAATAGTTATAGAAATTAGGATTGCTACCCTAGTCAAAGGCAACAACTACCGCACATCTATCTAAACAGTCAAGCATATAAGCAAATCCAAAATAGTTTTCACGGTCCAAAAACAGTAGCATGATTCTCACCCCAATATAGTTAAAACGTAGATAAAAGTGGGGCTATGAAACTCACCTTAGCCACAACAATGCACTATTCAATATTGACACGACTGGCATCTAAAGTTAATCTCCATGGCATCCAAAAGTATGTACGAAGAGTACAATAGAATAGTTGTGACGCAACCTAATGCGTATACGATATTCTTAGAATACGGCTCATACGATAAAGAAATCGATAGAAAGTAATGTGTTGTAGTTTTTGTGGATCATTCGTTTCATTACTTTCAAAAGTACATTATCGTTCCCAAAGTTCATAATTAATATCTCAAAAGTTCAGTTTTAACGTTTCGTGTGGTGGTAAGAAACATAGACGCGGCGTACAACTCACGCGAAAGAAGAGCAATCATTGACAAAATCGAGACATACAGAACATAACTCACGCCAAAATGGGAAGAGACATCGACCAAGTTAAGAAATGCCGACAATACTCAGGTTAGTCAAAGACTAGGAAACGGCGACAACTATTTATGTAACATAAATAGGTTAAATTGACAGGTTTCGGCAATTTACCCAGTAATCCCCAAACGTACATATGTTTAATAATAAAAGGCAAGTTTCTGTTTATCCCTCAAATGATAAAGTCTTCGAAATCGCTATTCATAATTATACAAGTTTACCTGAAAGTACTTCATATAAGGTATAGTAAATAGTGTACTATAAATAATACGTTCGTTTATTCCCACGTTTCCAAATTAGTACGACTTCAATAAGTTATATTATCAAGATAATATTTCCAAACAAGTTTACAAAAGCTAACATGTGTTATAAAACACGAGTTACCATCGTATTTAATAAGGGTTTATAATAGATTAAAACATATCCGTCCATAATATATATAGTTATATAATTCAATAGCAGCTCATATGTGAAAACGGAATATTTAGTTTTACCGCAAAAACAATTATACCAAACTTATTTAAAGCAAAACGTTTAATAGAATACAACACACTAATTAATAAAAATGTAATCAACAAGTTTATAAAAAGGTATTTTATATTTATAAGACATGATTTATTATCGTAGTTCATAAAGGGTTTATAATAATTAAAACCATATTTATTGTCAATATATATCTGAATATCTCGTTATTAGTTAAAAATGTGAAAATATAATACTTGGGCATATCGCGAAATAAACATATCAAACTTATTTCCATGTCTTGACATGCTACATTTGTTTAAGCCAAGCGTTTAATAAAGTTTGACTCGTAATCTATATAACTCGTATATCTAATGTTACTTCAAGCTTATAACCCGTAATATCCGATACTAATTATAATTCACGTGTTAGTTCTTAGTGTTTATCATCCCATATTGTAAATAACTTGTCCATTACTCGCTAGTCTAATATCGTTTATCCAATATTTGCATCCCGTTATCTTATACCATTAATCCGTAACTCATTTTTATTTGTACCATATAACCGATTCATGAACCAAAACCAAGTAAACACGAGTTTATCATTCGGTTAAACACAAGACTATTAATTTGTGTTAGTCAAACTTACACTTAACTCTAATTCAGGCAAAGTATCAAACGCACAAACACACCCGTTGGGCTGTGAGCCCAACAGATTCAAACGGTACCCACGAGGGTCATTAAACCCGACCCAAACGGTACACTTGATTCAAACCCGAAACTGTTAGACAACAAGTACCCCGTGATTAACCAAGTCTGACCCGACTCTACTCCACCACAACCATTAGTAACCACGCTATAGTTTTATCACCCTCGTAACCCTATCCCAATTCGAGACTCAACAATCAAGACTCTCACGGATACTAAACCCGACCCGACATAAAAGTTGCAATAACCGCCACTATGTCCAAACTTACCCGAGACCAAAACTGGGTACCGATTTGACCTGATGTCACACTATTCGGACAACACCACCTCGGGTCTTTAACAAACGTTTTGCTTCTAATTATTAATCAAGTTTTCCCACAAATCGATTATAAACGTTTTCTTAAAATACGGCTACCACGCCCAAATCAATAAATTTCAAGACACCATTTCACCACACAAAACGTTATATAAAAATTGTTTAACCTCAGTTTTTATCCACGAAATAACCACCTTAATATACATATTCATTCGTTAAAACAAAAATAAAAGTAAATCGAAATGAGACAAGCTTTACCGAGAGAGAAAGAGAGGTAAGCGAGGGTCGTGATGGCGTCTCCAACGAGTACAACCCGTAGCCATCAAACCTTGAACCGTTACTCATGTTTTAATCACGAAACGCTATTTTACGAAACTAGGGTTTTATATTTAGAGCGCGTGAGAGAGATTTAACGTCCGTGTTTCATGAAAATGGAACCTCGGGATCCCGATCTACAAGATGGGATGGGTGGTGTAATTATTGGAGGTGGCCGGAGTTTGGCCAGATACCGGTGGCGGCGCCGGAACCCTAGGTGGGTCGCCCGATAATTTAGAGAGAGAGAGAGGGAGAGTTATTTTGTGTGTGTGAATTGTAGAGAGAGAAAGAAAATGAGTGAACTGGGAGGAAGTGGGAGTGTGGGGGTATTTATACCCCTGGAGGGACCATTGTTGCAATTTGAGTAAACACAAGGGTGAAGATGAAACGTAACACAAGGACCCTAGATGTAACTTCATAAAATTCTTGTTATATTAGGTTCGGGTCTCGTTTTGACTAGTAAACGAGGGATTTGTGACTCGAGAGTTACGCCATTGTTTTTAAAATAATTTTTCTAATAAAAACGATATAAAATACGACTCGTATCTTTAATTAAATCAAACGATCGCTCTAATCGACGTTTCTCCAATTACGACGCATCGAGGAGTTTACAAGTTGTCACAGCCTCACCTCCTTAAAAGGAATCGCATCCTCGCGATTCAATTCAAGTTACTTGTAATGGTTCAAAAGAGGCGAGTGCATACGCTCGAGGACTCTTCTTCACGTTCCCTACGTGAATCAAGGATCTTACTGCGAGTTCCTATGAACTTCGAAGGCAGAGAGGAAACTTTACTAAAGTCGCTAGGTTTCATCATCTATGGTTTTGGTAGGTCAACGAAGTTTAAACGTCCAAAGATTAGGATTTCCCTAAAGGGATAACATTTGCCTCATCGGCAAGTCATTTCTTCCTACTATGCGCAAAATGTTAGGAACTCTACTGAGTCCTTATGGTAGATTAAAGCTTGAGCTACTGGTCTCAATCTAGCAAGGATTTTCCGAAGGGTTGACATAGCGGGGATTAAGTTTTCACGTTTACTACTCGCTTCACATAATTTCATGGTGGATCCGTAAGCTTAATTCTAGGTTATCTCGGAGGGTTCAAGAGATTTACGTTGTCTATGTCTCCAAATGGTTTGTGAGTAACTTAAATATCCATCTCAACTTAGAACGTTTTTCTTGGTAGGTTCTTAAATAGGATCAGGGTTGGTAGGTTGGGTATTTCCATTTCTAACCAACAATCGGTGTCGGTACTTACGATCATAGATGATCCCTTACGGTGCCTTTGAGGTACTAAAGCGATTGGTACGGTTATAGGAGAAGTTGGCCAAGGGAAGGTATCTATCCCAACTATTGCATTCTATTAGGGTTCGAATGATTCCTCTATTTCAGCCATTAGTCTGGAGATGATACACTGCAAGCATATCCAGATCGGTTCTCTCGGCTCTAGGGAGTGATAAATGAAAAATGGGTGTGTGGCGATTGCCATAATCTGGAAAAGATAGAAATTAGCATTTCCTAAAGCACACGGTTTCCTTTACGTGTGAAGAAGTCCATTTGTGTAACTTAGGTTTTTCGATCACACTTCAGCCTTAAAGAGTATCGGAGGGATTTGAAGGTTGAAAAAGGAGAATCAGGTGTGTACTAACCAAATGAATCTCAGATAGGGAAAACGGATCAAGGGGATTTCTCTTTTTCCAATAGAAGTGCCATAGTGGAAAGAATGTAAGGAGCTAGAGTTCGAAGGTGAGATCTAGCTTATTGGAGCAAGTTACTTTACTGGAGGGAGAGGATGGAGTATCCTCTCACCTCCTTAAAAGAAGATAGCGGGGTTCTCTAGTGTTGCTAAACCTATATGAGGAGAGACGAGCAATGTCGTCCATACTTTCATTTTACTGATTAGCGGAAGGTGAATAGGTTGGTAAGACTACAAACAATCACTTAGGTAAAGGCGGGGATCTACTTCCAAGGTTTCGTCTATGGTGTAGTTTATCGTTTGGTGAGAGGTCCAAAAGGTTAGCAGGTGCTTCCCGAAGGATGAGAGAAGGATTATATAATTGTCCTAGAGAATGTGGTTCAGGTTTCTCCTTAAGATTTCAAAATTTCTGCTGAGCACGGAATCTCTACTAGATGAGAAGTCTAGGAAGTTCAGAGTATGTCTTTATTAGAAAGTGTCGATTGCTTCCAGCAATCGGTCGATTGACTTAGCATGACATCTAGGTTAGAGACGAAAGTACGACTCCTCAAAGAGAGTATTGGTTACTAACCACAGTCAGTCGATTGACTCATTGATGCACTTAACACTAAACGCAGGAGGTTTCAAGGTTCAACTCCAAAATCATAATCTCCAAAAGAAGTTCGACTACCAATCGATATCCAAATCATTTCCTAAATACGAGTGAACAGCAACGGCTCTAAGTAGTTATGCTAGAGAATTTCTCATCTATGGTGTGTAAGGTACCTCGTTAGGTTAGCGTAGGTAGTACCGCAATTGGCAGTAGGATGTAGCAGACTATAGTTGATAAAATACTGCTGAGAGTTCAACGTTGCTAGAGCAACATCGACGGAACTATTTCTAAGGATAATGCTCGGTGAACAACTTCACTAAAACAAGTCGTTAGTTCGTTATCAATAGAGGTACCTAAATAAAGGATAAGGTACGACATCAATAGCACGTAAGGTACTACCTTAACTGAATGCTGTTGGCGAAGCAACGTCGACCACGACATTATCAGTTTAGGAAATGAGCAACGTCGACTAGATGAAGTCGTTAAAATCAACATCGAGTGAATGGTAAGGTTTCAGAATTTTTTCTCAACAATCGGTTCAAGACTAAGCTTGAGGTATGAGTGTCGGTAACAGGGTTACCAACGAAACGAGGCTAGATGAAAATCCACGGTGTTTCCACTAAAATGATGTGGAATGATAATTCCAACAAGATTACTATCGAAATACGGTGGAATGATAATTCCAATACGGTTACTATCGTAATGCGACCGGATAACGTTTCAAAAACGAATACCGATTAAAGGTTGATGTGCTCGGTTGGTGCAAGTTTTAAAAATTTATAAACACGAATTAACCGTCTAACCTATTAACACATACGAGCAAGTATACTCGTCCGCAATAGCAAAGTTTGGTAAGTCGGGATCGTCCCAAGGGATTTTTTTGTTTGAAATCGATTTGATTAAAAAGTTTCTAACAAGAAAGCTTTTCAAGGCTTCCTCAAATAAGTGTTCTAGTGAAAATACGAATCAATAATATAAATATATACTTGTGTGTAGTCTTATAATCAACCATAGATAGTGTTCAAAAAGGTTTGGTGTATACTCTTAGTATGATGCAAAAATCATAAGCAAATGATTCCCCAACCATGGTATTTGTTTGTGAAAATCATTCTAAGAACAAAAACATTTAGGTAATCCTTTCGGTCCTTATCCCAATGATTATCCTATAGAAGTTCCATTTGTTTGCAACATGTTCTCATTAAATTTGTTCTTACGAATCTTTCGACCCTTCGTGATGAAAATGTTCTTAGTCTTGTTTTAATAAGCAAAACATGGTGGTTGTCAATCACCATATCCCCATACTAGTTTGTCACTTCACTTTTTGGAATAAAACACAAGAGAAATCCTTTCGGTCCTTTTTTTTTAAAACATGTTTTATTGACAAATCAATCCAAGACTAGTATTTTTCCAACAAACTCATTTAAACAAGATCATATATACATGCATCACATTTTGAGAACACTATTATGATTAATTACATTCCAACACACAAGTATATCACAAACTACTCCATGAAAACAATCATATCTAAACACAAGTCATAACAAGGTAATTCAAACAATTCAAGAGAATAGATTTCCATAACAAAGTTCATAGAATACCTAAACTTTTGTGATTACAAGAATTAGAAATCGTGGATTGTAGCAACCACGCCTCCAATCACCTAGGATCACCGATAACTTCAAACTATCAAACAATGGACAAGAATGGTTCCTCCTTGCTCACGGCGTTTTCAATTACACACTAAGCTTTTGGGTTGAAATAATAGAGTTAGTATTAGTTTTGGTGTAAACTAACACTCTTTTGGTTGTGTCACACTTAGTATACAAGTACTAGGTTCTTTATATAGCCAAAGCTCATGCTTAACTGCCCAAAAACGTTCTCTCCAAGTTAATATCAAGAAATGATCGGACTCCAATGATTATGGGGAGTTAAGGCAACAATTTGTGTAATCATAGCGTTTAAACCGGATCGGTTTCTTGTCCGAATCGAATCGGTTATTGCTTGACCAACCGCCCACCGGATCCGGTTACGGGTTACGACCGATCGGTCGGGTTATTGCTATTTTGACTTTTGTTGACTTTCTCCTTTGCGCTTCATTCTTTGCTTACGTTGATGATTTCCAAAGCCAAACTTGATCTTTCCTTGTCAGATGCTTTAGAAATCACTACGCCCATATCATTGAGTCCACAAGCTTCCAATCTCAACTTCCTTCCTCGAGAATCTTCCAAATGTGCATAAAACTTCATTTCTTCATTATTCGCGATGCACGGCTACATATACATACACAATACGCATCTTTGCACTTTTGCAACAGCTTATGAGTAAATATAGCCGAATATCATGCACAAAACTGACAATAACGCTACTAAAAACATGTTCATTTTAGACGTTATCAAAGGTCGAAAGATGATTTTAACCAAGTTATCAACGAAACGGAGCCGAATAATAATTCAAGGCCAAATGATGATTCGAAGTCAAATGATGAGTTAAAACTCGGAACGAGATCAGAATCACAAAGTCGAAAATCCAAAAACCAAAATCAAAACCAAATCCGAAATAGTCCAGACCAAATCAGAAACAGCTCAAAACAATTTCAAATGCTCTAATAGATCAACGAGGCTTATGTCGAAAAACAATTCGGATGAAAACAGTGCCAATTGGGTCTCACCCGACTTTTGGCGAACTAAACTCAAGTGTCATGAACAAGAATTTCACAAAACGGAGACGTATAACGATGCAAGAGGTGTTACGATTCAAAAGGTGTTACGATGCCAGTGTGTCGTGTGTGAGTGCGGCTTTTCGTGATGTTTAGCGAGTGTGAGTGTGCGAGTCCACCTAAAGTTTATCGTTCTTAAAACCAATCTCAAATTCGAACACAATTTTGTTATAACAATTCCCAAGATTTGTAAATTTCACCTCCGAGACGGACACGGTGATCGATCCATGTCCTCCTGTCTCGGGTGAATATAGGTGATCACCTATATTCAATCGAGGTTCGATAAATTTTATTAAGCAAGGCACAACCGCTTTACAACCAATTCTTAATATATATTCCCAACTTCAATGTTATATGCCCAAAATGTATTCATTTCCTCATCTCAAAATATCTCGTTGTTCCATCAGCGTTAGGTATCATCGTGTGTGTGTGTGTGGTATCGACTCGACAAGACACCATGAATGCACTCAAATAACCACAATGCGACTCATAATGACACAATAAGATGTCTAAATGGTAAACTTTATAGTTTAATAAGTTTCGGAATGAATAGTTAGATCTTATCGAATTCGCCAATTCGATAAACTCAACCATTTATTCATGTCGCTTATTATCCACAAACCAGTCACATCCTAACGAGTCATAAGGATAATTCACCCATTAATAACGTTATCCTACGTAGATAGCGGGTGCCTATTAGGTTCTTCAACCTAATAAGTCCGTTATCCACGTGGATTGACGCTATTAATGTTAGGTCATCCGTAACCCACGCACAACACATAAATGACATTAAATATTCATAAATGACACCCTTCGATAAACGTGCCCTCGAAACATTTAATGACTCATTTATTACAAAACATTTCTATTTTTAAAGGTTGGTTCCCTTTTTAAAATATTGAATAACAAGGCGAGTCTTGTTATCAAAGATCTAATACAAAATCATTTATCATCTATATCTTCTAGTACCATTTACTAGTATATATATGCATATATATAAATTTCGATATAAATTTTATTATAAATTTATTCATCTCACTTATAAATTTCAGTAAAAATTTCAATATAAATTTCGAGTCATTATTTGTTTCGAGTTCCCAAGTCCGAGTCATGACTCTTGGCTTTTACACAATTATATTGCCCAAATAAATACTAAAGACCACGTTACGGCGTTGCCAGGGTAGTCGAGACTAGAAAGTCACGATAACACCTGACGTAGCGCAAAGTTGACATATACACCATTTAATCCAAAATAAACAAATTTCACAATTCTAATTAATCTCCCGAGCAATCCCATACCAATCTCGCCATCTAGACAGACAATCAAACGTACCCAACACCATTAAACACTTCCAATCGACTCTTTCAATTTCCCAAACACAACCTATTAACGGGTATTAAGCCTAATGTTTGTCAATAACTTACCAACTACCCAAACACCACAATTAATTTGTTATTCAATTAAGGTACATATTTGAAATGTCATTCGATTCCAAAAATTTGATTCATACCAATGATTCAACGTTAACCAAATAATCACACGTTAGTCCAATTTATCATCTGAAAACACTTACTGGTTTCACATATCATTATAACATCAACGGACATGAATCCATTATTAGTAATCAAAACCGATTACCACTTGTTTGACAAATTTTAAAGAATAAAACAACGGTTTAAGAGGGTTTCGACTCAAAATCGTGACACGAGACCATCACCAATCGACATCATCAAAATCATTATAATCCATCATCTAGTTATGATCAAGGGCACATAAACATGATAAGATGCAAAACACGTGAACATGACACAACACACGATACCAACACACCGTTTACATGCTTTATTAGTTTTAAAGCGTTTTAGACTCGTGTTCAAAGAAACTTAAGCGTGGAACTCACGCTCACGAGACAAAAGGCCTCGTTTGTGACTCACGACTTAGTTATAATAGTACCATTTCCTTTATATTTCCAAATCATTTCCACGACCACTACTAATGTACAAGTTTTAAATCAAGTGGTGAGATTACGCCAGGAAATTTCGTAACCCTGATACTTTGAGAGTATCAGCATTATTTGATAAATAATGTTGAATTATTGGTTATCACATTCTGTTTTCATTTGTTCACTTTAATCTTCCAAATACATTCCAATAGTTCCCACGTATTTGTGTATATTCATACAAAGTTTTCTCTTTATTGTTTTGGGATATACCCAAGGAAACTACTTAATATAAGTTAAGTGTTATAGATTTAAGGTTTGGGACTCCACACTCTGTGATAGGTATAGTGCGTGCGAAAACACGAGGACATACTTTCTGTACATGTATAAGCATGAGGACATGCTTATAGGGCATGTATAAGCATATAGAAATTCTTATGGGGGTATGCGTAAGCATGAGGACATGCTTACTCTGTGTGTGTGTGTGTATAAGCATGTGAAATGCTTATAGTGAACTACTAAGATAGGCAGGCTTAAATCGTCTACTAACAAGGCACACGCTCAATCTAGTGTTCAATCAAACCATTCATCAAATCAGCCATAAACATCTCATCAATCATCTTATCAATCAATCGAGTTCAAATTTCCAAAATCATAATATACCGTTTACTCAAACCAAATCCGTAGTATCTCGATAATCACGTCTCATTTACCCAAAATCATATCGTTTCAATAATCAGTTCACAATATCCCTTAACAGATCATCTCATAATTCAAATCGCAGTTCATACTATAATCAATTAAGAAGCATCGGCTTGGCAAGCGGGCGCGCGTCGGTCGAGGATCAATTATCTTAAAAGTGGTTATAGTTTAGGGTTTATAGAATACCTAATTCTATAACCTTGAGCTCTAATACCAATCAGAACACCCCAAATCTCGGTACAACGGAAGACTTAATCAAGTTTTGTATGTTACTATTGGATTGGTATCACACACAAGTATAGCAAAAGATAGTCATTTAACATTCAAAACCAATCCCAAATTTAGTTATTCAAAACATTTAATCCAAAAGCGTAAATATTAAGCCCAACACATGATTTGACAAAATAGGTCCCCAAAGTTTATCAGAGTCAGAAACGATCCTTGAACCCCGCTTTCTTGCCAAGCTTCCACCGATCACGTATTTCAAACATCTCTCAAATACCTGAGAAATCATGCTAAAAGGGTCAGCTTACGCTGGTGAGTTCATAGGTTTAAGTTCAACAAAATCATGGTGGACCAGTAGGAGTTGATTTGCTATGCAAGACCTAAGATAGATATCCCGCATCCAGGGATTACTCGGGCCCAGCGACTCTAGTCCAGCACTGACGTGGCAAAATCTAGAACAATTGCCAACCCCGGACTAGGTCGAGGTAGAAGTCTATTCTTAGCTAGGCAACAGTTATAGCAATTTGGATTGCTACCCTAGTCTAAGGCAACAACTACCGCACATCTATCTAAACATTAAAGCATATAAGCAAATCCAAAATAGTTTTTACGGTCCAAAGACAGTAGCATGATTCTCACCCCCAATGTTGTTAAAACGTAGATAAAAGTGGGGCTGTGAAACTCACCTTAGCCACAGCAATGCACTATTCACTATTGACACGACTGACATCTAAAGTTAATCTCCATGGCATCTAAAAGAATGTATGACGAGTACGATAGAATAGTTGTGACGCAACCTAATGCGTATACGATATTCTTAGAATACGGCTCATACGATAAAGAAATCAATAGAAAGTAATGTGTTGTAGTTTTCGTGGATCATTCGTGTCATTACTTTCAAAAGTCATTATCGTTCCCAAAAGTTCATAATTAATATCTCAAATGTTCAGTTTTAACGTTTCGTGTGATGGTAAGAAACATAGACGCGACATACAACTCACGCGAAAGAAGAGCAATCATCGACAAAATCGAGACATACAGACCATAACTCACGCCAAAATGGGAAGAGACATCGACCAAGTTAAGAAATGCCGACAATACTCAGGCTAGTCAAAGACAAGGAAACGATGACAACTATTTATGTAACATAAATAGGTTAAATTGACAGGTTTCGGCAATTTACCCAATAATCCCCAAACGTACATATGTTTAATAATAAAAGGCAAGTTTCCATTTATCGCTCAAATGATAAAGTCTTCTCAATCTCTATTCATAATTATACAAGTTTACCCGAAAGTACTTCATATAAGGTATAGTAAATAGTGTACTATAAATAATACGTTCGTTTATTCCCATGTTTCCAAATTAGTACAACTTCAATAAGTTATATTATCAAGATAATATTTCCAAACAAGTTTACAAAAGCTAACATGTGTTATAAAACACGAGTTACCATCGTATTTAATAAGGGTTTATAATAGATTAAACCATATCCGTCCATAATATATATAGTTATATAATTCAATAGCAGCTCAGATGTGAAAACGGAATATTTAGTTTTACCGCAAAAACAATTATACCAAACTTATTTAAAGCAAAACGTTTAGTAGAATACAACACACTAATTAATATAAATGTTATCAACAAGTTTATAAAAAGGTATTTTATATTTATAAGACATGATTTATTATCGTAGTTCATAAAGGGTTTATAATAATTAAAACTATATTTATTGAAAATATATATCTGAATATCTCGTTATGAGTTAAAAATGTGAAAATATAATACTTGGGCATATCGCGAAATAAACATATCAAACTTATTTCCATGTCTTGACATGCTACATTTGTTTAAGCCAAGCGTTTAATAAAGTTTGACTCGTAATCTATATAACTCGTATATCTAATGTTACTTCAAGCTTATAACCCGTAATATCCGATACTAATTATAATTCACTTGTTAGTTCTTAGTGTTTATCATCCCATATTGTAAATAACTTGTCCATTACTCGCTAGTCAAATATCGTTTATCCAAGATTTGCATCCCGTTATCTTATACCATTAATCCGTAACTCATTTTTTTTGGTACCATATAACCGATTCATGAACCAAAACCAAGTAAACACGATTTTATCATTCGGTTAAACACAAGACTATTAATTTGTGTTAGTCAAACTTACACTTAACTCCAATTCAGGCAAAGTATCAAACGCACAAACACACCCGTTGGGCTGTGAGCCTAATAGATTCAAACGGTACCTACGAGGGTCATTAAACCCGACCCAAACGGTACACATGATTCAAACCCGAAACTGTTAGACAACAAGTACCCCGTGATTAACCAAGTCTGACCCGACTCTACTCCACAACAACCATTAGTAACCACGCTACAGTTGTATCACCCTCGTAACCATATCCCAATTCGAGACTCAATAATCAAGACTCTCACGGATCCTAAACCCGACCCGACATCAAAGTTGCAATAACAGCCACTATGTCCAAACTGACCCGAGACCAAAACTGGTACCGATTTGACCTGATGTCACACTATTCGGACAACACCACCTCGGGTCTTTAACAAACGTTTTACATCTAATTATTAATCAAGTTTTCCCACAAATCGATTAAAAACCTTTTCTTAAAATCAGACTACCACGCCCAAATCAATAAATTTCGAGACACCATTTCACCACACAAAACGTTATATAAAAATTGTTTAACCTCAGTTTTTATCCACGAAATAACCACCTTAATATACATATTCATTCGTTAAAATAAAAATAAAAGTAAATCGGAATGAGACAAGCTTTACCGAGAGAGAAAGAGAGGTAAGCGAGGGTCGTGATGGCATCTCCAATGAGTACAACCCGTAGCCATCAAACCTTGAACCGTTACTCACGTTTTAATCACGAAACCCTAATTTACAAAACTAGGGTTTGAGATTTAGAGTGCGTGAGAGAGATTTAACGTGCGTGTTTCATGAAAATGGAACCTCGGGATCCTGTTCTACAAGATGGGATGGGTGGTGTAATTATTGGAGGTGGTCGGAATTTGGCCGGAGACCGATGGCGGCGCCGGAACCCTAGGTGGGTCACCGGATAATTTAGAGAGAGAGAGAGGGAGAGTTATTTTGTGTGTGTGAATTGTAGAGAGAGAAAGAAAATGAGTGAAATGGGAGGAAGTGGGAGTGTGGGGGTATTTATACCCCTGGGGGACCATTGTTGCAATTTGAGTAAACACAAGGGTGAAGATGAAACATAACACAAGGACCCTAGATGTAACTTAGTAAAATTCTTGTTATATTAGGTTCGGGGCTTGTTTTGACTAGTAAACGAGGGATTTGTGACTCGAGAGTGACGCCATTGTTTTTAAAATAATTTTTCTAATAAAAACGATATAAAATATGACTCGTATCTCAAATTAAATCAAACGATCGCTTTAATCGACGTTTCTTCAATTACGACGCATCGAGGAGTTTACGAGTTGTCACAGATGCTGCTTCACATTACTCCGAAATATAGCTTATATAACTACCTTATTCAGGATAGCGTTTGGCTTATACTTACAAAAGCGATATCCATACATGACAGAACTTGCTTGTATATCAAGTCTAAGGACGACTTTACAAACCATTTTCAATATTTTACTCATGACAAGGATCAAAAAGTAAATGTTTGAAAGTTAGGGTATCCAATATGCATCCCTTGTGAATACACATGAGTTTGGCGGGAACAATCCACATTCTCATAGAATATAATTAACACTCACATTTGCCTTACATAATAATATTCCCATATTGTTAACCGACAATGAACATATTTAGAATGATAAATCATTTCATGAATTAAACATGCAAATATGGAATAACAGATTATATGAATAAAATAACAAATACCTCGTATCTTTATTTATCAAAAAGTAATAACTGTCTTACAATTTCAAATTATCCAAATACTAATTACACACGTATTTACAAGAGACTACTAGCTGGTATTAAACCAATACCCCTAGTCAATTTAGAATGCTTAGGACACGCTAAAGCTTTTGTAAATGGATCAGCTAGATTGTCATTTGTGTGAAATTTTGATATCTTCACGTCACCCATCTTAATGATCTCTCGAAGATAATGAACTTTCGCGCGGTAATGTCTAGCACCCTTGGTGATTCCACTTTCATTAGCTATAGTAATGACTCCAGTATTATCACAATACATATTTATGGGTTCTTCAATGTGTTTAGTATGGGTTGGCAATCAAAACCCTAATTGAGATATTTGACCCAATTGATTGTGATATGGTGAACCCACTACTTGTTAATTGCCCAGATCTATTAAGCACTTGATTGCCTGATGAACCTGTTTAAGAAAGTGACGACATCACAGTTTTAATTAGGAGTATGAAATGGTTGACTTCATCAGGGGAGCTTCAACGTTGGGAGAGAATTAAATAAGTAGAATTCGTCAGTTCTTGAGGGGAAATAAAGTAGATAGTTCGAATATGAATGGCTTGATCACTAACTTAGTTTGTGTATGTTTGGTCTTCGTGAATTTGTTTCATTACTAAAACCTTAATGCTTATGTAGTAATGTGCATGCTCTATCGCCTCCAACAATACTTGTGTTTTGTTTAGATAATATTATTGGTAAGACTTTATCGTAAAAGCTAGAATTAAAAGTTTCACAATTTCATAGGCATGTCTAGTAGTGTTCTATTTAACAGGTTAAAGTAAGTACTAAGTAGTTTGGTTAAATGTCCCACAATGTACTGCAATTGACCTTAATTTTTATAGAGTGAGACTCTATGTTGCACGGAAACTCCGTCGGGGTGACGTTTCCATACCGGAAACGTTTCGGAAACGCGAAATGCTTGGAAACACCTTAGAAACGTTTCTAAAAAATAGAAAACTTTTCACATCATTTGGAAACATCCAGTGTTAGGCAGAAATGTATTGGAAACATTTTTGGGCCCTTTAAAAGTGTTTCTAGGCCATTTAAAAGTGTTTCTACTATTAAAAACATATATTTAAGCCCAATTAAAGACTCAATGGTTTACAAATGTTATGATTGTAACACTTTCTTGAATTTTATTAATAAATATATATACATTTATATAAATTACACCAACGTTTTGTGGCCGTACTCGTTTCTTGAATATTAAGATATTGGCGTTTCTAAGTACCCGTTTCCGTCCCCGTCCCCGTGTCCGTATCCGTCCCCGTGCAACATAGGTGAGACTATATATGATGGATCTTTGTTTGGATACAAATAAAATCATAATAGTGCCCCCTCTCTTTATGTTCTTGCATTTAAACTCTCGTATTATTATTTAGAGTATGTTCTTGAAAGGTTTAACATCTGTGCATTTATGTGTTGATGTCTGAATGCTCTAACTTTTCAAGCATATTGCAGGAATCAGAATGTTTAAGAGTAACTCTCTACAAGTAGTTGGATAATGAATGTTGTCCAGAACCAATTAATGTTGACCTCAGCAATTTTACAGCACGCTAGTACTATAAATCTTTGACAGAGGTCCAAACTGACCTAGGTGATATATTGCTAAGGATGGCAATGGAACTGGAAACCATATCTTTTAAGGAGAGCTTTCGTAGAGCGTTCTCACCAGAAAATGCAGCTATAAACCTTATACTCCAGCGAATAATGCAGGAGTGAATGCTTAGCCTTTGTCAGGTTTGAATTTTTTGTTACTTATCTTCGTAAGTTGTCTGTAATAATAAGCTACTTAAGTTTTTTATAATTGGCAACATGGGTTGTGGATTCGTGGGACTCCATCTGGGTGGGTAGGCGGATGATGGGGTTAAGACGTTGACCTCCGGTCTCATATAATTGATTTTTAGCTATATATGAGAGCTTGTCTAGCTAGTGATATGTTGGTTAGGAGTTCTAGTTTGTGTTAGGTAAATGGCGATTAGTGTTAAGGTCTGTCAATGTAAGTTACTTTTGTTAACAAGTAGTTTAGATGTAAGTGAACGGGCTATTTTTAATGATTAGTGTTAGATAATCTTTTTAAGTCATTTTCATATCTGTCATCTTTATTGTGTCTTTATCTTCAATCATCTTCTAATCATTTGAGAAAAAAAAGTTATGTGTAGAACTTAGAGTATATTTAAGATAAAACATATATTAGTATTGTACCATATTAGAGTGTAAGGGTTTAAATGTAAGTTGTTTGGTTCATAACACTATTTTGCAAGGCTCATACATAGTGGTTTCTAAATTTTATACTATGTTTCGTGACTTCTTGTATCCTTCTTCGTGTTTAAATAGTTGGAAAATATAATGTAATTACCATTTGTATATGGTAAAGAAGCGAAGGTGAAGCTCTCAAATATACAACCTGTGAAACATGGTTTACAACACTATATTAAGATTTTACCAATTTCGAGTGTAAGTCAAATTGAACCATTTAAGAAATAGGTCAAATTTACCATCTATTCTATATAACTTATCATTAAAGAAACTTATTTTTTGATAGGGACAGAGGCAAAAAATTCAGATAATCCCGGATGAGACCGAGGCTGAAGACTGCTGTCTCATTGATGTTGAAGATTTAAATGCACTGATGTTTGTGCTTATAGTAGTTGTTTAGGATTGCTTATGGAGCACAAAAAGTAACAGGTTACTAATGCTACAAATGATCATGTGGTGATGGTAATATTCACTCTATTTTGGATTTGTGATTCTAATATATTTTGTAAACTTGGATTAACGGTTCCTTGTTCTTGAATGATATTTTCATAGGGGTTCAAGTCGGTTGCAGTTGCTATTTTCAAAAGAAGTGTGTGGTGATACTTTGCTGTCGATCTTCTGATAGGATCTACCTTCCTGGCTTCTATCTCGTGTCAAGTCACTCTGATTTTAATTTTAGGGGCTGTTTAGGATTTCATATCATAGATAGTACTATAGACAGATAGGTTACCCAACTTTCCAACTTTATTCGCCTAAGTTACCAAACTTTTTTTTGTGCAAACAAGGTATTGGACTAGACGGAGTTGACATTCAGGTTACTGAATTTGTAAAATGAGACATTTAGGTTACTTAACTTACCTATAAAAATGCATTTGGGTTATTTAACTTACCTAAAAAAATGCATTTGGGTTACTTTGATTACACTGAAAAATGAAGGTTGAATGCTTAACTAAAGTTCAGTAACCTAAGTGAACAAAATAAAAGTTTGGTAACTTAGGCGAACAAAGTGAGAAAGTTGGGTAACCTGTATGATATAAAACCCTTTTTATTTAGAGGTCACATATTTGACATGTTTACTTATTATTAATAGGGTATATTTGAATATTATGAATACCACTCAAAATACATGATTCGTAGAGACTGTTTGGGATTGATTATTAATTTAATTACTTATAGGCTGGTTGGAATTGCTTTTTGAAGTGACTGGAATTGCTCATAGGGCTGTTAAGGATTGCTTATTGAATTAAATGCTTATAGGAACTGTTTCGGATTGTTTAATGAAATTGCTTATATAGAGCTATTGGGATTGTTTAATGAAACTGCTTATTGTAGGGCTGTTTGTTATTGCTTATTAAAACAGCCCGCAAGCAGCTTTATTATGTAATCGCAAACAAATTTCTTCATAAGTCGTCTCAATAAGCAATCCTATACAACCGCTATAAACCACAATTTCAATAAGCAATACCCTACAACCCATTTAATTTTTTTTTTAAAGTACAATAGAGACGGGTTTTTATCGTAGACACCAATCTTAATATTTTTAGTCACATAGGAAAACATGTTTGTTTTCTTTTGTATTAGAGACTGGTTCTTACTAGAAAACCGATCACGATGCTTTTATTAGAGACCGGTTACACAACCAGTTTCTATGTATCTCGGTTATAGAGATACCCCATCACAGAGAGTGGTTTCAAAACCACTCTTTATGAGCCATTCTAACCGGTCTCAATGACATTTTTTGTAATAGTGAGTCATTTGGATGTTGATAAACATTATATATTGATGAATATTTTTTATTGATGAACACTTGTATTGATAAACATTCCGGCAGTGTATTGATGAACACAAAGAAAATCTTATGAACTTTTTGTATTGATGAATGAACATAACATACGTTTTTGTATTATTTGAAGAACATAACAAACAATTTTTTTTTATTAGCAATTTTGTTTCCTCAACATTCTCTGATGAACAACCTTCTTGATAAAGATTATCTGATGAACATTTACTTGATGAACAATTTTGTTCCCTACATGTTCTTTGATGAACAAATTTTTTGCTGAATTTTTTATGATGAAGAGGCTCTACTCCAATGATTACTTGCGAAGATTTGTTTATCACAATTTTTAATTTTTTTATCAAATATTGAAGTTTATACTATAATAAACACCTTCAATCTCTAACATCACAAAATTTCTTCACTGAAACATTTATCAAACACTACATGAGTGTTTTCATGAACACATAATTTCTTTGAGAATTTATGAGAAAAAAATTTGTAAAACAAAAAATATAGAGAATTGATGTTAATTTAGGTTTGTTGTTCAAGGTTTGTTATACTAATTTCGTCTTACCTCAAATTTAATGAAGCTCTAATTTTGATGAAATTCAAATTCGTGTAAAGGGTTGTAATTTGTAGCGATTGAATGAATACATGATAAATTTAAATAGACATTGAAACTTAATTTTTTTTGTTTTGAATGATTTTCAAACTCAAATTGAGGTAAAGATTTGGTAAAGCTGTCAATGAAAATAAGAAGAGATAAAAACTGTTATGAAATTGAAAGGACAATTAAAAAGACATGCAATTTTTATACTTTTTAAAAGATGGGTTTTTTCTTGACTTTCTACATGATTATCACCCTAACTATTATAAATTTATATGCAAGCTAGAACACTTTGAATTATTTGTTAGCTAAAACCGGATAATAAAATATAAGCGTATCGCAAATAGTCTACTAGAATTTGAGCAACTGCCCATCCAGATGGTATTTGACCTGGATCTGAGATCTAAATCGTGATAATCATATATCACAATTACTCAATTAATATTGTTTATTACATACATACACACGTATTATGGTTATAAAAGAATAATTAAGCTACATGCAATGACCATCTCTAGCACAATTAGCCAACTATTCGGTGAACAAGATGATGAGCAAGCTTCTTAGATTTAGTAAAAGACATCTTCTGTTGGAATTTAATACTCATAACAATTATATATAAATCAAATAACATCATCAAAGCATGCAGCGGAAGTAAATAGGAATAATATATGTAAGTAATTAACCAAACAAGAAAGTGCGTACCTTTTAGCAATTCAAGAATCAAACGATGATTGAACAAGAACAAAACCCAAAACCCTAATTTAGGGTTTATACAAATCGACCCAAACAAGAAATCGACCACCAAGGATTACAAGCTCAAGCGTGCTTATTCTTCGTTCTTGTACACACGTACTAATAGCGATTTGATGTGGAAAAGCTAGTTCCTTGAATCACAAATAAAACCAAACACTTGTATCTTTGAGTTAAGCAAAATCGAAAACCCTTGGGGTTTGGTAGTTTCGATCGGCCACACAAAGAGGGAGAGAGGAGAGGAGAAATTAGGTTATTGGTGATCCAAGATTAAGTTGTGAATGAATACAAGGGATTGTATTTATAGTTAACTTAACTTGGTGACCAAGTTTGAGAGGGTATGGGTTTGGGAACCCAACCGATCGGCCAAAGCCCCCCAAAGGGGATTCTAGAACTTTCCCGACTTTGTAATTTCATCCCTAGTCCTTCTAGTTAATATTTAACGACCGTTAACCAAACCTCGTTAATCATTTAACTATCGTTATGTTTTATTTCGTGACTAATAATTAATAATAATAACGTTTTATTTATATTAATTATTTACATCAATTCTCATACGTAATGTGTGCAATCCCGAAGTCTCGAGTTCGAATCCGGACATACTATTATTTAAATATCCATAAAACCTTTCAGCTCCCACTGGATATTACTAAATATAGTAATGACATTGGTTAGTCTAGCTTTTACACGCCAACGCCCCAGACCGAATCGAGTATGGTCTCTGGAAAAACCATTTAATGATTCATCATTTTACTTATCCTTTGTTACTAATACTACATTAACTATGAATATGGATCAAGTCATTTCATAAGTTAACATTCGATTCTCGTTGTATATGATTGAACAAGATTATCAAATCATCTCGAACGTATTCCGGATAGATCTTGGGTATGGCCATACAAACATCTTGTCAACCCTACGAGGCCCAAATATAGTATTATGCTTTGAAACAAATTCAAAGGAACAAATTCTCTTGACTACAAACATAACTCATGAATTTTGCAACACTTCCGAAAATAGCCCTTATAACTACCATTACGGATAGCATTAGACTATCTTACACAAATGCACTACATTCATATCGGTTATCCGGTATCTCAAGTCCGAGGATAAACACTTCATGATATACTTAATGACAAAATCCAAAAGTATCATCATGTAAAGTTGGGATGAGTCCTATATTCAATTCATTGAATATCATGTGAATCTGTATGTCCCACGCATCAATATACTTTAAAGTATATTCTACCAAAACTCGATTTGTCTTAATTCAATGACATTCCCACATCATTGATTGACAACGGACTATTTAGAATAACATAAGTTATTCACGGATTAAACATGCAAATATAGGATATAATATTAAGAAAATGAAAAATAAACATAAACAACTATTTTATTTCATTGAAGTAATATTTGTTCATAACATCCTTTATCCAAATACTAATCACAGATCTGCATGAAACTACTAGCTAAACGAAGTCCTATCCCATCGGCATGGTCGGTAAGTTTTCTTTTGGCAAAGGCTTCAGTAAAGGGATCACTAGATTATCATCCGTATGAACTTTGAGTAGATTGATTTCACCTATGTCGACTTGTTCTCGAACATAGTGATATCGACGAGGAAAATGTCTGGCGCCTTCATGACTCTGTGCTCATTGGCAAATGTTATTGCGCGAGTTGTCACAATACATTTAAAGGTAATTCGATTGAGGGCATTACTCCGAGTCCCGAAATGAATTTCCTAATCCAACAGACTTCCATCGCAGCTCGGGCGCCTATGAACTCAACTTCAGAATAGACATCGCAACCGTTGTTTGCTTCTTGCTCTTCCAACAATCGCTCTTCCATTAATGACAAAGACATAACCCGTCTGAGACTTCAGATCATCTTATCGGTTTGGAATGACGCATCGCAAAAACCACAGAACATCAAGTTCGCATCCGGTTTCCTCCATACACTAGAAACATTTCTTTAGTAGCCCTTAGATACTTAAGAATGTTCTTATGACTTGCCGATGTTTCACACAGGTTCTCATTGATACCGACGGTAATGTTCTCGTACAAATGCCACATCGGGCCTTGTACATCTCACAAGATACATGATAGATCCTACACCAAGCATAAGGAACTTTCTTCATGTAAGCCACCTCTTCAGTGTTGACGCATAGTTTATTACTTAAGCCATGTTCAACTTGCATCGGAAAATATCCCTTCTTGGAATTTTGCATACCGAATCTCTTCAATATTTTATCAATGTAAGCACTTTGGCTTAGTCCAATTAACCGCCTTGATCTATCTCGTTAGATCTTGATTCCCGAATAAATGTTGCTTCCCTAAGTCCTTCATAGAAAAGCACTCTCAAGATAAGACTTTACATCTTGCATACTTGGAATGTCTTTTCCATGATCAATATGTCATCGACATAAAGACAAGGAAAATAACATTACTCCCACTAGCTTTGTGATACACATGGCTCATCAAGATTTTGAGTGAAACCAAATTTCTTGATTTCTTCATCAAACTTCTTGTTCCATTGCCTTGATGCTTGCTTCAATCCATAAATGGATCTTTGAAGTTTGCATACACGCTTCGAAACTTTGGATTCATAAAACCTTCAGTTGCGCCATATAGATGTCCTCATCTAGGCGACCATTTAAGAAGCGCTTTGACATCCATTTGCCATATCTCATAGTCATAGTACGCAGCTATGGCTATAAGAATCCTAATAGCTCTAATGTCTCAAGCACAGAGAAAATGTCTCCTCGTAGTCTACCTCATAGGTTTGAGTATAACCTTGAGCTACAAGACGAGCTTTATAGGTGTGTGCATTGCCATCCATGTCGGTCTTTATCTTAAAGAGCCACTTACTTCCAACTACCTTAGCATTTGGAGGTAAGTCAACCTCTATCCGGACTTCGTTATCTTTCATGGATTGCATTTCCCATTCATTGCAACTCACCATTTTCCTTTTCGGGACTCATCATGGCGCTTTATAGTTAGCGGGTTCACCAAGATCCCCTAATAAATTTTCCTCGCCTTCTACGTTGAGACATAGACGCTCAGTGCACGCTTAGCCCTCGAGGATCTACGAATGGGAACCACTTCAATCTCGGTGGAACGCCTGGACTTTCAAGTTCTACTTGAGGTTGGCTAGTGTTTTGAAGGTGTTGTATCTTCTTGATCATCTTCCGGATCATATACTCTCCCATCGAATTCATGAGATATGAGATCCTTTTCAAGAAAGTCTCCATACCTAGCAACAATTACTTTGTTTTCGGGAGGAAAGTAAAAGTAGTAACCCATAGTTTCCTTTGGGTATCCTACGAAGACACACTTACAGTATCTTTGTTGCGACTTATCGCCAGAGTCACGTTTAACAAACGCCTCACAACCCTGCACCTTTAAGTAAGACAAGTTGGGAGGTTTCCCATACCACACTTCATAAGGAGTCTTATCAACCTTCTTAGTTGGAACCATATTCAATATGCGACAGCAATGGTTTCTAAAGCATAATCCCAAAAGGATAAGGGAAGAGTTGTAAGATTAAACATCGATCGCACCATGTCTAGCAATGTACGATTCCTTCTCTCGGATACACCATTTTGTTGTGGAGTATATGGAGATGTGAGTTCTTGGACGATACCACACTCGACTAGATAATCTTTAAACTCTTGGCTTAAATATTCACCACCTCTATCGGATCGAAGATCTTTAATCTTCTTTCCTAGTTGCGTTCTACTTCACTCTTAAAAACCTTAAATGTTTCAAAGACTTCATGTTTATGTTTAAGTAAATAAACATAACCATAACGATCGAAATCATCGAGAAAGGTTAAGAAGTAGCTAGCACCCTTTCTTGACACATGTCTTAGTGGTCCACATACGTCAAGATGTATCACACCAAGAAGATCGAAGCCCTTTCTAAACTATTTGTAAAAGGTTTCTTGGTCATCTTCCCGGATATGCAAGATTCGCATTTATCAAATGATTCATCATTGATGTCTTGCAAAGCCCATCGTGTTGTAGTCATTGCATGCGTTTCTTGCCTATATGAGCAAGTCTACAATGCCAAAGAAATGAAGAATCCAAATCACCTTTGATTCTTTTATTATTGATGCTAAAGATGAATTATTTTATCAATCACATTATCATGCAAATCAATTTCAAACACACCATTTATTTGGAATAACATTAAAGTAAAAACATCATTTAAAGAAAGAAATTCCATAATCGGTAAATGTATGAGCGAAACCAATATATTTTAACAAGGAAATGAAACGACACCCCTAACAATGGAAGGTGCGTAATGACAATCGTTTAATGACAAGACTAAACCCAAGGTAAACTAAATCAAACGTGCCTATAGCTTCAACGATCGCATGTGCTCCATTACCCACGTGCGGTATTGTCGTCCATAGGCAAGCTTCCTTGCTCCTCTAAGTCCCTGCAGTTGTATTACATATGTGAATACCACATCCAAAGATCATATACCCGTGAATTTAATTTATGAGGAAAAGCAAATAATTCTATCATCAAAAGAGTACACAGCATCGCCACGGTGCGGTATTTTTATACCTCTTATTGCGCAACTCATCAAGGTATAGTGGACAATTCCTCTTCCAAAGTCCAACCTCGGTGCGGTGATGACAAGCTGATCCTCTTCGGATTCTCACGCTTTTGGGAGGGTACTTCTTGGGTTCTTCTTGATAAGTCATAACTTGTTTTCCTTATCAACTTTACCCTTACCTTTCCTTTTCTTGTTCGCTAGCGGCTTATTAGGCTTAGAAATTCTACCCTTCGGATGGTCAAAACCGCAGTGTAGAGGCCTTCTTGGGCAAACCTTTTCATAATCAATGAGCATTGCATGTACCTCATCGATTGTCTTCCCATGCAATGCATATTATAATTACATGAAACCATCAAATTCCTTGTTAAGGGATCGCTGATCGTGCCAATTTGTATGTCATTAGGGTAGACATAGTTAAGACGCCCAACCGGTCCATGTAACTCATCATTTCCGAGCGTTGGGCGCCACAGGTTTCCTTCTCCTTGCTTGCAACTATGAAGAGCATCAATCAAGTCATCTGACTCTGATCACACGGTGCTTTTCAAACAACCTTTGCAATTCTTCCAAGATGAGATTAGGAAGTAATTCTCAAATTGCTTTTGCAAGCTTGAGTTCATACTCCCGAGCATAATTCGAGCGACCTCATTATACTTGTCATACTCAGTTGCCATGTAGCTCATGCTTCAGATAGCATTAGCGCAGTTCGGGAGGACAAGGCGTGGTCAAATAATTGAGTCTTTTGGCAACCCTCAAGACAATTACGAGTTCTTGATACCAATCATTGAAATTGCGCTACCGGTCAATTTCTCTCGATCAAACATAGATTTGAGCAGCGAGGCTAGTGCGATGAGATTCACTTGAGCCATTTCTACGAAATAAAAGTTCAAAAGTTAGTACTTTCGATAAGTAAACATTCAAGAAAATAAAATACCCTTTGGTCAATATTCATATTAACCATAGTATTTTCCTTGAATATTGGATCCTCATTATCATAGTTTCACCACATCGGTTGATCCGCTAGTGATGAAAGTATAGAATAGTAATCGTTGAAAAGCGATAATTGACAAACAAGTTTTCAATTCCAAAAATTATGGGATTTACAATTTTGCCAAAACAATTAATGCAAAACGTAAGCATGTTTTATGTAGGATCGTTATTTTATTGTGTTGATGATTCGGGTGGTCTTGGAAGATCAAAATACATGTTTGCCATAGTTAGAGAGTTAGTAGAGAGAGAGGTGTTCTTGCTAGAGGTTTACACAAAGGAAAGATTAGATCGAATGAGAGCACCACCCTTCCATGGATGGAAGGGTATTTATACTACTGACTACGACCTCCTATCGGCTGTGGATCGTGTATCGATGGGTAAAGACCCGTCCTTCCTCCACGGTGTTGCGCTACACTATTCTACGCTACAAATGAACTAATAAACTACTACACAACGTAAATACCTACAAGTCTACGAGCTAACATATGCTAGACTATACTTGGGGTGACCGACACTTTAACATGGAATTTTCTAATTCCTAACAATCTCCCCCTAAGGGAGGTCACCCCATGAAATACATTTTGCTTCCTAGCATTCTATATTTGATTTCGTTCTTGAGCTCGTATACTTGAATTCTTCACTTCCACAATCTTTGTGCATTTGTAGCGATTCTTTAAAGTCCGCATTGTTTTGTACTTTGAGTGGAGGCCTTTAACTGATCCACATCTTTGATGATCTTCGAGCATATTTTGAGATCATCGGCAAAGAAATCTCTCCGGATCATCCATAGTGTGTTGCCTTCATGTGATGTTGTGACTTTCGGACCGACATGCTCACACTTTGAATCATGACATCTTTCCATCGAGTAGCGGAAGCCTTCTTGGTTCATGATATTTGCGGCGTAAGCATAAGCATAGTATGAAATACGAGCGAGTTATGTAGATATGCACCACCATGATTTCTTCAAATTAAGTGTAGATGTTGTGAGCATGCGGCTTTGGATTGACTCCTCAATTCGATCACCGCAATCGTCCAAATGTACTGCAAACAACGTTAGCAATAAAACACACGAAAGTGTCTTTGATAACTTTTCATTTGAATTGAGGTACACGCCCACGGTTCCCGTTGATCGATATAAATCTTTTGTGATCGGTAGGATTCCTAAGAATCTCCTTGACAGGTTTCGCAATGTTCTGTTGTTCTCAAACCGGGCGTCTCAAAGAAGACAACACGGAGTGAGTGAACCAATGAATTGAGATTCACCGATTGATGAAAATGATTTGAAAACAATCGCGTATTGCTTGAAGAAAGAGTTTTGCAATACAACGAAGGTTTTATGAGAAAGATCAATTTTCAAACAAAATACTTTTGTATTAGAGAATGAGTACACATTCGACGTGCTAGTGAAAAGAAGAGATTCGCACATCGAACGGTTTTCTAAAGTATTTTCAATCGAGATACTTTTGAATTTTGAAAACATAAGTACACATTCGACGTGCTAGAAAAGAAGATTTGCACATCGAGCGGTTTTCCAAAAGTATTCGTCAATTCCATTCTGGACCAAGGTTGATTCAAGATAATCGCCCCATTGTTTCTATCCGGTTGTCACAAGTTTGATCTTACGAGAGATCTCACATGTCACCCACCTAGAGCTTGTTTGATGTTGGCTCTAGAAGGATTTTCATCTTCATCGTGAATACTTTTACATACCACTCGGATGTTCGGCAATACCACAAGGATAATCGTGGGACTCTTAATATATACTTACTTTCCACATTGTGTGAAACAAAGAAGTCTTCATGAATTTAGTGTCCTAACGAGATATTGTGGATGATCTCATGGCTCTAGACTCAATAGTGCACATTTGGTTCCTGTGTCGAGACTAGGAGAGGTCTCTTCTTCAATATCAACAATCTCTAAGAGAAAGTCGATAGATAATGTTGGTTCCTCGTGAGAATGAAACAAGCCCTTTAAGAGGAACTTGAGTGGCTTGGGAAGTTTAGTGCAATGCGTCATGGGTCCATGACGTCTTGTCTTCAATACCGGTGTTACCTTAGTAACAACCAAGAGCATATGTATTGAACCCGGTTTACGCCTAAGGTTGAATTGATGGAGGGCTATTTCTTTTCACCCTTTTCACATTCATTTCTTTTCATTCTTAAACCCTTTCGATTGCTTACGAGACTTCATAACTAGAACTTTGTTGGGTTTATTCCAGACTAGCTCTGTCTCGATCCGCACTCTTCCCATTTCTCATTTTCTCCTTTTTCAATATTCCTAAGGACTCTACACTATCTAGTGGATTGTCCTCGGAAGATCCCTCCGATTCAGCGGATCGTGGGAACAAATACCTAACCTCACCATCCTTATAACTCCATGCATAAAGTAAAATGGTCGGTCTTTTGAGTGCAGTTCATTCTTCCTTGAAACCAATTGAAAAATCATTTGGAAAAACAATCAAGGTACTTGTGATACGAGATCAAAGCATTTTGTACCCTAATAGTTTTGATCATTTAGAAAACCTCCCCTCAACATGTGCGTATGATTTAGAAATTGTTTAGCACAAGGAGGCAAGAGGACTTTGAAATATTTTCTTTGATCACAATTTTCATAATGAAAAAGCCATTTGATTTTCTTGGTAAAATTCTCCCCTCAATATGTGCATAGGATAAGAGAACTCATTTTAACACATAGAGGCAAGAGTTCTTTTGAAGCACATCCACGAACAAAAAATCCATTAAGAAAACCAATTGAAAACTCAATCAAGGTACTTTATAAATCACTTTAAAAGCTTTCGTACCTCGATAGTTTATTTGCTCCCCTCAATATGTGCTTGAGATTCGAAAGCGCTTTAGCACATATGAGAGCACTGCACAATTAAATCAAACGATCATCTTATATCAAGTTTCATTATTAAATAACAAATTCTCCCCGATCAAAATATCGGACCTTTGAGATTTTGGATCTCAAGTGATTTAATCAGGTTTGGAAAACATGGGAGAATATGTGGCCAGGTTTAAATACTCATCTTGTTTTTGGATAAATCCTCCTCCTCAACATGTGCATTGTGTATTTGAAACCGTTTGGCACATGGAGGCATGGGTGCCTATAAAGGACTAAAAATGATTCCATTAAAACAGATTTGAGATTTAAATCACGATCTCTCCCCCGATCAAACCATTTGAGATTTGTGATCCCATCGATTTAAATTATTTAGAAAGTTTGGGGAAAGACGTGGCAAGATTTAATTTTGAAAAATGATGATAAGGAGCAGTTTTGGACATTAAAGATTGTTAGTGTCGGTATGATATTTTAAGAGACCTTTAAGTAAAATAAAATAATTTCACAATCAAACAAGAAGTAAAAATTTCATTTTGATGGATCTTTGAGTTTTAAAGAAAATCATACCATGACATAACATTAAATCTTTAGATCACCACATAATTTCGTACAAGCGGACTTCTGATGAAATATTGTTTGAAAAATATTTTATTTTAAATCACTCTCCCCCTCAATCGATGACCGAAGTCGATAATTGAGTGACTTAGGTTTTGATAAAAATGAAGTCCGGTGATTTTCAAAATTAAGTCCAATTTATTTTCAAAACAGTATTTTTCCATTTTTCAAAAACAATATTATTCAAAGTTTTATAAAAATGGTATCATCACTATTATCCCTGCACAAAGATACGTTAGGTGGTTGAGAAGCTTCTATTGTTGTTGCTGTAGGGTTTGGAAGAAAAACCGTCTGCGAGATGTAGTGAGACTTCTTCTTACGTTGCATTTTGAATGCCAACCGAGGTCAAATTAAGCTCCGCTTTCTTCAATCACTTAGAAGAAAATCGTCACGATGCGTTGAGACCTCTTCGTTGCATTTATGCCAACTCTCCATTGAAGTCCAATTAAGCTCCGCTTTCTTCATTTGTCAACCCAAGATATCGTTACCCTTTCCTTGCGGCATCCAATCATGTTCATTGGTGGGATCCGGATCGGGAACATTCTTATATACCAATATACCGCATATGTTAGTGAACACACATACAAATATATGGTGGTCGACAACACCCAAACAAAGAATCGACTAATAAAAGTCAATCCAACATATCAATCGGATCATGTAAGGTATGGGAATAATGTGTTTCTCAAACTCT
Source organism: Chrysanthemum lavandulifolium (assembly GCA_022545495.1). NCBI lineage: Eukaryota > Viridiplantae > Streptophyta > Magnoliopsida > Asterales > Asteraceae > Chrysanthemum > Chrysanthemum lavandulifolium. The sequence goes on from CM040241.1 coordinate 276,318,400, forward strand.
AATCATCTAAACCTAACAATCATATCCTAGAAACCTAGTCCTTCAACATAGGCAATTATATTTTTCGTATAAGCACGAGGGATAATTAAGAAAGTCCGTTAGATGATATAAATTTGAAAACATTCTCCCCTCAATCAATGACTTATTTTCCGAAAAGATTAAAAGAGTCGAAGTCATTGATTGAGTTTTCAATTTTCACAAAACTCGAATCGATAGATTTACAAGCAACTCATTTACCACCATTTTAGAAAACAACAAATATTTTCTGAAGAATTTATAGACGGAAAAATATTTGAGTAGGAACAGCAGTCCTTTGACATACTTTCCTCATTTGTTTTTAGGATAAGTGCACGAAATATTTGAAAAATTGGTTTAGCGCAGCACTTTCCTTTCTTTTGAAGAGCGGGTTGCTATCTGAAATAATAGCAAGCCATCATTTGAAGCCCGGGTTACAGTCTGAAATAACTGCAAACCATCATTTAAGCCCGGGTTACAGTCTGAAATAACTGTAAGCCATAGTTTGTGACATGTTTAGAAAGAAATATTTACACATCCTGCTCGAACTTCATCTAAAATCCCGTGCCATTATTGAATGACATTTCTAAGACCGTAGATGTTATCGATACCGTAAGACATGTCTTAGAAAACAATATTTTGGTCTTTTTCAAATTTTCTCGATTTTATGGCTTTTGTTGGTTTTATAATTTTCTATTTTGATTTTGTTGGTTTTATATTTTTGTATTTTGTTTTCTGAAAAATATTTACAAAGATAGAATAGATGATATAGTTAAAGAAGATGATGATACGAGTACCGAGATAAGGATATCGAGCACCCCCGTTGTAGAAGATAGAAGTCATCATCCCTAAAACTTTCACCACCAAAGCTTCCGAGGCTCTAGCATAGAAGAAAGAAATCGAACCATCTCGAAGTGAGACTTTGGCGCTTCCCCAAACCAAAAATCCTTATGTTAGCAGATTCAAGCTCTATTTCAAGCTTGCTTTAGCAGTGCACAAAGAAGCACACCATTATCATAACCCAATGCTCCTTTTAAGAATAATCACCGTGATTCTTCGTTCGAGGCTATATCATCCAATAGAATAACAACAACGTATCATCCCACATTTAAATAATCTTCTCAAATTTCCTTTCCACTCAAGTCCGAAACGATCCATTCCAAAAGGTGTCAAGAGAACACTTCCCGTGTAGTTGAAATGATGCATCCGTCTCTTAGTATAATGCTCAAGAACTCTCCCGAATACACTTCATGAGGGAATGAAGAACACCTTCCATGTTCACATTTTTCTTCCCGATGAGCGTGTATGAAGCTCAAGAACCAAGTACACCAATACCCAAAAGCTCTCCGAATACACATCATGAGGGAATGAAAACACCTTCCCATGTTCACATTTTCTTCCACGATGATCGTGTATGAAGCTCAAGAAGTCAGTACACACATTCCCACCGAAAGAATAATCGATAACACCTCCCTCATGTTACACATTTATCTCCCCGAATATGTCGCACTTGTGTACCTCTTTTATCTTCGAAAATTTCTTTACATCACTTCCCCGTCGTTGGAATACTAACACTAAAAGCCTTGATGAGTAAAACCTTGAGTTTCTTTGCGGTCATAACATTTGTCTTCCGGGATATCTTCGTTACTTAGAAGTATTAAGTTCATCAAGTTTACTCGCTTTGTGTTTAGATGTGTGTCTCCTTGCCCTTTCTCGGTTTTGATACTTCAAAATCAACAACAAATATAAGCCCAAATACTTGAAATCTTTATGAGAAGAACACTTGAACTCTTGTGAGAATCAACTTGTCAAGACTCTCTCGACTATTTTTATCAACCCTTATGTAGACAATTTGAAGTGACCACCATGAAGAAAACCGATATACCCTACTTGAAACTCAAGTCAACTTCCCCACATTTGTATCTTAAGCTTGCACCTAATGATGGAAGAACGGTGTAGAGAATTTATGCTTCAAGCAAATCTCTAAGTACTCACTACCCAAACAAAGTATGAGACATTAACACCTCTTGCGATTATCCACACCGTCATGTCGTGTGACATTGAGTAAAACAAAGTAACTCCTAATAGTGATAGTTAACTGTGTCTTCAACCATCCACCTCATTGCTGGTAACTAGATAAACCAAGTCTTCAACTCAAATTCTTAAGCCCGAGCAAGTTATCAAATAAGAACACGCCTTTGTGAAAGTCAACTTCAATCTCAAATAAGTGATAAATGATTAACTCAAGTAATCAACTTGTGTCAAATGTCCAATACGTGAAATAGTCAATAACAACGCCTCTCGAGTCATCGCTAAAGAATATGAGCACGCCTAATTGGGGATTGAATCGACTTATAACTCTTTCCCAATTAGTGCTCTCTCTAAACCGACAACTGCTTTGATAAATGCCCATATTAAGAAGAAGTCTTTAGATCGTTAAATGCAACACGTCTTTAGTCTTCTAACATGTAGCAGAAAATGTAGAACATACTGTAGACTCGACCTTCTTCAAGGTTGTCCGAATGGGGAATAGATAGTTAACATCTTCAACTCACACCAAAAATCATCCCACCAAAAAGCATCCCAATTAACCTACATCTTGCAAATCCCCTTAACTAAAATCTCTCCCAATCAAACAAGACGGAAAGATGTTCATCAAGGAAATCAGCAATAAGGCATAGCGAACACACAAGATGGTAACGCCAAACTACCAATCACATCAAACAAGAACAGAGATTGTTCGGAATCATCATATTGATGTATACGTGAAGCATTAACGGAAGCACTTTGTCGATAAACTCATCAATCCGAGTGAAGATGTCAACCAACGGCTCTTAGAAGAGAAAACTCCATGTGAAGATGACCCGATAATAAGAAGCTCGGTTCTTACATGAGTTTAGAGCCGTATGACCATTTAAATTCTCAAATATCAATCAAGAATGCAAAAATTCACACTTTTTCTCCCTCAAGAATTGCATACGGAGATGCCATTCTTGACTAAATAAGTGAAAATCATCTGAATGTTCTATTCACACTTCTCTCCGCAAAATAAGCACATGATGTCGCCATCTTCATTATAATCGAGCAAGTGGAATGAGAAAACAATCGATGGTAGCCCGTTCACTTGATGACCAAGCGCATGGAAAAAGTATGAAGCATGTTGATGAGAATGGTCATAATAGAAGATTTCTCTTCTTCGAAGATAAAGCGCATTGACACATACACTTTTCTTTTCTTTGGAGTACGAGGCATGAACTGTTGTGTTCATACGTCATAAGAAGATTTCTCTTCTTCATAAGATAATGCTTCAAACGTATACATTTCTTTTCTTTAGAGTACGAGGCATGAACCAAGTGTTCATACGTCATAATCTCTCTTTTTCATCATCTCTTTTGGCAAAACATGTAATCAACCCCATTATCATTCAATAGGCTCTTTGTAGTGACAGCTGATGGAGAAAACCCAATATGATAAGTTTGACCTTGAAGTAAACTAACCCGAACTCGTGACTTAAACTTGTACATATGTAACAAAGAGCGGTGTCGATTTACATTAGCATCTCTAAGTACTCTATATGTACTCTATACTCTTCAACCAACCAACCATCAAGTATAAGACGTACATTACCTCTTGAAAATCCACAATTGAATGTGACACTGAGCACTACAACGTAACTCCTTAAAGTGATAGTTATTTTGTGGTGATATGAGCCCAATTCTCCCAAGTGGTAAAAGAAAAGGTAAAAGACACCCAACAATAACTAGATTTCTAAGTCTTCGTTTTGATAATAAGCTCGAACAAGGATCATGAAGAATCTTCATCCAACCATCCCCGATACCTTCAGATACTAAGTACACTCGCCCGTGATAATTCACTTCAACCTCAAATAAATAATAGTGAATTAACCCCGTTGTCACATCTTCTGATTAAAAGCTCAACTCTAGCCTTCTTTGACGTTTTAAGTGAACTATGATAATGGTTTTCATCCGACCATGGTTAAAAGCACGAACCGCGTAAGCCCAAGTAATAACCATACCGCTATGACGAATATCCAAACACACATCCAATATATGAAGTACACCTTTTATCCCTTCTTCAAAATGAAACCGTAACACGAGCATCGAAGACCCGAGATACGCTTTCCTTTCTCCAAGATGGTTCCATCATCACGGATTTTACAATTCTATAGTTTAAACCGAAATAGTTTCTTTCAAGGGATTTTACAAAACCAAGAACAAACCGTATGATAGATCCGAAATGCACTTTACAATTACCGGGATGTTTCCATTGTCACGATTTTACAAGTCTATGATTTAAACCGAGAAATAGGTTCTTTCATAGGATTTTACAAAACCAAGACAAAACCGTAAACAATGTCGACTTGAATGTGTTATGGCAACTTTGGTTTCGGTGAATATCTGCTTTTAGGGAACATGCAAGGTTCATCACGTTCATAATCCAACATAAACAATATCATCAACCATCCAATAAAAACTTTGGTAAACACATCATTCACGCATTATGTCGGCTATTGCAGTGACCTCATGGAGAAGAAAACCCGATATACCAAACATGATCATGAAGTAGAATTCCCCAGATTTGTTACTTAAACTTGTACTAATCCTTGTGAAGAAGAAACGGTGTACCCAATGTACAAAACCTCTTGACATTCTCAATTGAGTGAGACACCGAAGTGATAGCTACGTTGTGGGTTAAATGAGAAAGAATCACAAACGCAACTAAATAGCCAAGTCTTTATCACACTCTATAAAAGCCCAAACAAGTCATCTTCGTGGAATGGTAGAAAGAAAGAAGACGAAATAAGTAAACGCGCCCGGAAAACCGCACTTCAAAGTCAAATAAGAAATACCGTCCAAACAACCCCTAAGTCAACTTTGTTTAATCATAAGTTCAAGCCGAGACATAATATTTACCGTGAAAATGTATCCCCCAAAGTACCAGTCCACATAACCAAATCACATCATCTCAGCAAATCTCATTATCAGGTTTCGCGTCTCTCAAATCAAATCACATCGATAAATTACATCAACAAATCTCATCATCACTCCACATCACATCAAAACATCTCAACTTGAAGAAAAATCTTCAACTGGCTCAAATGTACACAATTATCTTGACCCGGTTCAAAAGAATACCCAATTTATCTTACCTTGGTTTAAAATAAATTCAACCACACATCGAAAATCAATTTAAGCCTATATCCGGTCAAAGACATTGTCAACCCATCATAACATCACTCAATCAATCCAATTTCCAACGTCCTTAAATATGACCACGGTCCATAGCATGACTACAACACTTATCGCATCTATACCAAGCCCAATCACATTAGAATCATATCACATTCTTTTGTATAAAGCACATTAACACAATCCCATCCGTGAAAATTTGTGAAGCACCAAAATATCACACATAATCAATACATTAAAATGTGTTCAAATTTATGAAAACAGACAAAAAAAATTCGGATAGCTCTTGCATTGTAAGTCCAGCGTGTGACCATCAGCCCTCATAATATGACCACTGCATATATGTGATATCACGTCCATATAGAGCCTAAACCGCCACCATCAATTCGGCCCATTAAGACAACCAGGTATGAAATACAAGCCCATAATCACCAACAAGTACCAAAAGACCCAAACTATTCGGCCCATGTATTCATACAGATAACAAGAGGACTAAACCCTAACAAATCGTGTATATATAAACTAGTGATAACATAATCTTACCCTAATTTTTCTCTCAAAAGATCCGCCTCTCATAACTCTCTAATCACCAACAAACCCTAAAAACTCTGAGCCTCCATCTAACAAAAAAGCTTCAAAAAAATGATCCATCCGCCTCTATTCTCTTATAATCTCATCAAACTAATATCCAAGGCAGATTTTTCACACCATCGAATCAATATCACAACCTTATACTTCCATTAGCGATGACAATATATCTCGTATGGTTCAAAACGAAAGCCACAGGGATGGCATCAAGATTGTGACCCGTTTGACCTAGCCACAGAGATGGCTTGAGGCTATAGATTTGGCTTCCAGATCTTAAGATGATGTCACAGGTAGGTTTTGTTATGTCCTTTTATTATATTAAGCTCGAAACAAATATAGTTTATAACAGATTAGTTATATAACTATGTTTACTTTTCGGATATAATCAAAACTATGCGGACTTTGATCGGTGATGAACATGCATTCAAACTTACAGATCTTTAATAGAAAAAGAGAAGTTTGAATCGATTCTTAGATCACTTGTTTTTGTTTTGTTTCGTATACCTGACCGAATGAAAAACGAGTTTAACATAACATGTTAAATTTATTTCATGGGTCGTATATTTCACCAACACATGATCAATGATGATTGTTGTTCAACTTCAAAAGAATCTTTGAAATATTGGAAGAAGTGAACCGGATCTGAGAATAATTTATCATTTTGGTTTTAGAGTTGAGTTTTGGGTATGAGATAGAGATGAGTTAGGGTTGTATTGAATGGATGTAGAATGTGTTGAATTTGGATCTTTAAATAATTTTTTTTTCTTTTCTTGGACTGATGATGGATTGGTATACCAGAGGTCACGGTTTGTTGGTATTAAGGTTTAGTGGTCGAGTCCTGCTGTGGTCACGGTCTTCTCATTCTTCATTTCGGTACATAGTATTTTCAAACAAGTCGCTACTATTTTTCCAGTCACAAGTTGCTAACGTTGAGTCAAGTTGCCAAGCCAAGTCGCTAAGACAAGTCGCCACGACAAGTCGCCACGACAAGTCGCTACGACAGCAAGTGACTCAATAGCCAACTCGCTAGGTAGATTCAGTGAATTTGGACATCTTGTTCTAACAACTCGCTAGCATGAATATATGAGTTTTTCCGACCACTTTCCGACGATATTTTCATGAAACCCAGAAAACAGTGACTTATGCATAAAACAAAACTTCATTTTTGACCCCCTTTTTGACCATTTTTACCACTGTTTGAACTTAAAAAACAGACTTGTATGGACAAAAGGCCACAAAGCAGAGATGAAAAGAAGTTGAGACCATGACTTTTAAGACCAAAAACCATTTCACGGATACGGTTTTACCAATAAAACATGTTAGACCACATAACCCATTCATATGATTGTTAAAACCAGTAAAACAGCATGTGAAACAGTTTAACCAAAAATTTGCCGACCACAAGATAATACCAAAAAAAATAGTTTACAGCATGAATCAAAACCACAACAAAAACCACATAAGAAACCATACGAATCATTAACACAACGCAACCTGGCTCTGATGCCAATTGTAGGATCGTTATTTTATTGTGTTGATGATTCGGGTGGTCTTGGAAGATCAAAATACATGTTTGCCATAGTTAGAGAGTTAGGTGGTGTTTGTTTTTAAGAGGGTCTCAATCAATCAACCGCACGTCCGAATCAATCGATGCGTAAATGTCTCAATCAACGATCTCGAACGAAGAAAAAACGCATGTTTGAACGGGATTTTTTTTGTTATTTTGTGTCTACAAGAAGCATTCAGACGCGCTAAGACACCCTCTCGTGTCTTGACAGATTGGACATTTTTCCGTTCGCACGCCGCTCGACGCCCGAATGGAAAAAAAACGATGCGAACGACAAAATGTCCGACCGATTCGACATTTTGCCCGCTCGACATTGTTAAGAGGCAAAAGAAAAAAACAAACGTAACCTTAGTAGAGAGAGAAGGTGTTCTTGCTAGAGGTTTACACAAAGGAAAGATTAGATTGAATGAGAAGCACCACCCCTTCCATGGATGGAAGGGGTATTTATACTTACAGACTACACGACCTCCTATCGGCCTATGGATCAGGTATACAGTGGGTAAAGACCCGTCCTTCCTCCACGGTGTTTCACTACACTATTCTACGCTACAAATTAACTAATAAACTACTACACAACGTAAATACCTACAAGTCTACGAGCTAACATATGCTAGACTATACTTGGGGTGATCGACACTTTAACATGGAATTTTCTAATTCCTAACATTTTATCCCATCTTATGCCTTAAGTTATAGGTCTCACTAACTAACTTAATTAAGTTGTCTAATTTAAAAACTGCAAATCATAAAGCTGAGGTCTCACACAACGAAATAATTCACCTCGTTATTGTAATCTAGATCAAGGTCTCACATAACTAAATTACAACTTCAAGTGTTTCATATCGTTAGATGGCATAAACTTAAATTTAAAGGGTACAATTTTTGACGTGTAATCAAAACTTATGTATAAAGAAGCATGCATACAACTTTATAACATAAAACTTTCGAAAAAACTTACATTAAGATTTTAATTGCTAAGATTGAATTCTACAAAGTTTTAATCGATGCGTTGAGAAACTTACAACTTTGCACTAAGATGCTTCGTACATAGAATGGTTATACTAGGTAGCTCCAATCGAACTCACAGGCGAGAGGACCGTGTAAGCATCAAGCATAACTTTAGACATCCATTCAAAGAGACTGTGCTCACTTCTTTAATAACCCTTTATAGTTTGTTCTAGTGGGTGAGCCGTTCTAACCATTTAGTACAATCGCATCAATCGATTAAAAGTTCAAGAATAATCCTTAGATAACAAATCAATTTCGCCATTATTTAGTCCATTTAATTTTCTATTCAAAAAACCCTTTTTGCTTACTAACATGTCAAACAATTTATAAACAAAAAAGCACTTTAATAAAAATTAAACACACTCAAATAATATAAACATATAACTAAACAATTTAACATATGTAAAAACAATTAGGCGCATGCATAATTATTTCAATAAACTCTAATAAACAATTCTAGGCGTAAATAAATGCATACATTAACTAGTGCTTTCATTTCGTGAGAAGATGAGCCACATACATCGACAAGTCGATTGCGTAAGCCAAAGTTAATAGTATACCAATTAGTACGTAACGAATTTTATTAGTTATAATTGAGGTCTTCCCCAATTCAATAATTATTAAATAAATAAAACATGTGTGTATTACTTAACAATTAATCAATAAACAAAAAACAATACTCCATGGCAAAACATGCATGTTCCACCATGGATTCCGCATAACAATTATCACCCAAGATACGCATATTACATGACACATAACAATTATTCATTAATTAACCACATAAAATAAGCATGCAATCCTAGGGTTTCTACAAGTTTACAAAATTAAAACCTAATTAAATAAATTTAAGGGTAATCGACCCATAATAAATAAAATTAGGGTTTCGAATTCAAAACCCTAGAAACCATAAAAAACATGCAAATAATCATAAAGATCCAATTTTATGTGTTTCGTAATTAATTACATCATATTAACGGCTCGTGATGCCACCGTTGTTGAATTTAATACTCATAACAATTATATATAAATCAAATAATATCATCAAAGCATGCAGCGGAAGTAAATAGGAATAATATATGTAAGTGATTAACCAAACAAGAAAGTGCGTACCTTTTAGCAATTCAAGAATCAAACGATGATTGAACAAGAACAAAACCCAAAACCCTAATTTAGGGTTTATACAAATCAACCCAAACAAGAAATCGACCACCAAGGATTACAAGTTCAAGCGTGCTTGTTCTTCGTTTTTGTACACACGTACTAATAGCGATTTGATGTGGAAAAGCTAGTTCCTTGAATCACAAATAAAACCAAACACTTGTATCTTTGAGTTAAGCAAAATCGAAAACCCTTGGGGTTTGGGAGTTTCGACCGGCCACACAAAGAGGGAGAGAGAGAGGAGAAATTAGGTTATTGGTGATCCAAGATTGTTGTGAATGAATACAAGGATTGTATTTATAGTTAACTTAACTTGGTGACCAAGTTTGAGAGGGTATGGGTTTGGGAACCCAACCGATCGGCCAAAGCCCCCCAAAGGGGATTCTAGAACTTTTCCGACTTTGTAATTTCATCTCTAGTCATTCTAGTTAATATTTAACGACCGTTAACCAAACCTCGTTAATCATTTAACTATCGTTATATTTTATTTCGTGACTAATAATTAATAATAATAATGTTTTATTTATATTAATTATTTACATCAATTCTCATACGTAATGTGTGCAATCCCGAAGTCTCGAGTTCGAATCCGGACATACTATTATTTAAATATCCATAAAACCTTTCAGCTTCACACAATTGTCTCTAGAGATATCATCAAACCCTCTTCTCCAACCCCTTCTCATTTGAAAACATATAATCTTTCTTTTATCGATCGTTGTATGGTAAATGCATACATCCCTGTTGTTGCATTCTACAAAAGGTCCAGTTTTTATCAAAGTTCTAGCTCTTGATAAAACGCTCGAGTTGAAAAACTCATTATCACATACCTTAACTCAGTATTATACATTCGTCGGTAAGATGAAGAAAATTAGTCCAACCTATGTGGATTGCACTGATGACGGGGTTGAGTTCATTGAAGCATGCAATGACAACTCGCTCTCAGATTTCCTCCAACACTCAGAGAATGAAGATCTAAATAAACTCTTTATAGATGATCTAGTATGGTTTCACCCAAACCGTAAATGTGATGATGATGGAACAAGTAGCACTTGCCCGTTGGCTGTTCAAGTCAACCATTTTGCATGCGGGGGAGTAGCGGTGGCAATTTCTCTATTGCACAGGATTGGAGATGGTAGTAGTATGTTAAATTTCATGAATCATTGGGCCAAAGTAAATGCAGGATATCGGCTAAGAGATCAAACTGACACATCGCCTGTCAATCCCCATTTTATTACATACCAAAAAAAAAATATTAATCTTCAAAAAGGTTTTCCTGATATACTTGGTAGTGATTTTGTCACAAGGAGTTTTTTGTTCCCTAACCAAAGAATAAATGACCTTAAAGCCAAGGTGATAGACATGATAACTAAATTTGGAGAACCAGTGATATTGAACCCTACCCGCGTTGAAGTTATAACATGGCTAATCCAGAAGTGTGCAGTGGCAGCAACATCAAAGACGAACTCAACAACATTCAAGGACACTGGCATGATTTATACAGTGAATATGAGAAACAGTTTGATACAAAACTTGCCTGAAACAAGCATTGGAAATCTTTCCATGACTATAGAATTTCCGACAAGCAATCAAAGTGAGGAAATCACTCCAAATATGACTATTGGCCAACTGAGGAAAGGGAAGGCCGCTTTCCGATCTATAACAAATCTGGAAACTGCAATTGGAATCTTTTCTGACACTCTAACGGATGCCACTATCTTGGAGATGTCAAAGAAAATGTGTCACTATTACTTTTACTCTAGCTTGTGCGGGTTTCCTGCATATTCTATTGATTTTGGGTGGGGAAAGCTAGTGAAAGTAACTCTCCCTGGACATAGAAAAAACGTAATTATTCTGATGGACACTCCCAATAGTAGTGGCATTGAAGCTCACGTGTCTTTGGATAGACAAGACATGATGATATTTGAGAAGGACGCCGATTTGTTGAGCTTCTGCTGACTTCTCTCGGTCGATAAGTGGTTGTGTTGTTCCTTTTATCAGTTGAAATAAGTGATTTAATTATAAGGATGTAACCGAACTCATTTCATGAACCGTTTGATCAAAATTTTATTTATGTTCGTTTATTTATTAAATGAACGAACATGAACAACATTTTATGTTCGTTTAGTTAAATGAACGAACAAAAACAAAAGTCTCGTTCGTTCATTTATGTTTGAAAACGTCCGATTATGCGTTCATTAACATTTGTTAATGTTCATTTATGTGTTTATGTATTTGTATATCATATCTCTTAATTATATAATTTTCAAATTAGTTTATTTAAACAAAACAACACTTATGAAATAGAATATTATACATAATTTAATAAATTTTTGTTCTTTTTCTACTTTCATTTACGTTTAATCATTTATGTTCGTTAAAGGTCATTTAGTGTTTTAATGAACGAACATACACGAATTTGAACAACTCATTTTTTAATAAACGAACATGAACAACAAAATTCCTCTGTTTAAATGTCCGTGTCCGTTTAATTGTTTGGTTAGTATTAAACGAACGAACATGAATAAGGTTTTGCTTGTGTTCTTCCGATTCGTTTACAACCCTAATTAATAGAATGACACATTTCTTTTATCTATAACTAGATGAATACCCGTGCAAAGCGACAGTGTATAACGACAAATAATTATACTTGAGAAATCGTTATTCTAGTTCGACCGTTGATGTAAAGCGTGTGTTTTTTGAAATACAAAGCGTAGTTTTTTAAAAATTAATATAGTGTGTGTTTTTAAAAAATTGTCAAGTTTAAAATTGATTAAGAAAAAACATAATTTAAGTTGTCAAGTTTAAAATGCTAAATTTAAGGGTTACTTAGGAGAATATAGACAAACTACATTAATTTAAGTCTCAAAATTCTAAATTCAAATTTCAAAAAAATAAATACAAGTAGTAGAGATAAACACTTTGAAAAAGACACTTTGATATAACTATTTGATTTAGCTCTGAATGATTTATTTACTCTGAATGATTAAAAGACTCTTAACCAGATTGTTTCTGAATGAAAACATGATATTTGACAACTGTCCTGAATGCATGTCTTTATTGGCTAATGTACCATTTTAACATTCGATCAGGAAGAGTTTGTCGGTCAACTTTGGTGACCGATTCTATATATTACCATTTGATTTAAAAAAAATTAAAACTTTACCACTTTTAACACATTATAAATACCAACCACAAACACATTTTTAAACACACAATTTCAAACACAATTGTCTCAACACAAAATTATTATGGCTTGTCGTCTCCCTCATTCCGTCGAAGAAACGCAAATTTATGATTTATGTACTTCGTATAGTAGTTTATTTTAGTTCGTATGTTTTTTTAACCGTATCGTATTGTATGATTTATGGAATATTTGTATTATTAATTAACTTTTCTTTGTTGTTTAAAATATTTGAATTAAAAAAAAAACAAAAATAGAAAACCTCGATCATCGGCTGTGACAACTTGGTCGTGTCTGATCATCGGAGAGAAAAATTATCAGATGATGACCGATGACCTGTGATCTGGGTCATCATCGTGTTCGCCTTAGATGTTACAATAATATATAAGTCACTAAAATTGCAAAAGTTAAAATGACAAACAAAAAAGTTGATTAATACAATTATTTGGGAAAAGAATGAGTTGTCTTATCATTTAGAGAAACGAAAAAATTTGTTCGAAATAGCCAAGCAGGGACTAAAGTATGCTAAAGTTAATAATAATATTATTAAATTTGTTTCGAAGTGGTTATAATAAAAGATGTTAAAAGCCCACTGAATCATTTTGCATCCCTTGAATGCTGTGCCAGTCAACCCCTAATGGAATGAATAAGAGACAAAAATGATGTTATCAAACACGAACCATTGCTGACCGATTCAGTAATAGGCCCATTAAAAGGCTATCAAACACCCCTTAGCCTCTTTCTAACTAATTTGTTTCGAAAATACCAAGCTCACAATGCGACATGTGTACAACCGATTCTTAATTGAGTCATTTTATAGAAGAAACGAGCGGGGTAGCCCGCGCGTTGCTGCGGGGTTGTTGTGTTAAGACTTCTATTGTTGCGTTTTTTGTTTGTCGATACGGTTGCAGTATATTTTTTTGAAAACGATGAAATTTAGCATGTATTTTGGTTTGTCGATAAGGCCGTTTCTAGTTTGGAAAAGAAACAATTGTAACATGATTTTAAGGTGCAATATATAGCAATCCAACTTATACCAAAAATAATCATTACACGTAAACGCAAAGTTAATATAAATATGCATAATTAACAATTGTAACATGATTTCTATTGTTGCGTTTTTTGTTTGTCGATACGGTTGCAGTATATTTTTTTGAAAACGATGAAATTTAGCATGTATTTTGGTTTGTCGATAAGGCCGTTTCTAGTTTGGAAAAGAAACAATTGTAACATGATTTTAAGGTGCAATATATAGCAATCCAACCTATACCAAAAATAATCATTACACGTAAACGCAAAGTTAATATAAATATGCATAATTAACAAATGGGCATTCGCTTTAGAGGTTTAAAAAAACCAATTTAACCATTACACAAAAAGTCAATAACTGATCTATTCAATCTAGTAAGATATATAAAGTTAATACATATTGAGTTATTCATTATGTGATGTATTTAATCAACTCAGTTTGCAGGCTATAATCAACTCTTCCTCTACTTTCACCTCTGCAGTTTCTTCCTCCCCCACCACTTTCACCGCTACACTTTGACCACTGCAGTTTCGCGTGCCAATGATTTATTTCACCACTGCAGTTTCGTAAGCCGGTGAAATAAGCTAATCCAAACACCCACTTAATCATTTTCCTTAATCTATCCCAATATTTAGCAATCAAATGAATAAAAACTAACAAATAATTTGACACCTTTAAACGCAACAATTAAATCTTAATATTAAAAACATTAACATCAAAATATATATAAATAAAAATAACCTTGCATCTTTCATCTCTAGTTTTGGGAGGAGACCCTTCAAGAGCAGTTTTCAAAGCTTCAACCGACTCATACCTATTAAATAAAATCAAGTAAGAAACCGGTATAATTATTCTCAGGGTTTTTATTGAAAACTGAAAATGGGTATACTTATTGAGTAAACCTTTCATCTTATGTGTTTGGGTAAAACCTCGAACACTCTCAATACACACATCCAAACACCCTCGTACTAAGAACATCTAATGCTATTTTCAAAGGGAGTAGCAGTTGTCGCTAAGGTTGGAAAATCACTTTCTAAAGGCACACCCATACATTTCATGTCGATCACATAGTAATAAGTAAAGCTATACTGCACTGCAACTTTATTGCCCCCGAACCGCACCTCTAAACCACACCCTTGAACCTCACAATAGACAATCTTATCAGTTGGTAACACACCGCATATCCAAGTTAAAACCATCGAGTTGAGAAATGCGGAGTTGACCTTTTCACCTACAAAAATCATGTAAAGTAAGTATCCACATCAATTCATCACTATCCAAAAAATTTGTTTAAAACTAACGATGCTAACAATATGGATACTTATTGTTTCAATTCAGAAAATCAAATCCTTCCACTTTAACCATTAATTTTCTTCTTCCTCCTCCTCTTTCATAAGCGCAATTTAACCGCCAATGATTCATTAAAAATGATTCATTCTAAGAAAATGATTCATTGAAAAACAATGAAGATCTAAAATACTCAAATAGATAATAAAAATAAAAATTACTCCAAAACCATTATATGTTTGCGGCGGAAGCGGTAGTAACACGCATCCACCAACACCTTTTCGGCCTCTATTTGTGATCATAGGCTATACATAGTTTGTGATCACGCTTTATAATCACATTTGTGACGCGCTCAATAGATATAAATAGATGAAAACTTAGCCGAGATTAATTTATGCCTCGCCTGTGCGTGGAGGTTGCCGAGGCGATCGCTTGTTGCACGCCCCTTCCTTCCGATTTTCGCCAAGACAACGAGGGTAAATGATCATCACACCCGAGTGAAACGTGCTACCGACAACCAAAGTATGTGTATCTATTATAATCGTTGTTAGTGAGATCACATGGCGCAATCACAATCCATCAAGACAACATAGTTAAAGGATCATCATAGCTGCTTAAAGCCGTAACACACAATGTCATGCTTACCACAATTCACACAATCATGTTGATACCTATATGCATTAGGTTTGCAATCTGAAAACAAAACCAAACATTATTGTTGGTTTGAAACAACATCGCTTGTTCTTCGTTCTACAATGAGACTTAAAAGATGGGCAAAAATCATAAGTGGTGATCAGTATTCGACCAAGAAAAACGATCCCAGTACACCTGTGTGTCAGGAGTCTTTTTTTCTTGGTCGAATACTGCTCAGCGCATTTCTTTTCCCGAAGGCAGCCTCAAACAAAATAGGGAATCGATTTAGCAATTCCGAAACTTAAATTTCACAGACAATAGCTAAATTCAAGCACATTGTTACATTTTCACCTAAATTAGTAAAAATAGCAAAAGACCCATTTCATAAAAAACAAAAACCCATGTTAAACCTAACCTAGTCGACCAAGGGCATTTAATTCTTTGATACGACTATGCAAAAGATGGCCATTCGTTACGAACAGTAGCATACATTCAACTAAAAAGGAAATTAAAGGGGTGGATTACGACAACAAAGACAATTATTACGAACAGTAGCATACATTCAACTAAAAAGGAAATTAAAGTGGTTGGATTACGCATACAGTCGAAACACGGGTATGCCCAATACCTGTCCCAAAAAAAATTATTAAAAAAAAGGAAAAAAATTATATGAACAACCTGATGCAATATAAATCATCAAACGCAACAATTACTATAAGTTTGTACCGTTTGTATTCAGACACTTACTCTCTGGGCAAACGTTATCTTGATTGGACAAACCGTGTGGCAGATGTCTACCCGGTTGACCTTCACGCATAACGCCTATAAAAAGAAAAGAAAACAACATATAAGCGACATTCAATATAATTTGTAATACATACTTGCTTCTAACGCAAATGCCACCTTCACCGCCAATGCATCACGAACGCCGTCCCGCACACCTATATGCGATAAACATCTTCGCTAACAACCAACTCACCTCCTTAGCGAATCATCGAAACCCAATTTGAAGGTAGTTGTGTTCTTTGCTCCCCATCTAAATGTCCAAAGATACCATAAATGGTTACACCTTTTATGAAATAAACAAAAGGGTAAAAAAAATCATCAATACACGTAACTAAAAGTTTGAAGTATTATGATCCTAATTACTATAATTATGTAAAGTTTGAACTATACCTGGAACCATGAAATGTAAGGAACAACTCTAAATAACTTTGTATAAACACTCCACTCAAATACATCATATCCAACCCAACATCACCTTGAAAAAGTTTGCAACTATTAAATTCTAAAAACAACTTGTAATCGAGGACTTTTTGGTTTGAAAATATAGTAATCTATTTTTGAAAATTGTCTTTGTATATAAAAGAAAAAAAAAAAAAAAAACCAACTATGAATCTCAAAAGCTTTCATATATAACTAAAGAGAAATAAGTACTATATATTGGTAATGTTGGTAAATGCAATGGTTAATAACTACCTTGGGCTAACTTGGTGCATATGACAACAAAGACAAAGCTAGCACACATTTGTTAATAACAACCTTGGGGTAACTTGGTGCATATGAAAATAAAGACAAAGTGAGCACCTTCTTTTTACAAATGGAGTAACAGAAATCAGTAATGGCTTCCAAAGTAATGGCTGTTTATAACAACCTTAACAGCCTATATATATCGGCATAATTTTTAAAGTTTTTTTAATAAAAAGAGGCTGAAATCAGTAATGGTTTCCAAAGTAATGGTCATTTACTTACTTTGGCTTGTATATCATAGCAAGTAAACATAGAGTTGTGATTAGTCCAATGAATCACAACTTTAGGAACCAAACTAATGGCTTGCAAGAAAAATCCAAAACTCATTCGGACATTACATCAAACACCTAATGTATATATATATATATATACCTCTGTATAAGCATCAATACCTAATCGATATTATACATTAACAAAAAAATTATAAAAAATTATATATATACCTCTGTATAAGCATCAATAGCAGCACCTAATCGATTCGTCTTAAAAAATAAATTCCCATCTTGCTTGAGATGTTCTACTTGAACCTTAACAGCTTTCACCCATTTACCTACAATTTATAATTCAAACTAAAAAATTCCGAAAAAGACTATTTATAAAAAATAAATATTATAATCAATGGAAGAAGAAGAAGAAGAAGAAGAAGAACCCTTCAAACAAAAAATTGAAAAGCAAACTTACTTTGCGCGTGTGTGTGTTTTTTGCTTATTGTCAGATATCTCTCGATCATGTGTGTCTTAGTGATAGGGTTTATAGCAAGGTTTTTGAGATTGAATCTAATTAAAGATGGTGATGATGATGGTTAGATGGAGACTGAGATGAGGAGATGAATGAGAGATCCGGATTTTTCTAGGTGTGTGTCCTGTCTTCATTTGGGTTTTGTAAAATAAAATGATTTGCACCGACATACTGTTCATTCACTTGATGTACTTAAATTTGTTAGCCAATCATAGAGTTGCAAGTGTAAAAAATGATACTGATGGCATTGAACCAACCAATAGAGTGTGAGATTTGGGTACTAATTACCATATAACCCATGTGCTTTTCCCCACCCACCGAACGGCTTTTAGTATATATATATATATAATGATACATCCACATTAATTTAAAAAAAAAAAAAATCCGAATGTTCCTATGGAAATGAACTATTGATTGTCAAAATAAAAAAGAGAAACTATAATATTTTATTAAGTAGGGGAAGGTAGTTTAAGTACTGCCGTAAATTTTGAAATACAATATTATTTTGTTGAAAAATAAGCTTTGGTTAAAAAATAATTTTATTTGGGTGATAAAGATTGTAGATTATTCAAAAAAAATAAGATCTTAAAACCAGTTTTTAAAAGATTCTGAAAATTATTTTTCACAAATTATAAAATTATTTTTTACAAATTATGTTATTTTACACTTTTAATCTAAAAGTACAACTCGTTTGCCAAACATCACTACAAAAAAAGCTTACAATTTTAATTTTTTTCAGCAACAACATCAGCATCAGCAACAACAACATCTATTTTCGCCAAATATACAAATTGCATAGATTCAAATTGATTTTTATACGCAAGTCTAATAAAATTTATCTTATTGTAGGACTCATTGAAGAGGTTTCCTTTAATTTGGATAGGTTTCGATTCACTAAGTTTTTTATTGCACCATCTCTGTTATGCTATTCAGACAATCTTTAGTTGCACCATTGCAAGTTTTCTTTATTTCATTTTTTCTCATGTTTGGTTTTTCTTAACTACTTAGATGTATGGATGAAATACTAAAAGATAAACGAACTACACATGCCTCTTTGTTATCGAAATAACGATGTCTCGAATTCTTCATTGCATCCTTCTTACATTGTGACATCTCTCTTCTACGATATTTGAATTCTTGCTCTTGATTTTGCCGCATGTATAAGTTTAAAAATGAAATTGCATACGCTTTAAAACAGGCAATTAACATTAATTTATGTTGGAATCGTGTCCCAAAAGTAGTAGGATTTCATTCCTACTTAGGATAAATATAATGTTTGACCATAGGATGGCTACTGAGATTCTTTGGAATTGTATCCTAGCTACTCTAGGATTACTTTTCAATATAGAGCTCTCATTCCTTCCAAAGATACATACATACAATCTTTCAACACCTTCATAACAATTTTGTAAATGTATCCTAGTTATTCTAGGATTACTTCTCTATATAAAGCCCTTTACATTCCTTCCAAAGATACATACATACAATCTTTTAACACCTCCGTAACAATTTAATCTCTAGTTTGTAAGAGTTCCTTTTGAGAATTATTTAGTTCTCCTTTACATACTTCAAACCAGGTTTGTACTATATTTTGATATAGTTGATTGTGTAGTGGTCGCCCGTGGTTTTTTCTCCCATTAAATTGAAGGTTTCCACATAAATGTTTGTGTTCTTTGTTTGTTGTTATCGTTACTTTTTTTGGTTGATTATTGGTTTAGGTTTAATCTTCGCTTCTGTGCACGCTCAATACATCCAACAAGTGGTATCAGAACGCTGTCACAATGGTAACCAAATTTGATTTCAATAAGTTTGATGGCAAGATTAGTTTGCTATTTGGAAATTTCATATGCAAGCGGTATTAACGCATCATGGGTACAAGAAGGCCCTTAGAGGTGTGGCGCACAAACCACAAGGTATGTGGAATGACGAATGGCTTGAATTAGATTATTGGGATATGAAAGTGCTGAAGAATGTTAAAGCATCAAGATTGACAAAGTCTTGATTAAAGTCAATGTACTTGCTAAGTAAAAAGTCAACGATCTTTCAGAAAAGTCAAAGCACTTGCAAAGCCAAAGAACTGCTATATTCGTTTATGGAAAGCTTTGTTATTCTAGAATATTCTTTGTTTAGATTACTTGTCGTACAAGGATACAAATTGTAAACCGAATAGGGTTATCCTTCACCTATAAAAGGACCCTAGATTGGCATTAGAGATATATGTTTTAGAATCCTAAAGTACGATTATCATTAGAGTTTTAGAGTTGTTAAAGAATCGCATAACAAGCGATTTAGAGTTATTAATAATATTGTTAAAGTTAAATCTTCTTAGCTTTGTTAAGTAAATTCCAGCGTGCTTAATAGAGATTACTCGGTGTTTCATTGTTAATAAATTAGGATTTATCCGGTTATTAAACCCTTAACAAGCTATTTAAGTTAGTTTGGTTAGAGTACATCGATCCAACAAGTGGTATCGAGCTTGTGTGGAAACTCGACTAAGAAGAAACCCTAAAACCTAGTTAACAACAAAACCTAAAGATGTCGATCAAGTTGCTCCACCACCATCCATCACCTCACCTGTGATTCCTATCATTAAGAAGAGAGTACGACCTATGGAGCATGAAGATAAGGCGACATTGCAATTATAGACCATGCAATCGTGGAATGTAATTGTCAATGGTAATGAAGTCGTTCGAACCTATTGATATTCTGGACAACCCAAGCACCTAAGGTCGTCTTACCAAGAAGCCTACAATAAGGAATCAAGAAGGCACTCAACATTCTCTTGTCCGCCATTCCCGATGGACACCTACTCAAGTTCCATGATGCTAAGGATGCAAAGCAACTATGGGTCAGCTCTCAAGACAAGGTTTGGAGGTAATGATGCTTCCAATAAGATGCACAATCATCATTGAAGCGAGAATTTGAAACATTCATCGTTGGAGAAAGAGAGGCCTTGATACTGCTTATGACAGATTCCAAAATCTTCTCAATATGCTGAAGTTATACAAAGTAGAGGTTTCAGTTGAAGATGCTAATCTAAAGTTCTTAAGGAGTTTGCCATCGACATGGCACGTGATTGCTACAATGATCAGAGGACAACCTGGTTTGGATGTCATGGACTTTGATGATCTCTACAATCATATGAAGGTGTATGAGCATGAGATGAATGGCCAAACAAGTTCAAAGTCTCACAAGACTGCCCTTTTGTCATCTCGAAAGAGAGGCGTTATTTCCACTAAAAGCATCGCTTCTCCTACTCAAAGTCATCGGTGCTCAAAGCATCTGCTTGTCTATTCTACCCCACCTTTGCTCGAAGCCCCACCAACTAATACCATCCACTCGGATGAAGTCGTATGCTCTTTCTTTGCACAACAAGCTTCCTTACATCACTTATGAAGAAGATCTCTCACAGATTGAAGAGGATGCTCTTGAAGAAATTGATATCGTGGCAAGTTGCTATGATCACTTGCAAGGATCAAGAAGTATATGAAAAGACAGAAACAACATTGACTTCAAACCAAAAGCAGAATTACTTTTGACAAATCCAAAATTGAATGCTTCAATTGTCAAAAGATTGGACACTTTGCAGGGAATGCGGGTTTGCTAAATATCAAGCAAGCAGATGACCGAGAAACCAAAGCTAGAGCTTAAAGAAATACCTATTCTCGAAACAAAAGCTTTGGTTGCTCAAGAGAGTTTATCGAGGTTGACCTGAGTCTTGAGTTTGATGATGAACTAGTAACTTATTGTATGGTAGCTGTGGAGGAGTCAGTGGAAGAGTTTGATTGGAGCACAGCTTTTGATGATGAACCTAAACATGCTGCTTTGGAATCCAGAGATGGTCTAGGAAGCTTTGATTGGAGCATGGAGAGTGACGATGATCCTGTTCTACTTGCTATGATGGCTACTTCACCAAGTTCACCCTATCTCTGAGGTATGTTCCAATTGTCATGACTTTTATCAAAAAGTACTGAATAGTTATGTGGCTGAAAGAGATAACTGTATAAAGGCTAGGTCTGAGGTAGCAGGTTATCAAATAACCTTGGAGTCTATGGAAGCCAAAATCCTAACACATGAAAATAATGAAATGGCTTGGGCAGAAAAGTATGAACAACAGGACTATCAGTTAAAACTAAATGAATGGAAGTTAAATGGTAAGATTTCTGAAATTGAGAAACTGACTAAGGAGAGAGATGAATTGTTAGCGAAGTTGGATGCCTAGAAAGAATCTGGTCTTTCTCAGGTTAGTTATGTTGAAAAGCAGAAGAGCTTACATTAAAAGCGCCTAGGTTTTGGTATGGACTTTAATAGTATAGAAAACCCACCTAGTGATCGGGATGAATGTGATTTTGAGGATATAACCACTAGTGATGATGAGCTCATTAATTATGTAGACACATCTAGTAATGAGGACTCAATTAGTGCAACACCTCCGAATATAAGAAAGGCAAGGTTATCATCATTGTCCTCATCCCATCGGTAGTCATCAACCTCTTAGGCACGATGTTTCTCGTTTTGGTGTAGACACTTAGAGTTTAGAAAGAAGCTTATTGGTCAATCTAGGTCTCGAAACCCCAAAAGAAACAGTTGAGACACCTAAGGTAGATGATGCTAAAAGCCAAAGCGGTACTTTCATCTCAAAGTCTTCTACACTTCAAAGCATCTTGCTACACCTTCGGTAGACCTTTAGGAAAACCTTTTCACAATAATGCTAAACCTTTTGGGATAATTTTGGTCAAAACAGTTTTAATCATTCACCTAGAAGACAGGATAGGTTTGGTAATACACATTAAAGAAGAAATTTTGGGATTTCGGATCAAAACTATGTTTTGTTTGTTTTGTCCCGATCATTTGATTAAGGACTCGTGACTTACATTCAGTACCTAAGTAAGTTCCCCAAGAATGTGTCACAACCAAAACCAAGGAGACTAGACCGACTTGGAATCATTCACATAGGGTTAACCATAGAAACTTCTCACCGGACTATAGGTACCTCACCGAGAAGACCTTTTCAAAACCTCCAAGACCTTCAAACACTTTCCAAGGTTTCAAGCAAAATACGATGCTTTCTCAAAGTCTTGCTCAAGATTCACCTAACACCTCTTGGAATAGGAGCCCTAGGAGATCTAATTACTATCAATCTAGAAGGCGTTTCAACTCCAAGAAAGTAGCTAGATCAAGGACTCTACACCGAAGTTAAAACTAAATGGGTTAAGAAGGAAAGTATCGATGATGAACAAACAAGACTTTCAACAAGTCTTCGTGAAACAGAGATTTTGATAAATATGATTTTGTGGAAAAGAAAAAAGATTTTTGTTGAAAAAGAAAGTTTTCTTTGAAAATCCACCACGAGTTTTAAAACAAAAGATAATGCTTGATTCTGTCTACAAAATCGTGAAGATTACATACTCAAGGAATTTGAGTATGTTACTCCACAAGGGAACACAAGTCGAATGGCTTGGGTTTCTAAAAGACACTAACTTTTATATCTTTGTGCGGGGCAACCCGTAAGAGGAGCTTAAAGATCATCTTATTGTGGATAGTGGTTGCTCGAAGCATGACAGAGACAAAGAGATTCACGATTTTAGATCTATTTGTGGAGGAAGAGTTGCATTTGGGAATGATCCCAATGGAGGAAGAATCATCGCAAGGGAACCTTCAAAGCGTATAGATTATGAGAATGTTAGATATGTGAAGGAGCTCAAGTTCAACCTTTTGTCGATCTCTCAAATCATGATAAAAAGCACCTGTGTTATTCAACGACACGAATGTCTCATCCTTTCCCAATTCAAACTCGTTGATGATAATTTGGTAGTACTTAGAGTACCAAGAACCAATGATGTGTCTGATCGGATATGAAGAGTCTTCACTCTTGGGAGAGCCACATGTTTAGTGGCAAAAGCAACATCTGAAGAAGCATATCAGTGGCATAGAATATTGGGCCATGTAAATTTCAAGAATATCAACAAACTGGTCAAAGGAAATTTAGTTAAAGGTTTACCTTCAAAGACTTACAAGAATGATCACTCATGTTTGGCGTGCAAGAAGGGTAAACAACAAAAAGCTTCATGCAAGAAGCGTGAGGAAAGGACTATTAGAGAACCTTTGAGTCATTACACATGGATTTGTTTGGACTGTCTCATTGCAAGTCTAAACAAGAAAAAGTCGCTTAATTGTGACGGATGATTGCAGAGATTCGGTTGGGTATTTTTCTTGGGATTTAAAGATGATACTTTTGATGCTATTCATAATCTCATAATAGCACTTGAAAACCAATTGAGACTCAAGGTTAGAGGTATTAGTTGTGATAATGGGACCGAATTCAAGAACAAGCTTATGGATGAATTTTGTGCCAACAAAGGGATCAAGAGGAGTTCAAGATTGCAAGAACACCACAGTGAGAATGGTGTTGCAAAAGAAAGAATAGGACTTTGATTGAAGCGGCCGAACTATGCTTGCGATTCACAATTACCTATTCAATTCGGGTTGAAGTCAGTAATCTTGCTTGCTATGTGCTTAACAGAGTATCACCACAAAACCTCGGATGAAGACAACGATATGTGCAAAACACATATCATTTCTTTATCAAATATGACCCAAAATAACCAAGAATGAGCCGTTTATTGCTAATATTTGATGGTTTCTTGAGTTTATACATGTGCAGGTACGGATAGGACAAAACAGACAAAAGAAAGCCAAAACCGAAGAAAACCGAGCACGAGATAAAGAAGAGCGCAAAAAGCCGATGTCGGGATGCTATTTTTGGGACTTTGATGCTTAAAAGATCAAATTACGGAGTTGTGGATCATGTTCGGGGATTTTTCTCACTTTCACCATCATTTTTCCAAATTTACACAATAACCTTTCATTTATCCCATTATGTCACTTTTTACCCTCACGCTTTCAGAAATTATACCATTGGTCCCTATATTTATGCATCTTTCATGAATGGTCCTTGAAATCTAAAAGCTTAATATACCAAATCCAAAATACAAAAACCCATTTTTACATTTACACTTCCCAGCCCAACCAAGCCCACCATCTATATCAACCCACACCCCTTATATTAAAACCCACGGTCAAAGCACTAATAACCCGGTCAAACTCCCATACCCCCAAGTCAAGCCAAACTAATTAACTCCCAAACAGAAGCACGCCTAATCCCTCATTTTACTGTTTCTCTTCTCAAAACTAATTACCCTGATTCACCCAACTTTTACCCACACTTAAGTGATGTTCTAGAAGATACTGACAACGTGTCAGGATGTGTGTCATTGGATTGCCAGAGTGGCGAATTGGAGCAGCCTGATTGGTGGAAACACCTCACACACTTGATCAAATGGATGTAATGATAGATGGTGACAAGAGAACGAATCAAAGGCTCGATTAGATGACCCGAAGTTTCCCAAGACTCCTCTTCACTATAAAACCCCCGTCCATCACAAGAGTAGATTATCCAATTCCTTATGTATTAGAGGATTTTGATCTTCATTTTTCATCATTTTAATGTTTTCGGTAGTTAGTTACTTGTTATGTAATTGCTTTCATTAATCGGTTGTATTGTTAAATTCGCTTTTGATTAATGCAATTTAAGTTTTGTTAATTGAATTTTGCTCAATCAATCCTTTTTCTTTCTCAAGTTGTAATATTCGAGATTTTCACTCCATAAGCTTGTAGAAGCTTATGTGAGCTAAGTTGTTGGATTACATGTTCTTAATTTCAAGTTTTGAGAAAAGTCAACGAAATTCAACACGGGTCAAAATTTGAGAGTCAAAACCCGATTTTGATTAAATTGCTTTTCATAGTGTTTAAAAGTTGGTTTTAGATTAATTTGAGTAAGAAGAATCATTGAGATAAGTTTTTGAAAAAATTCAATCATTTGTCTCATTTAAGGGTGTTTGGTAAATGGTTAGATTTTGAATTTAAATCGCTTTTAGGTGTTAAAAGTCTGTTATATAGTTTTAGAAACATGTGTTAAGGCTATTTTTATCATAATCTCGTGTTTTTGCAAGTTCAGATTACTATTTGAGTCAATTTACATCGTAAAGTTGAATTCATCCAAACAGCTTTTCTTAGTTTTAGTCATGAAGCTTTAGTCATTTTCCATTGAGATAAAAATTTCTAAAAATTAAAAAGCACAAGTTCTATTGTTGGTTTAGTTTTCGCAAAAGGAAAAAATTAGAAAATCTATAGCTAACTCTTTTGTAGCTCAAAGTTGGTGGTTCGGATCCTTATCTCGCCTGCACCACCAAGTTTGCCCATATTGGTTAGTTGACTATGGATTTGCGACTTACTCTTGTGTTCTAGTTGATTTAATTCATTTCCCCACTAGCCATAGTATAGATTAAGCATATTTAGGTTCCTAGTACTTATCTTCTCTGCTTATTAGGACCGCTATCGATCATTTCATTCTGCTGCATCGACCATCGTAACATGAGTTTTCACTTATGCTATTGTTCGGTTTGATGCTTAGGTAGTATTTAGTTTAGGATTTAGTTGTATTGCCTTAGAATCCCCTTTAGTACCTTTTAGGTTAGCGAATAAGTCTCGCAAGTAAGATCCGCATCGCACATCGATTCACCATTGTCAATTCCACTTATAGTTTTGATTTTAATTTCCTCACTTTACATCCTTTTTAGTGAAACTTTGGACTTAAGTCGTTTGGTTGGTTGTGAACTCCATGGCCATTTTAGTTTATTTTAGAATTTTTCTAACTAGCTTATTTTAGGCTTAAAGTAGCTAGTTAGGGGTGTTTGGCATAGTAGAGTTAGAACATGATATGTAGCTTTTATGCCTCTAGCTTGTGCTATTTAGGTCCATTCCAGTTGCAGTAGCTCATTTTAGATAGTTTAGGTTAGTGGTAGCTTATAGTAGCTTATTGGTATCTTTTAGCTTTATTTCAAGTGCTTATTTCATTAGTAGTGTGCCCAAATCATAGTTCTTTTGCTCCATAATCATTTCTGTTAATTTTCCCTAGTTCTCAGTATTATTTTATAGTTGACTGGAAGTTTTCATATTTTTCACTGTTCATTTGCTATTTTTCTACATTTTATGTCATTTTCTAGCATTTTTTTAATAGCATTTAATCCAAATAAATTAGAAAAAGCTCAGAAAAATACAATTTCAATTTTCTTAGTTTTAGAATATTCAAATAGTCATAAAAAGTATTTTTCCTGAATTTTCTTAGTTAAAATAGATTTTATAGCATTTTAATTAGTTTTAACTAGTATTAAATTCATAATAAATTCATAAAAAGTCAAAAAAATGTGATTCAAGTTCTGAAAATTCTTTTTAGTTATTTAAGATTTTTGAAAAATAGTTTTGTAATTTTCTAGCTTATTTTCCTAATTTTTAGCATTTCAAGTCTATTTTAAATGTCTTAAATTAGTTTTTAAATCATAATAAATCAAGAAAAACAAAAAATATTAGTTTTAAATTTTAAATAATTTTAAAATATCATTCTTAGCTGTAGAAAAATAGAAGTTCATTTTTATGAGTTTAAATTAGCATAGTTGCATTTAATTAGCGTTTCTTTAATTACGTTTTTTGAGTTTTTTTAAATTTTCGTAATTAGTTGTTTTCCCTTATTTAAATCATAGATTTAGTTGTTATAATTTCTTTCCTTTATATTTCCTTGCCTTGTAGATTAGAAAACCCAAAATTCCTTATTTCACATTCGAATCCCGAATCGCGACGTGAGTTGTCAAACTCCATTCATCCCTCGTTGGGAAAACGACCCGGGAAATACATTCCTTTGTATTTCTTCGGAATCTGTACGAAAACGACAAATCAGACACCTTATGAGTTGCTGATGGGAAACAAACCCAACATTCGTTTTATGAAGCCTTTTGGATGCCCTCTAACAATTCTAAATACAATTGACAATCTGAGAAAGTTTGGATGCCCTCCACCATCTCCATAAGTCTCTGTTCATGATTCTCAACTAGAAGAACACTTACCATCTAGAGGAGATGAAGAAGCTATGGCGTCTGAGGATACAACTCTAAACAACTATGCTTTATCAAGAGAATTGACAAGATTGAAGAAATCTTTTGAAGAACATGCTACACAGATTAAGAAGTTGCAGCTTAAGTTTAGAAGACTCAAGAAGTTTGTCTGGCCATTGGTTCAACATCATCGTCTATGGGTCAAGTCGCAAAGAAGGCAGGGAAGACCAGTTAGAAAATTTACAAAGACAACCAAAGGCAAAAAGGTTCAACCACAATCTTCATTCCAATTGGGGAGGAATTTGGAAGATAAGAATTTGAATGAAGAAGCTGAACCTCAAGGTCTCGATGTTCAACCTCAAGGTATCAAGAAAAATTACTATTGAAAGTACCGAGGAAGAAAGCACTAGAGTTAAAAGTCATCAAGATCAAGTGCTGTGATCAAAGCATGTTTTTCAAGGAACCTCAGACAAGGGTTAATTACACCAAGGTTGTCGATTTTGAAGAGGAAGCTAGTCCTTCAACTGTTTTAATCAAGAGAAGCTGGTCCTTCAACTGTCATATCGTAAAAGGAAGTCGATACACCCAAACCTATACATACTTGTAAGTGATGATGAAACCATTGCTGAAATCTTGCATGATTTATCAAAGCCAAGGGGTGTTAGCATTCCAGGAGTTACAAAAGAACAACCAAGAGCTTCTCGACCTACTATAGATCCTAAGGATAAAGGAAAAGGTAAGTTGGTAGAAACAAAGAAGAAAAAGAAACCTACTTTAGTACAGATAAGGGCTGCTCAAATTGCTATGAATGAGGAAGCAGCTAGAAAGTTACAAGCAGAATTGAATGCTGAAGTTGCTAATGAAGAGGCTAAGAATGAAGAAGCAACTAAGAAATTGCAAGAAGAATTGAATGCTGAAGCTGTTGTACCATTACAGTCACCTATTCCTATTTCTGCTCTACCAAGAAGACCAAATCGTGCTAAGGAAAGAAATTCTATGATGGCATATTTAAAAGGTCAAGGGTATATTGGATTGAATAAGTTGAATTATGTTGAGAAGAAAGGTTTGTATGAAGCTGTTAGAGAAGCTTATCAGAAACAAGTTGATAGTATCAAAGACTATAAAGATGATGATACTCAGAAAGAAGATGATAAGAAAAGAAGCTTAAAAAGAAAAAGATCAACTAAAGTTGAAGATACACAACCATCAAAGAAGATTGAATTAAGGTCTGATACTGATGATGAACCAAGGAATTACTTAAGAGTAGTAGAATTTGAGTATTCTAAAGATGATGCTGAAATGAAGAAGAACAAATCTCCAATAACTACTTTTGAAGTTGTAGAGTCAAAGGATGGAAGTTATTTGATGTTTCACAGAGAAGATGAAAGCTTCAGGGTGTTCAATATGCTATAGGATCTATTGCACATAATAGATAGAGTGGATTTATTTCATTTATATCATTTGGTGCGAGAATATTTTGAACACAATCCATCAGAAGGAGTTGGTTTAGGCTTTCTTGGAGATCTCACAACTATTTGGGAAACTGAAGAACAAAGCACTGTTGAGATTTGGAAAAAACCAAGAAGATTGGGAGATTATCAGCTGGAGATTCTTTGAATAATCTGGAGTACATGTTCTAGAGTTAGAAGATGGGACTATGGTTCACATGTTAGCAGACAGAAGGTATCCGCTTACATCAGATCTCATAAGGAGAATGCTAGAGCATGGAATGGAAGTTGAAGAAGATAATGAAACCGCTCTTATGGTCATCAAATTGTTTTCGATGGACGACTATGGTCGATGATGATGCATGAATAATCGGTATGAATCTTAATTGAATAAATTATTTTGAAAAATCGATTTTATTCAAAGTACTATCGGGTCAAACAAAGATTTCATCAAAAGTATCTTGCTTATGACGATTAAACCGATTAATGATTTTGAAAACTTTTGTTAAGTGATAAATGTTTTGAAACAAAGGTTAAAAGAAATAAATGGTTTTGAGACGGTAACACCAATAGGTTATCAATCCACCATGGTTACAAAAGGATTGGCTAATCCATGAGCAAACGGCTCGTAAATATATCTCAAACCGCGTTTTATAGTTGACAACTTGCTAATAAGTTGTATGGTAATCAACTCACCATATCAAGAAATGTGAAGAGTTGGCTAGCCCACAAGAAAATGGCTTGTGGTAAAGGTCGTGGAAAACCATTATTTGGTAATTAGTTCACCATAGATGAAAGAACTAACTAGTCCAAAAGGGTACACTTTTGGTAGACAAATCAAATCATTGATAGTCGATGATTTGCTAAAAATCATATGGTTATCAATGTACCATGGTCTTACACACCAAAACATTTGGCTACTCCAGAGTTAATGGCTTTGGTAAAGAGAACTCAAATCCATTAAATTTTCAATGATTCACCTCTCACAAGAGTTTACACACCTAGAAGTGATGAGAATAGATTGCAACTTAAACTGAATTTATGTACAAATTGTCATATGTTGTTGTGTTCTTTGAAAAGATGGAGCTTCTTTGAATGATGTCAGAAAAGAATTATTTCTAAAGATACTTTGATTATATTGATATAAGCACGTAGTCTACAAAGATACAATCCAAAGACAAAGACACAATCTTTCCTTGAAGATGGAGCTATTAAAGATAAGTTTACAAAGGAACTTGAAGTCAAGCAAGTAGAATTCAAGTTAGGGAGGATTGTTGGGATATGAAAGTCTTGAAGAATGTTAAAATCATCAAGATTGACAAAATCTTGATTAAAGTCAAAGTCTTGCTAAGTAAAAAGTCAACGTACTGCTATAGAAGTCAAAGTACTGCAAAGCCAAAGAACTGCTATATTCGTTTATGGAAAGCTTTGTTATTCTAGAATATTATTTGTTTAGATTACTTGTCGTACAAGGATACAAATTGTAAACCGACTAGGGTTATCCTTAAGCCTATAAAAGGACTCCTAGGTTGAGCATTAGAGATATATGTTTTTAGAATCCTAAAGTACAATTATTATTAGAGTTTTAGAGTTGTTAAAAGAATCTGCATAACAAGCAGATTTAGAGTTATTAATAATATTGTTAAAGTTAAATCTTCTTAGCTTTGTTAAGTAAATTCCACATACTTAATAAAGATTACTCAGTGTTTCATTGTTAATAACTTAGGATTTATGCGAAGTTATTAAACCCTTAACAAGCTATTTAAGTTAGTTTGGTTAGAGTATATCGATCCAACATAGATGAGAATGCATTAGCCACAATCCAACTTTTTCTAACTCGAGAAGTTCTCCGGGAGGTTATACACGAGACCACCGTGGCTCGTTTATTACTCAAGTTAGAATCTCTTTACATGATAAAGAGTCCTGTGAACAAACTTCGATTGAAGAATTGTCTTTACACCTTTAATTTGAAACAAGGTACATCTGTTCAAGACCATCTTGATGGATTTAATACTATTCTCATTAATAGATGTAGACATTGATGATGAGGACAAAGCTGTATTAATAGTTATCTCTTTATTTGCTTATTATAAACACTTTACATAAATCATGCTATATGGAAACCGTGAAACACTATCATTTGATGATTAAAAATTCACTTTGTTGTCCAAGCAAAACTATGATGATGATTTTGAGCCAGAAAGTGGTGAATGGCTGGTTGCAAGAAGAGGTCAAAGTTCTGATCGAGGTATGAGTAGCAAGCAATAATAATTAAAAAGAACATCGATCACAGACTTGTGAAAAATATTCAAAAACAAGTTGAAAATATTGCAAGAAACTTGTGTTGGGATTTTATAATCAAGTTAACCAATTAACACTATGAGTACGCAGCGAAATATGGATCTAGTTAATGTAATCAAGTTAACATGAACTTAATAAACAATAGATAATAAAAGGAAACAAGAAAAACTAACCCTCGTAGTCACCCGTAAGTAATCAAACAAAGAAACTTAGTGATCAACACGATCACCTCTACGAGTTCTCACACAAACACTTTAACATGAATACGCCCGATGAAGCTAGTCGTGCAACGTTAACCAAACAACCCTTTTATTACTTGAACCTCTCGAACCAAACAAACCCTAGAACCTTTCCTGTGTTGTACGAGATATGAAACAGACCCGAGAAACAAAAACACTTCTTTCCGATATCGGGTAAAGAGTACCCAAAATATTAGTCACCTTTTCTGCCCAAAGAAACAACCACCAATCACCCTTCTTTGCTGCTATAATCTACTAGGAATGAACAAAGAACTAGTGTCACAAAACCCTTAAATGAAACTTTGATCAATAAGATACAAGTTAAGGTTTTCAAGTGAGACCAACGAATCACTAAACCTAAATTGGATTAGGGTTTTAATTTAGTTAGAATGATGATGGAATCAGTACTATGAAGTTGTAAAAAGAGTGTGTGTGTCGAGAGGAATGAACTAGGGTGAAGGGGTATATAAAGCCTCAAAATCCTAGCTTTCTTAGGCTCTAAACTTGGTCACCAAGTTAACCCACTTTCCGTATTCGAACACAACTCTTACTAGCCCATAACAACTCCAAACGACCCACATTGGAAGCCGGCCAATTGGTTTTAATCATGGAGTAATCGGACCTAGTAATAACAGGTCAAACATGGGTCAAGTTCAAGTATTAAACGTATAAACGTATTCTTTGTGTTTCACGTGTATGCCCCTAATAGGCTCACACACTTTAGTCGTTTTTATGCTAGTCCAATTCACATAATCAACAGCTCCCACTTGGGAGTTGGAGTAGCAGATAGCACAAAAACCAACGACAGAAACGCCTAGCAACGCTCTCACTCGCTATTTAACTAAAAGGGTCTGAGATATAGTTTCTTAAATCTTTCTCAGCAGCATGGTCATTTATGTATTGCTTTAATCATCCTTTGTTATAGATACCGTTAAACCATGGATATGGATCCTAATTCATTCCATATAGTTTAACCATTTATATTCTCGTTATAGAACTTAATTAAGATATACCAAATGTAATCAAGAATCATCTTGCATTACCCTTTGGGTTTGGCCAAACAATTATCTGATTAAATCTGGAGAGGCGCGTCATGGTATCTTTCTGCACATATCAAGTAGAGTAACAAATCCTTTGTTGAATACAATTGTTGTGGATGCTGCTTCACATTACTCCGAAATACAGCTTATATAACTACCTTATTCAGGATAGCGTTTGGCTTACACTTACAAAAGCGATATCCACACATGACAGAACTTGCTTGTATCTCAAGTCTAAGGAAAACTTCACAAACCATTTTCAATATTTTACTCATGACAAGGATCAAAAAGTAAATTTTTGAAAGTTAGGTTATCCAATATGCATCCCTTGTGAATAAACATGAGTTTGGCGGTGTTAGGAATTGGAAATTCCATAAGGAAGTGTCGGTCACTGGTATGTGCTAAAACACATACCTTTTCATTATCAAATAAAACCCAAAATAACCAAGAAAGAGCCGTTTATTGTTAATATTTGTGGTTTTCTTGAGTTTGTGCTTGTGTAGGTACGGATATGTAAAACACACAAAAGGAACCAAATCGACGTAAACCGAGCACGAGAGATCAAGAGAGTTTGAGCTGAGCCGGAAGGTCGGGATTGTGCATTTTGGAAGATTTTATTCTCTGAAGATGATTTTTAGAAGTTACAATCAAGTTTGAAGAAATGTCAAGATTAGTCCCTGAGCTTTGAGTATTTGGCAGAAATGATCCCTCAAGTTTCAGAAGTTGCAAATTTCACCCTTGGATTATTTGTTAATGACAAGAAAGGCCCTCGAAAGAGATTTTTAGATTTACAGTTGTGGTCCTTGAA
Organism: Chrysanthemum lavandulifolium; assembly: GCA_022545495.1. NCBI lineage: Eukaryota > Viridiplantae > Streptophyta > Magnoliopsida > Asterales > Asteraceae > Chrysanthemum > Chrysanthemum lavandulifolium. The sequence continues at coordinate 276,352,134 of CM040241.1, forward strand.
GTTTCAGATTTTACACTTTAGGTCCTTGAAATACATTTTGGATCATTATGCTAGCCTAATATACTATTGGCCCAATCCAAGCCCAAATAATCAAACCACTATACCCGATCCACTATACAAACCATTTATCTCAACCCGGTTATCCAACCCTTTAACCCGGTTTTCCCTAGTCAATATAACCCAAGACCCGGTCAAATAATCAAACAAATATAAAAAATACACACACGCGCCCAATTTTCCCCCTTTCATCCCAAACCCAGATATCATATGAACCCTAAAACCCCAAAACTGCCCCCAACTTCAATTGGTCAAATCCACTTTAATTAAGGGCATTCTCGTACTTCACGACACCTCGACACACGGATGCCGCTTGGCAATCCGTGTGTCACATCTCCTCATACTCTCTTCGATTGGTCCTTGATGCGTGGTGTGATGATCCAAAGGATGAGATTGATTGGATGACATGTATTAGATGATCCGAGGGTTGAGAGAGGCTCAACAGAAGTACAAATGGACTTCTGGATCCTTCCATTAGCTCATGAGCTCAACTATATAAACCCTTTCATTTCACTGTTGTATTTATGTAGTTTAGGAGTAGAATAGAGTAGTTTCTGAGTAATTCCTTACTTTATTATTGATGTTTTCATTTAGTTAATTCAGTATTTTAGATTTCACTTGTACTCCAAATTCTTCATTAATAAAATCAATCTTACTCTCATTACTGTTTTATGCTTTCAAACTCTTATTTGCTTAATTATCATTTTAGCTTGATGTTAAGGATTTCTCGACCAAATCTCATTAAAACATAAATCTTTAATTCTAAGGTTTTACTCGCTTTACTCTCAAATATACATTGGTCAAACAAAGTCAATCGCGAAATTCAAGTCTCTTGGTTACGATTTGTTGATGGATATGGGAGGAGGTTGAATTTGAGTTGGATTTGGGTTTGAAATCGCTTTAGAATAGTGTTGTTGATCCTTCTTTAGCATGCCATTGGCGGACAAATGTAAGTCCAAATCTGTCTCAACAATTGAATCGTAGTATATTTTGATTTAGCATTGCTTCTTATTGCTTAACTTTGTTTAAAATTGTGAAGTTAGTAATACTATTGCTTAGTTAGTCATTGTAAGCATTTGTCTAATGTTTCTGTCATATCTGCATATGTAGCATAATTGTCATTTGATAGTTATAGTTCAGATAATTGCTCCATTTAGCTTGCACTTCATCTTTTATACCTGTTATAGTTTGATTCATGGTTTAGATTTGAATTCAGAGTTTGAATCTGCACAGTAGTTCATTTAAGGTGTGTTTGGTATAAGGAGTAAATCATAGTTTAAGGTTTAGTTTTATTGTTAAGTTTAGTCAGTTAAGTTCTATTGAGATGTATTAAGTTCATTTCAGTCTCAGTTTTGCATATCTAATCACTATAAGTCAAAATTATATGATCCATTATCGTGCTCAAATCGCTTAGACTTAGGAGTTCACATGTCGCATATAAGTTAGGATATAAGTACTATAGCTTAATGTAGTTTCATTTCTTCATAAAACATCAGTTTCAATCCAATTTAGTAGCTTAGAATCTCAAATTAGTCAAATATCTCAACTGTCCTCAAAAGTCAAATATGTCAAAGTCAGTCTTCATCAGATTTTCTAGGCCTTGTATTAGCTTCATTTGAGCTTGTTTTTGCCTGAAATTTGGTACAAATGTTCTCTAGTTGGTGGTCTTTAGTTTTCCATTCATGGTTTTTGTTCCAGCTCTCCTGCTAAGTCTATGCAGTAGCTTAAAGTAGGAGGTCTAGAGCTGATTTGCTTAAGTAGCAGTTAGCATCATTAATAGGTAGATTGCTTATTAGGTGATTAGGATTAGCTGTAATTAGTTGATTTAGAGTATTTTTAGTATAATATACCTTCTGTAGTTAATTGGTGCATTATAGTGCTTATTTGCTTATTATAAAGTGCTTATTTCATATACAGTTACACTACAACTTCAATATCTTACACATAAGCCCTTGTTTTTATATTTTTCATAGCCTTAGAGTAATATTTTAGAATTTCCCTGAATTTTTCATAATTTTTAGCTACTGTTTACTATTTTTCTTAATTAAAAATAGGTTTTAAGCCTTTTTAAATAGCTTTTATTGCAAATAATTGAGAAAAAGCTCCAAAAAATAAATTTTCAATTTTTCCAGTTTAAGAAAAATATAAAAAGCATAAAAAATATTTTTCCTTATTTTTCCCCTTGTATTTGGTATTTTTCACAATTTAAATTAGTTTTAAATAGTTTTAAATTTGTAAAAATAGAAAATAATCGAAAAAATATAAAATTAGTTTTGATAATTCTCTTAGGTTATTTTAGATTTTATAAAAATAGTTTCATATTTTTCCCTTTAATTTTCATAATTTCTAGTACTTTAATTTAGTTTTAAAAGTTAAATTAGTTTTAAATCCTATAAATTCCAGAAAAATCTTAAAAAAAATAGTTTTAATTCATAAATAGTTTTCTAATATCATTTTTAGTATAAAAGTAATTTTAGGTTATTTTTAGGAGTTAGAATAGACGTAATTGCATTTTATTCGCGTTTCGTTTTAATCCCGTATTTGCATTTTAGTATAGATTTGCGTAGTTTGCCATAATTCTTAGGTTTTCCCATAGATTTTAGTCTCATTTACTTTCCCGATCCCGTAGATTAGAAAACATCATTTTATCCCTTCTCATTCAAATCCGATAATCGTGACGCGAGTTGAAATTCCATTCAACCCTCGTCGAACGATCTCTGCTCAACCCTAATACGTTTGAGTTACCCAACATACTACACACTTCTATTATTGGTTTCCCGAGCAAATCAATTTTGGCGCCACGCCGGGAGGGCTTGTAGAGAGTTTTCAGATTCTGTCTCGAATCGCGTACATTTGAAGATCCTTCCCGAGTGAAGTTACCGTTGTTTTTGTAAATATTCCTTTATAAAACCCAAAAATATTTTCCTTTTCAAAATTTGTTTTCCTTTTCTATCTTTAAAACCCAAAATAATCTTTGTTTCCTCCGAAATGTTTAATTCTTATCTCTTTACCTCTATATTGTTTAATTCTCCACAATGCTCGATTTAGCACCCTTTGATCCCCATGATCCTCGAACCATGGAGGATTTCTATCATCCTTCACTTATCAGTCGAGGAGGACCGATCGTTCCGGGAACCAAGTTTAGATTGAAAAATCGTATGGTTCGTCTTCTTCGACAACATTGCCAATTTCATAGATTTAACGACGAAGATGCTAATAAGCACTTGAACAAGTTTTTATCTATTACTCAATCCATGAAACAACGTGGCTTTCTCAAGATGATATCCGATTGAATCTCTTCCCTTCTCTTTAACCCTTGAAACCGAGTTTGGTTTTATACCCTTGCAAAACATTCAATTCAAACTTGGGAAGAGATGTTTCATGAGTTTCTTTCAAAATACTTTCCATATTCAAAACGATGCACCGAGGAAAGCAATTCTTAATTTCGGCAATTACCCAAGGAATCCGTGATTTGAAGCTTGGGAAAGATTCAAATCATTATTACGTAAATGTCCCGATCAATCGAATTTAGCTTCTTGATCAAATCCTAACCTTTATCATGGTATCACTACGATTGATCGAGACAAAATCATTTTGGCACCGGTGGAAATCTCATGCGGAAGACACCTCAAGAAGCTTATGATTTGATCGAGAATATGACGCAACATCATTATCGATGGATGTTGACGCTTCTTACGATTCTACCACTATGTTGAGTGATCATTATTCCGAGAAATTTCCGTTATGAGTGCACAAATTGACGCCTTTGGCAAGCAAGAAAGATATATCACCACCATTATCAACAAAGACCGAGTCATCCACCCACCTTTTACTATTCGACTGACGATAGTGATGACGATGAACCGTTTGAAGAAAAGAACTTAAAGATTGATGACGATTCTTGAGTGGCAATCCCACTCCCATTTCCAATCCTATCATTTCCGACTCTTCCCTTCACCACGCCGGTTGAGAGAAGTGCCACGATTGGAAGAAGTCAATGATCCAATTTCACCGAAATTGTTGAAACCGATTGTGATCCGCTCATTAATGAACTTTCGGATACCTTGTCAATGGGGACGAGGAAATCGAATGCACTCTCTTGAGAATATTGATGACCTTGTTCCAATCCCAAAGGTATCTCGAGACACCTTCGATTCGATTTCGAAACTTTCAAAATGACCTTCACAAATCCTTTGTTTGAATTCGATTCGAATATACTCTCAATTTTGACAATCAAATCTTTGACGAGGAAAGTGATGAGTCCGACACGGAGACCATAATGGAAAAGGTGCAAATTTCTAGCTCACAAAGTACCGCACAAATCCCACCTCCGCTTATCTCTATTGATGAAATTAAAGAAGAGCCGCTCTAATGAAAATCCTATGGGCCCGAGCTCAAGGATTCGTCTCTTGATTTACTTCTCGAGGAGTTCTCCGTGAACTTTCTCATTTCATATCTCCTCCGGAGTATGATCATTTCTATTTTGATCTTGAGAAAGATTTTAGTTTGGGGGAAGAGCAGCTCTCTCAAAAGAGTTTCATTATTGATGACATCATCCCACCTCTTCCTCCCGATGTCTTTGTTGAAAATCACCCTATGAGCTTAAATGTTCAAAATCCAATTAAGGAATTTGATTTTGAGGATGAAGAATGGATCCTAATTGTTATCAAAATCTTTATTCCATTTCTTCCATATAATGTGATTTCTCTCTCTTCACTCCTGGGAGTGAGGATACCATCTTGACCCCTGTATCACCATTTTCCTTTTAAGAACCGTGGGTATCTCATCGGAGTGGAACTTTCTTATGTTTCAATGTTTATCCAAACCTTTTGAACGAAAGTCCGATGGAGATTATCTTTTCCACTTGCTTCCCAAGGACATATGAATTGGGACGAGTCGGGCTAGCGACTCGGTGATCAAAAACGATGGCGCCGTGGGAGGCACCCCATGCTTATCTCTATCTTCTTTCTATTTTCTAATAAGTGACGTGAAGGGTTAGCCTCTTCGATTTCGTGTTAGGTTGTTTGTGATGTTGTGTGTAGGATTTTCCCGATATGAAGACTCTCGTGCTCAAGTTTGTCTTTCTCCACTCGAGTTTCATGATCGATGCCGATGGAAATCCGATATCCTAATCTTATCGACTAACGCTTATCTTCTAGCATACTTCATAAACGGCTTTTAGATTTTCGTGATACCTTGCTTTAAACATTGAGGACAATGTTTCGCTCTAGTCTGGGGTAGGTAATCTTCGATTTGATTTGACCGCACTTGCTTATTTTGTCATGTACTCTGAACCCGCTTTTTCCTTAGAAAAGAAAAATTGTGCAAAATGTGAAAATTTAAAATTTTTGTAAGCTTTTGTTAAGTCTTTTGATTGAAAAGTTTGCTAGTCTCTTAGACAAGAAGCTATAAAATGCTAATTCTAGCTCATAAGGACAAGAATTTGCAAGTTTCCTGAGTGATTTTAAATATGCATAACTTTACTTTATTAGACGAAGCATTTGCTAAGTTAACATATGTTTTGACACCTTGTTGACTTTCCGCTGGTGAGAGTAGGAATAGAATTCTGACTTGACCGGGCGTGTTGAGCCATAGCTTGTTCCCTTAACCATAGATAATTTAATTATCGGCTAAGCATCCGCGGATCTCATTATTTGGGATTTTAAATTTGCAGAGATCGAGAAATGATAGAGTTACTTATGAGTTTAGATGCTAAGCGTGGAGTAGTTGGTTCTCTTTAGAGCCCATCGAAGGTACTTATGGCTTTTGTTCCCACAAAATTGTTTCACCCCATATCATCTAATAAATAATTAGAGATGTTGAGTTTTTGGCGATAGTTAGTTCTTTATCTTCTTAAAAGAATCTTTGTTTTAAAAATTGGGTACACATCAAGGATCCGTAATAAATAAATAAGCAAGTTATAAGTGAAAAGTAATAAGTAAAGTTATGAGTCGGTGTCGAGATCGGACCCTTGGATCTTTAGCCGGATTGAGTGAGTTCTTAGCCTAGCCACCGGGATCCTCATTTCATGAAGCCTATAGTCTTGGAATTACCCCGTGAAGCTCCGTAGTTCATAGCTCATACAAGTAAAAGTTCATTAAAAAAAAAATGAAGAATGAAAAATGAAAAATGAAAAATGAAAAAAAAGTCAAAAAGTATAAGTGAATAAAAATTCCTTGATGTGGACCTCATTTTTGGGACAATGGTTCTTGAGAGAAGATGGATAACTAATTATCGACTTAGCTTTGTATCTTTATCGGAATAATAGTTATCGAAACGAGAAAATTAAAGAAATTCATTTCTCACAAAATAAAAAAATTCTAGAGGAAAATAGGAAAATGGGAGCAAAAGGTATTTACACAAGTAACTTCCATGGGTAGTGTTAGCATCTAGAATCATACTTAACAATGATTTCGATTTTACGCTTAGTTTGGGACTTGTGAAAATCGTGAACGATGAATTCTATCCGTATGGTCACTTCATGGCGTGTTGTGTTTTCTACTCCGTGATCCTAACGTGTCGCTTGAAAAATGTTGGAGTTATTGATCGACATGAAAGTTCAACATACCGTCATTCATAACCGGAATGTGCTTAATCGTAATATCTATACATGTGTATTAAAAGGTAAACGGGCGTTTTTAGAATTAAGGTTTCTTAATCTCTTTGAGGAATCTTGCTACTTCTTCATGGGTTTAGTAGAAAGAGATTGAAATCTTGGTTTTAGAAGCGTGAGTTGATTGCATTGCATGAGGACACGACAATAGTCTCGTCTGGTATTTTGGTATGTGCTAAACACATACCTTTTCATTATCAAATAAACCCAAAATAACCAAGAAAGAGCCGTTTATTGTTAATATTTATGGTTTTCTTGAGTTTGTGCTTGTGCAGTGCGGATATGTAAAACACACAAAAAGGAACCAAATCGACGTAAATCCGAGCACGAGAGATCAAGAGAGTTTGAGTGAGCCGAAGGTCGGGATTGTGCATTTGGAAGATTTTATTCTCTCAAGATGATTTTTAGAAGTTACAATCAAGTTTGAAGAAATGTCAAGATTAGTCCACGAGCTTTGAGTATTTGCGAAATGATCCCTCAAGTTTGAAGTTGCAAATTTCACCCTTGGATTATTTGTTAATGACAAGAAAGGCCCTCGAAAGAGATTTTAGATTTGATTGTGGTCCTTGAAGTTTCGGATTTTACACTTTAGGTCCTTGAAATACATTTTGGATCATTATGCTAGCTTAATACACTATTGGCCCAATCCAAGCCCAAATAATCAAACCACTCTACCCGATCCACTATACAAACCATTTATCTCAACCCGGTTATCCAACCCTTTAACCCGGTTTTCCCTAGTCAATATAACCCAAGACCGGTCAAATAATCAAACAAATATAAAAATACACACGCCGCCTAATTTTCCCCTTTCATCCCAAACCCGGATATCATATGAACCCTAATAACCCAAAACCGCCTGAACTTCAATTGGTCAAATCCACTTTAATTAAAGGCATTCTCGTACTTCACCGACACCTCGACACACGGATGCCAGCTTGGCAATCCGTGTGTCACATTCTCCTCATACTCTCTTCTGATTGGTCCTTGATGCGTGGCTGTGATGATCCAAAGGATGAGATTGATTGGATGACATGTATTAGATGATCCAAGGGTTGAGAGAGGCTCAACAGAAGCACAAATGGACTTCTGGATCCTTCCATTAGCTCATGAGCTCAACTATATAAACCCTTTCATTTCACTGTTGTATTTATGTAGTTTAGGAGTAGAATAGAGTAGTTTCTGAGTAATTCCTTACTTTATTATTGATGTTTTCATTTAGTTAATTCAGTATTTTATATTTCACTTGTACTCCAAATTCTTCATTAATAAAATCAATCTTACTCTCATTACTGTTTTATGCTTTCAAACTCTTATTTGCTTAATTATCATTTTAGCTTGATGTTAAGGATTTCTCAGCTTTAAATCTCATTAAAACATAAATCTTTAATTCTAAGGTTTTACTCAGTTTTACTCTCAAATATACATTGGTCAAACAAAGTCAACTGGCAGAAATTCAAGTCTCTTGGTTCTGATTTGTTGATGGATATGGGAGGAGGTTGAATTTGAGTTGGATTTGGGTTTGAAATCAGTTTTAGAATAGTGTTGTTGATCCTTCTTTAGCATGCCATTGGCAGGACAAATGTAAGTCCAAATCTGTCTCAACAATTGAGTCAGTAGTATATTTTGATTTAGCATTGCTTCTTATTGCTTAACTTTGTTTAAAATTGTGAAGTTAGTAATACTATTGCTTAGTTAGTCATTGTAAGCATTTGTCTAATGTTTCTGTCATATCTGCATATGTAGCATAATTGTCATTTGATAGTTATAGTTCAGATAATTGCTCCATTTAGCTTGCACTTCATCTTTTATACCTGTTATAGTTTGATTCATGGTTTAGATCTGAATTCAGAGTTTGAATCTGCACAGTAGTTCATTTAAAGTGTGTTTGGTATAAGGAGTAAATCACAGTTTAAGGTTTAGTTTTATTGTTAAGTTTAGTCAGTTAAGTTCTATTGAGATGTATTAAGTTCATTTCAGTCTCAGTTTTGCATATCTAATCACTATAAGTCAAAATTATATGTGATCTGTTATTGTGCTCAAATCAGTTAGACTTAGGAGTTCACATGCTGCATATAAGTTAGGATATAAGTACTATAGCTTAATGTAGTTTCATTTCTTCATAAAACATCAGTTTCAATCCAATTTAGTAGCTTAGAATCTCAAAGTAGTCAAATATCTCAACTGTCCTCAAAAGTCAAATATGTCAAAGTCAGTCTTCATCAGATTTTCTAGGCCTTGTATTAGCTTCATTTGAGCTTGTTTTTGCCTGAAATTTGGTACAAATGTTCTCTAGTTGGTGGTATTTAGTTTTCCATTCATGGTTTTTGTTCCAGCTCTCCTGCTAAGTCTATGCAGTAGCTTAAAGTAGGAGGTCTAGAGCTGATTTGCTTAAGTAGCAGTTAGCATCATTAATAGGTAGATTGCTTATTAGGTGATTAGGATTAGCTGTAATTAGTTGATTTAGAGTATTTTTAGTATAATATACCTTCTGTAGTTAATTGGTGCATTATAGTGCTTATTTGCTTATTATAAAGTGCTTATTTCATATACAGTTACACTACAACTTCAATATCTTACACATAAGCCCTTGTTTTTATATTTTCATAGCCTTAGAGTAATATTTTAGAAGTTCCTGAATTTTTCATAATTTTAGCTACTGCTTACTATTTTTCTTAATTAAAATAGGTTTTAAGCCTTTTAAATAGCTTTTATTGCAAATAATTGAGAAAAGCTCCAAAAATAAAATTTCAATTTTCCCAGTTTAAGAAAAATATAAAAAGCATAAAAAATATTTTTCCTTATTTTTCCCCTTGTATCTGTTATTTTTCACAATTTAAATTAGTTTTAAATAGTTTTAAATAGTTTTAAATAGTTTTAAATTTGTAGAAAATAGAAAAATAATCAGAAAAATATAAAATTAGTTTTGATAATTCTCTTAGGTTATTTTAGATTTTATAAAAATAGTTTCATATTTTTCCCTTTAATTTTCATAATTTCTAGTATTTTAATTTAGTTTTAAAAGTTTAATTAGTTTTAAATCCTATAAATTCCAGAAAAATCTTGAAAAAAATAGTTTTAATTCATAAATATTTTTCTAATATCATTTTTAGTATAAAAGTAATTTTAGGTTATTTTTAGGAGTTAGAATAGACGTAATTGCATTTTATTCGCGTTTCGTTTTAATCCCGTATTTGCATTTTAGTATAGATTTGCGTAGTTTGCCATAATTCTTAGGTTTTCGCCATAGATTTTAGTCTCATTTACTTTCCTGATCCCGTAGATTAGAAAACATCATTTTATCCCCTTCTCTCATTCAAATCCCGATAATCGTGACGTGAGTTGGAAATTCCATTCAACCCTCGTTCGGAACGATCTCGGTGCTCAACCCTAATACGTTTGAGTTACCCAACATACTACACACTTCTCTATTATTGGTTTCCCGAGCAAATCAGTCACCCCAATTATAGTCTAGCATATGTTAGCTCGTAGACATATCATTATTTACGTTATTTAGTAGTTAGTTAGTTAGTTATTAGCTTAGCTATTAGTTTAGAGTAACACCGTGGAGGAAGGACGGGTGTTAACCCACTGTATGCCTGATCCATAGCCCGACAGGAGGGCGTGTAGGTTGTAACTATAAATACTCCTTCCATCCTTGGAAGGGGTGGTGCTTCTTGGATAATCTAACCTTTTCCTATTTATTTATGTCTCTAGAATCACCCTCTCCTCTCTTCATCTCTCTAAACATGGCTCTCTTGTTTAATCATAATCCTAGACCACCCGAATCATCTAAACAACATAAAATATACGATCCTACAAATGGTACCAGAGCCAAGGTTATGTTGTTTTGGTGATTCGAATGGTTCTTTATACGGTCTTGTTATGCGGTTTATGTGTGTGGATGAGGTTTGATACGAATGGTGTTTGGAAACTTGTTTTAATGATGGTCATGCACTTTGTTATTTGATATGGTCTCGTTAATCTTGTTTTGGTGTCATTTGAATATATTGGTTAAAGCAAGTTTTATGTTGATCATTATAAAACTGTTGGGCTTATGAATTTTAACAAGTTTTATGTTGATTGTGACTTGAGTATTTTTGGTTTTTAACATGCTTGTTACAATTTCTGGGCTTCAAGTTTAGTTTGTCGCTACAGTTTTGGTCTGAAATGTTGTTTTTCGTCGCTGCTGTTTGTGGTCAGTTTCTTAGATGCGGTTTGTCAAATAATTTGTCCAGATTCAATGGCAACTGTGCGGTTTATGGCTGATGCGACTTGTCTCAACACTGATGCGATTTGTCTAAGTTCTTTAACTTATGTGAGTTGTCTAAATGAGTTATGCGAGTTGAGCTATGATGCATTTTGACTCTTGAGTCAAATGCGAGTTGTTGACTTGTGAAAACATGTAAAGCGGTTTGTGTCAATCCTGATGGTGCGACTTGACAAAATCATTTGACTATCAGAAGCGATTTGTTGACCATGAATACCAAATACCATATCTTAAGTTGACTTCAGGTCAATACAACAACCATCATCAGTCTCATTCAATATTACAATGATAGAAAGAAAAACACATCCAAATTACAATGAAAAACGAGTTGCCATGAAAGAAAAAACAAATCCAAATCCCACGCTATACTACCTCAACTCATTCAATCCCATCTCGTACATCCATATCAACCAAGTCAAAAACATAAATTAAGAAATATTTTCATGATCTCAGTTGTCTTTCTTTCGTGGGTATCAAAGAAAAATCAAGACTTTTAAAGTCAAGAAAACAAAAGAAATATTACATCACCGAGAAAAATTTGACAAGAATGTCAATTTCTGTCTTTGTTTCGTTCATTGACCAAAATCAGAAGCAAATACAACAAATCAAACGGACTCAACTTATAAAGGATCTCAGAAACGTTCCATGGTCTTAATTGTTTCAAAGACTTGCTTACTTGAACGTATGTCATCATAAATCCATTAAATTGATACTATTCGAGATAAAGAAACGAGTTTAACAAATATGTTAACTCAATTCCTTGGCTTGTTTATGACTCAAAAACAACAAAGAGCTAATTGAACTTACCTGAAACATCCAAATCTTGTTGATACGAGTCCTTTCACTAAGGATTTAAACCATCCCTGTGACAACCTCAAACTATTATTTGAGTCTTTGATGATTATCTTCCTGATAATTAATGAGAAGTTTGGTGAGATAATTGAGGATGAGGGCGGTGAGTACTAATGAAATGAGAAGAGTTTATCTACTAGATCTGATTTGTGTGTTATGTGATGCAGGAATGAGGAGGCGTACAGAAAAAAATTTAGGGTTGGTATATGTGTGAGTATTTTTAGGGTTGTGGAGTGATAAGGAGTTTTAATACCCCGAAGATTTAGGGCAAATCTTGTTTACCGGTTGGTTGTATTTTACTGGATCAGGCCTTCTACTTTATGGGCTTTAGATAATTTATATGTTGGATCGTGTAAAACTACTTTGAAAACATTTGAAGTCATTTGAAACGTTTTGATATTATACACGACTTTTAAGACACTTGAAACTAATTTGAAGCCTGTTGGTTGTATTCTCCTTTCGTCACATTATGCACTACTTTTAAGTGGACTTGGACTTGATAATAAGTGAGTGTGGTATACTTTTCTTATGGGCTTGGGCTATTGTGATATACACGACTTGGGCTGAAATTTCTTATGGACTGTGTTTCATAAAATAGATAGTTGGAATGGTTCGGGTAAATGAATTTCTTTGAATGAGCTTCGAGGTCTATATGTGTTTTGAATGGGCATAGTGTATCACTTCAAACTGTTTTAGTTTTGGTTCCGGCATATTTTGATATGTTTTGGCAATGATAAGTTTTTGTATGTTGGACCGAGATTGAGTAATTTGAGTGATGATGGCTTGGATATGGGTATTGGACGGTTGGACGTCTCATAATTAGATTGCATATATGAGACTTGATGAGATTTGTGATAATAAGATTTGATGATGAGATGTGGTATGATGCTGAGATTTGTTATGGGGATTGATACTTTGGTGTATACTTTTTCACGAAGAATATTATGTCACGGCTTGAAGTGTTTATTGGAAAATGTTGACTACGGGGCTGTTTGTACGGTATTTCTTATTTGGCTTTGAAGTAAGGTTTTCCAGGCGCGTTTACTTATTTCGTCTTCTTTCTTTCTGCCCTTCCACGAAGATGACTTTTTTGGGCATTTATAGAGTGTGATAAAGACTTGGCTATTTAGTTACGTTTGTGATTCTTTCTCGCTTAACCCACAACGTAACGTTCACTTCGGTGTCTCACGCAAGAGGTTTCGTACATTGGGTACACCGTTTCTTTTTCACAGGGATTAGTACAAGCTTAAGTAACAAATCTGGGGAATTCTACTTCATGATCAAGTTTGGTATATCGGGTTTACTTCTCCATATGGTCACAGCAATTGCCGACAGAATTCGTGAATGATATGTTAGCCAAAGTATTTAATTGTGGAGATGTGATCAGCGATTCCCATGTGATATTCAATGCCACATAATGTCAATGATACTTCACAGTCTAAGCAAAATCTTTCAAGAATCTTCAGTGTTAGTCATGAATTTTCAAGATTTTTGCTTATGACAAGAACTTCTCATGCATATGGTCATACACGTTAATGATGCTTCCGAAAGTTCGAAACCATCATGGGGGAGAAACGTGAACTTTGATGTGTTACCGTCAACCTCCAGGGGAACGTAGTGTACACTATTTGACTTAGTATGGTTTGTGAAGTATTCTACATATGGGAGATGAATTGTTGATGATGGTGAATGAACCGTTGATGAACCGCTGCATGTTTCTCTAAAACAGATATTCATCGAAACCAAATTTATCATAACACATTCAAGCTGACATTGTTTACGGTTTAGTCTTGATTTTGTAAAATCCCGCGAAAGAATCTATTTCTCGGTTTAAATCATTGACTTGTAAAATCCCGTAACAATGAAAACATCCCGATAAAAGTAATTTGCATTTCCGGATCTATCTTGCGGTTTATTCTTGGTTTTGTAAAATCCTCGCGAAAGACACTATTTCTCGGTTTAAACCATAGAATTGTAAAATTTCGTAATGATGGAACCATTCTAGAGAATGGAAAGTGTATCTCTGATGCTGGTGCTACGATTTCTACTTCGAAGAATAGATAAAAGGTGTACTCCATGTATTAGATGTGTGTTTGGATATTCGTCATGGCAGTTTGATTAGTACATGGTTTTACGGGGTTATACGCTTTTAACCATGGTCGGGATGAAAACCATTATCATAGTTCACTTAAAACGTCAAAGGAGGCTAGATTTGAGCTTTTAACCAGAAGATGTGACAACGGGGTTAATTCACTATTATTTATTTGTGGTTGAAGTGAAATATCACGGGTAAGTGTACTTAGTATCTGAAGGTATCGGGGATGGTTGGATGAAGATTCTTCAAGATCCTTGTTTGAGCTTATTATCAAAAAGAAGACTTGGAAATCTAGTTATTGTTGGGTGACTTTTCCTTTTCTTTTACCACTTGGGGAATTGGGCTCTTACCACCACAAAATAACTATCAATTTAAGGAGTTACGTTGTAGTGCTCAGTGTCACATTGAATTGTGGATTTTCAAGAGGTGATGTACGTCTAATACTTGATGGTTGGTTGGTTGAAGAGTATAGAGTACTTAGAGATTCAATGGAGGATGAACTCTCGGCACCGTTCTTTGTTACATATGTGCAAGTTTAACTCACGAGTTCGGGTTAGTTTACTTCAAGGTCAAATTCATCATATTGAGTTTTCTCCATCAGCTGTCACGACAAAGAGCCTACTGAATGATAATGGGGTTGATTACAAGTTTGCCAAGAGTAGTTGAATAGAGAGAGATCATGACGTTTGAACACTACAGTTCAAGCCTCATTCCTCAAAGAAAAGAAAAGTGTACACTTCAGTGCGATTTATCTTCTCACTTATGACCATTCTCATCAACATGCTTCATACTTTTTCCACGCGCTTTCAGTCATAAAGTGAACCGGACTACTGTTGATTGTTCTCTTATTCCACTTGCTCAATTATAATGACGATGGCGACATCATATGCTACCTTTGAGGGGGAGAAGTGTGAATAGACTACATTTGGATGATGTTCACTTATTCAATCAAGAATGGAAACTTCGTATGCAATTTTTGAGGGGGAGAAGAAGTGTGGAACTGCTGCATGTTGAAGTTATATATGAGAATAAATGGTCAAACGGCTCCAAACTCATGTAAGAACCGAGCTTCTTCTTATCGGGTCATCTTTATATGGAGTTTCTTCTTAAGAAACGTTGGTTGACATCTTCATACGGACTGATGAGTTTAATGACAAAGTGCTTCCAGTTGGGGGGCTGATTTCCTTGATAAACATCTTTCTATTCTTGTTTGATTGGGAAGGATTTGATTTAATGGGATTTGCTTTATACAAGTTAACGAGAATGCATGTGGTGAGAAGAAGATGTTAACTTTCTATTCCCCAAACGGACAATCTTGAAGAAGGTCGAGTCTACAGTCTGTTCTACATTTTCTGCTGCATGTTAGAAGACTAAAGACGAGTTGCATTTAACGATCTAAAGACTTCTTCTTAATCCAAGCATTCATCATAAAGATTGTCGGTTTAGGGAGAGAACTAATTGGGGAGAGTGAAATCAGATTCAATCCCAAATAGACTTGCTCATATTCTTCAAAGAAGTTGATTCTCACAAGAGTTCAAGTGTTCTTCTCAATGATTTCTAGTATACGGGCTTATTATGTGTTCTTGATTCAAGCATGAAAACCAGCAAGGGGAAGGAGACACACATCTAAACGCGAGTAAACATTGATGAACTTAATACTTCTAAGTGATTGAAGATATCCCGGGAAGAATAATGTCATTACCGCAGAAAACTCAAGGTTTGACTCATGGCGTTTAGTGTTCTTATTCCAACTATGTGGGGAAGAGATGGAAGAGTTAGTTTCGTGATAAAAGAGGTACACAAGTGTGTGATGATTTTGATGCTATCGCAATCATCGGGGAGAGATTGTGTACATTAGGAACGCTCAATGTTTCACTTGAGTGCTTAATCGCTGATTCAAAGATATAATCACTTATTCCGGATTTGACATCCGCAGAGATAGTCATCCACAGATATAATCAGTGATTCAGCCTGCTTCTTCAATGTTATCGGTTATTCTCTCTTTGGGCATTGGGGTACTTCGGGATCTTGAGATTCATACACTTTCTTTACGGGAGAGAAAAGTATACATCGGGGTTATTCTTTGGCTATTGGACTTAATCTGCTACTTCAACGGTATAAGTTTCTCTGTCTTCGGGTATATGTGTATTCGGGTTCGTGAGCTCTAGTCTAAGAGACTAACTGCATCAATTCATCTACTTGGGGGAAGTGGTCTCTTGACAACTTTTTGGTATGGATCGCTTCAAACTTCATTGGAAAAGGAATTTGAGAAGATTATTTAAACGTGGGATGATACGCTGCTATTCTTCTATTGGATGATATAACCTCGAACAAAGAATCACAAAGATTATTCTTAAAAAGAGCAGCAAGATCAATGATAATGGCGTGCTTCTCTGTGCACCTTGTTGGGAATTATACGTTTGAGTTGATAAGACAAAAAGAATGAAATAAGAGGGACTTAATATGACAAGAAGGAAACCTACAAAAAGATGGAAGGACTTGCTTGCAAAAGAAGTTTTATTTATTAGTCCTTTGTATTATTTTGTAAACCCTAATCCTCTAGTATATAAAGAGGACATAGGTGTAGGTTTTATATACAAGTCTTCCAAGATGTAGTCGACTTAAAGCTGTGTGTGTCCTAGGCGTATAGTCTTGTAAATGCCTAGGTTATTAGTTTAGTTAGTAGTTTAGTTATCTAGACATGTTCCTATAAACGTCTAAGATTAGTTAGTTTTAGTGAATGAAAACCTTGTTCAATAACAAAGAATTGATTAGTTTATTCCGCTGTGCATGTTATTAGTCTTGGTTATTGATCCCTAGCTGAGCTTATAAACGATCTTATCACACCTGGCTAAGACAAGCTTTAAAGAAAGATTTGAATCTGCTCAACAAAAGGATTTACGGTTTGAGGGAAGCTGCCAAAGTCTCACTTTCAGATGGTTCAATTTCTCTCAATTCAGGAGCCTCGAAAGCTTTGGTGGTGAATATTTAAGAGATAATGTCTTCTATCTTCTACAAGGGGCTACTCGATATCCTTATCTCGGTACTCGTATCATCATCTTCTTAAACTATATCATCTACTCTATCTGTGTATATATTTATCAAAAAGCAAAATACAAAAATATAAAACCAACAAAAACAAAATAGAAAAATATAAAATCAACAAAAACCAATAAAAATCAAAAAAATTTTGAGAAAAAAAACCCAAAAATATTGCTTTTATCAAGACATGTCTTCTGGTATCGATAACATCTGCGGTCTTAGAAATGTCATTCAACAATGGCACGGGACCATAGATGAAGTTCGAGCAGAAGGTGTAAATATTTCTTTTCAAAACATGTCACAAATCAAATGGCTTGAAGTTATTTCAGACTGTAAACTGTGCTAAAACCATGGCTTGCTATTATTTCAGATAGCAAAGCGTTTTTCAAAAAAGCAAAGTGCTACGCTAAACGATTTTCACAAAATTTGTGCACTTATCCTAAAAAATAATTGAGGAAAGTATGTCGAAGGACTGCTGTTCCTACACAAATGTTTTTCCTTCATAAATTCTTGAAAAATATTTGTTGTTTTCAAAATCTTTGGTAAATGAGTTGCTTGTAAATCAATCGATTCGTAGTTTCGTAAAAATTGAAAACTCAATCAATGACTTCAGCTTTTAAACTTTTCGAAAATAAGTCATTGATTGAGGAGGAAAATATTTTCAAATATGTATCATCTAACGAGCTTATTTAATTATCCTATATACTTAAATGTAAAACATGTTAACCTACATTGAAGGACTAGGTTCCTAGGATATGATTGTTAGGATTAGATGATTAGAGTTTAATAAACACATTATTCCCATGCTTTATATGAACTGATTGATATGTTGAATTGACTTTTATTAGTCGATTGATGTTTGGGTGTTGTCGACCACCATATATGTCTATCTGTGTTCACTAACGTATGCAGATAACATGGTTTAAAAGAATGTTCCCGATCCGGATCCCACATAAGAAGATGATTAGATGCCGAAAGGAAAGTGTAACTATATCTTGGGTCGACAAAAGAAGAAACGGAGCTTAATTGGATCTCTCCATGGATAGTTGGCACATTAAATGCAACTTCAGAGGTCTCACTGTATCTGCAGATGGTTTTCTTCCAACCCTCAGCAACAACAACAAAAGCAGCTCAACCACCTAAGGTATCTTTGTGCAGGACAAGTAGTGAATAATACCATTTTTCAAAATATTTGAGATTGTTTTGAAAATGGAAAAATATTGTTTTGAAAACAAATTGGACTTAATTTTAGAAATCATCGGACTTCATTTTATCAAAACTTAAGTCACTCAATCAACGACTACGGTCATTGATTTAGTGGGAGAGTGATTTAAATTAAAATATTTTCAAACGATATTTCTTCATAAAAGTCCCGTTTGTACGTAATAAAGTGGTGATCTAAAGATTTAATGTTATGTCATGGTATGATTTTCTATAAAACTCAAAGATCTTTTTAAATAAAATCTTTTCTATTCTTGTTTGATTGTGAAATTGTTTTATTTAACTTGAAGATCTCTTAAAACTATCATACGTGACACTAACAATCTTTAATATCTAAAACTGTTCCTTATCTATCATTTTTCAAAATTAAATTGTTAGCCTCGCTTTTTTATAAAGATAAGTCACATACGTGAATTTGACTAGATGCGTAGTATACTTTGCCCATAGGGACTAGTATCGTTTAAGTGGCAAAGTATTGGTTTGTTGAGCCTATAAATACCCCTCATGACTCTCCATGAGGTGAGGAGAATCATTAGGTGTGTGTTTATTTCTTGTTTCAATAAAACTTATCTTGTGTTTTCTCCTCCCTCTCTCTACTTTCTCTCACTAAGAAGATGAATCATCTTCTTCCACCAACCTAGGCCTCCCAAAACCAAATAAATCATATAGATTTTCGATCTTAACAAGTGGTATAGAGCCATGGTTATGTTTTGATGATTTATTGTGGTTTTCGAATCTTGTTGTAGGCTGTTTTTAGTACTATTTTTGTTGGTCGGAAAATTTTTTTCCCATTATTGAAGTAAAACAGTTTTTAACAAAGTCTTAATGTATTATTTTTTTTATATTTATCAGGGTGCAGGATTACTCCCCTTTACCCAAAAAAAAAATGTATTCTTTTGTCTAAAAAAAAAGTCATCTATGATTTTTTTGGTACACCAAATCCGTGAAGTCATGTGGTCATCTGGTCAGTTTCTTGGTCAAACAGGGTCTAAACAGGCAAAATGAAGAGGTTTTAGTAACTTTTCTGGGTATTCTTGAAGATGATCGGAATCTTGGTCGGAAAACTCGCTGGAAAAAAGTCAAAGGGTCAAAACCCTAAACTTACGCATAAGGATTTTTACGCGTATGGAATACGCGTAAAAACAAGGTTACGCATAAGCTTTTACGCTTAAACTCATCTTCAGAAATATTACGCATAACTGTGAAGTTATGCGTAAGGAATGTTACGCATATGTCTTTACGAATAAGCCTAGGGTTACGCATAAGCACCTGGTTTTATGCATAAGACTAAGCTTATGCTTAAGCCTGATCTACGCATAAGGACTATGACCAATTTTATGCTTATGGTTTCGTGCTAAAATGTTACGCGTAAGCAAGAACTGAAAAGAAAAAAAAAATACCATACACGTAAACTAAGACTCGACCATAATATCAAATACTATATACCAAAAGACAACTCGACCTCAGTTTCAATCGTGCATCATTGGTCCATGTAAACTCAAATGACATCGAAATGAAAGGATATCATATACTGCCTTAAACCCACTTTCAAATATCACCTTCATACAACAACATCTAAACCCACTTCAATCAACAAATCTCATTCAAACAAGACACAAAACGAAGATCTCAGTTTGGGACTCAATTTTTTTTTGTAATCTTTTAAATATTATTTCAATTGAACCACTTCATCATTGATCAATCCTGTGATTATATCCGAAACTTTCAAGAAAGTTATCTAACATGGAGGTTAGAAACCTTTTTTGTGTTTCGTTATACGACAACCAAAAAGAAATTGAATAACAAAAACTCATTCAACTA
This sequence comes from Chrysanthemum lavandulifolium, assembly GCA_022545495.1. Classification (NCBI taxonomy): domain Eukaryota; kingdom Viridiplantae; phylum Streptophyta; class Magnoliopsida; order Asterales; family Asteraceae; genus Chrysanthemum; species Chrysanthemum lavandulifolium. The sequence goes on from CM040241.1 coordinate 276,372,105, forward strand.
CCTACCCGAGACCCTTTTTAAAGGATCTTGAAGCTGCGAACAATCTGAATATGATACGGGTCTTGATTGGTTTTTGTTGTCTAGTATCTTGATGAAGGAAGGAGTGAATGATTCGTGATTGATTGATGATTCTGAGATTAGTGAGAAGAGGATGAAGGGAGCGTATATTTTTTCTCATCTCTGTGTTTGGTGAGAGAAAAGATATGTGGTAGGCGATGTGTGTTTGAGATATTGTGTTTAGGGTTATGAAAGGTTTAGGGTTAATTGGTGTGTGAGAAGTTATATATCCAGATATTAATGTTTTAATGGATCGTGGGCTGTACGAAGTTGGGCTAAGGTATGGTTAAAATGACATGGACTTACACATGGATATTATGTTATCCGAATTTTATTATCAAAAATTTGGATGCATAAGTGTTAATATATTTAGATAAATGAGTTGGTATTTTGGTCATAAAATTTTTTACGGAAGGATACATAATTCACGGCTTGAGCGAAGATCTGAAAAAATGACTACGGGGTTTTTGTACGGTATTATTGATGCGGAATTGAAGTGACGTTTCACGGGTGATCTTCTTTATCTTTGAGACGTTTGTTGGTTGGTTGCAAGTCTCAAGATAACTTGTTGGGGTATTACCGTCACTTTAAGTGATTTTGAATTGACAATCGGTTATAATCGATGTAAGGAGTTACGTAGTAGTGCTCAGCGGTATAACCATCACTTCAAGGAGTTACGTTGTAGTGCTCGGTCACACGGCGTTGTGGATTGTTCAAAATTTAGAACAAGCGATGAAGTCACAAAGTTGGGATGTTTACTTCCTTTTCAAGTTAGTCGTATCGGATTTTCTCCATATGTGGTCATTACTATTATCGGGTTTGAGAGAATTATTGAGAGTATTTTTGCGACATATTCTCACAGAATTTTGATCAAGCTATGATGTTAATATTACATCAAGAAAAAGGTAATACAACATGTACGCAACATTATGATGATTCCGATTGCTCGCAAGCATCAGGAGGGAGAAGTTGGTGTTTCATCTTCTGTAATTGGATTGACGAAGGGATTTGTGCTTAAGACCGAAAAAGGAGAAGTAGTGTGTTTACATCGGGGCTTTTTACCAACTTGGATGCAATACTAAGTGAGTTATGCTGTTACGATGTTCCCAGAACGACAACCATTGTGCTAGAAGAGTCTACTTTCTCAGCTGTGTGTTGGAAGAGAGTTGTCGGTTCAGGAGGGAGCAGATAAAATAAAAAAATGATCACTAGTTGTGGAGGAGTAATAACCTAACTAGACCGTTACGATTGAAGTTCGAGCTATAAGATTTGTGCCGTCACGCCAAAGATCAAATGCCGAGATCGCCGGAAGATAGAACTTCAAGTTTGCCTCAAGATCTAGACTACAGAGACTCTGCGCTCAACAAAGTCAACATTGTTCATTACTATTGTAATTTACTTTGTTTTGTATTTATAGGTCTCATTGTAACCATTCACGTGTGACGATATCTTGGAGGGAGATTGTTAGCCTCGCTTTTTTATAAAGATAATGTCACATACGTGAATTGGACTAGATGCGTAGTATACTTTGCCCATAGGGACTAGTATCGTTTAAGTGGCAAAGTATTGGTTTGTTGAGCCTATAAATACCCCTCATGACTCTCCATGAGGGTTGAGGTGAATCATTAGGTGTGTTTTTATTTCCTGTTTCAATAAAACTTATTGATTGGTCCCAAACGGTCAGGTTTATTGCACAAGTCAACCACTTGTGAATGGTCCACCGTAATAAAAGTCAAACAGTCTAAAACCAAAGCAATTAAGTCCAGGAGAGTTTAGTGTTTCCTCAGGTCGTTAAGTCCCAACGAGTGTGTGAATCAATAGCTAAACGATAGTGATCGGGTGATATTGAACAGAAAGGGGTATGATAATACTCATGACAAAGGAAAAATCGAGAAAATTTCTAAAATACTTTAATATGATGTAAACTTAAGAAAATATAAAAACATATAAGTGCTTAATAATAAGTTGAAAAGAAAATTAAAAAGCTAATTTATATTAAATAAACGCTATCACTATTTTTAAAGTTGGATTTTCTTGATTTTACTTTTATAAATTTGAATTAAAACTAATTTTAAACTTTAAATCTAAATTAAAATACTAAAATTATGAAAATTAATGGGAAAATTATAAAACTATTTTTAAAAAATCTAAAATAACTAAAGAGAATTTTCAAAACTAATTTTGTATTTTCTGATTTATATTCTAATTTCTATGATTTAAAACTATTTAAAACTAATTAAATTGCTAAAATTACTATTTAAACTAGGAAAATTATGGAAAATATTGTTTTGGCTTTTTATATTTATCTTAATCTATGAAAATTGAAAACTTATTTTTTTGAAGCTTTTCTAATTTATTTGTATTAAAAGCTATTTAAAAGTCTTAAAAACTAATTTAAAATAAGAAAATAGCAAACAAAGATGAAAAATTATAAAAATTCAGGAAAACTCTTAAATATAATTCTAAATCTAAGAAAAATATAAAACCTATACTAGTGTGCAAGATTTAGGTTCAGAGGAAATTGCTTATAAATAAGACTCAAGTTAAGCAAATGAGCACTAAAACCACCAAAGGAAGGCGTAAGCTAAATTATGCTAAACTTAACTATAAGCAACTAATTCCACTACTCAAAACCTCAAGATAACCAGCTACAAGCTTATTAGCTCAAAATCAAACAAGAAAGTTCGGTTCGAGGAGTGACTTAAAGCTTAAAATAAGCTATCTAACCTAGTTGGAACTTAGGACCAGACATCACAATCTCAAGTAGACCAACAAGGAGTTTATAAACCAAGAATTAGCCAAGACAAGCTCCCATGAGCTTGTTGTGAGTTTCGAACAAACTCATGCACAATCGGTTGTCATCGAGTGTGTGACAGGCACTTTGACCCATTTACAAGCTATGCAGGAGCTTATAGATTATTACTAAAATTCCACTAAAATGATTTTTAAAAACTCAACTAGTTGAAGTTCTTGATTCCAAAATATCAATCAATTTAGATCAGAATTGAGTGCACGAAAAATCCAGAAAGATTTGCAAAAATCCACTAAATCACTTTTTGACTTTTTACCAGATTTTGAGATGTTGACTAAAATGAAATTTGAATCAATTCTTTTGAATGAAAATGATATGATGATATGAAATAATACTGATGTAGGCTAAATTATGACTATATCTACCTAAATGCAAAATCTCACTAACTGATTTAAACAGTTATGAGCACAAGAGAAGAATCAAAATGATTTTGACTTTAGCTATTCTAATGTGCAAATGACTTACTAATTTTACTTTACTTATTCTAAATGAGACTAAGATGACTGATATTAAACTCAAACCAAGCCTAAAGATCACTATAACCACTGATCCAAACACTATTTATGAAGCAAATATGCAAGTTAAATCCAATAATACTCTATTACAGAACTCAATTCCAATTCCTATGACTAACGGTAAGCTATGTGAGTGAATTTAAACAGTAAAAACACACTGAAACAGATTTGATCTAATAGAACAAGAATTAAGCAGATTGAAAAAGGAGAAAGAGTAAAACTCACAAAAGGTCCAACCACTATGGTATGCAAACTGATATCAATGTACCAGTACTCTGAACCATTTTTAACCCATATTACATCCAAATTCAACCCATATTCTTCATTAGACCAACAACTCGGATCATTCCAAACTAATTTCAAGGTTTGACTTATATTGACCAAGGTGCTCTTTTGTTTGAATCGATTTGATAAGCTTATTCAGAGCTATCGTGACTTGAATAAACATATATAAGATTTAAACAAGCTATTTGAAGCCCGGTACTTAACAATTTTAAAATGATTTGATTACAAAAATGGAAAAATGTAAAACTTAACCAAACTTTAATTTATCACTTAAAATAAGTTACAATAGATTGAACAGTTTAGACCGATACAAATAAGATGAAAATTACAAACTTTGAGCTAATTTAAGATTTTAAGATAAAACTATATGAAGAAATTAAAACTAAGAACTACTACTCATCTCTCCTTCTCTTCCCTCTATTTATCAGCAAAAGTCTTCCCCTCTCTCCTCTGATCATTTCCCACCAAAAATACTGCCATTGGATTAGTAGAATTCATCTTAGCCGTAGATGGCATTTTTGGCGCCAAAAGTTCTTTTGCAACTGGGCTGATAACTTGTAACAAGGGAAGGAGCATTTAATGCATTTGGTTTGTTGTGGAGGTGGATGGGACAAGGGATGTTGAAGGTTAGCTGGAGGTGAGGGGTGGTGTGGTTGCAGAGAAGTGGGTGAAGGAGGCAGTGGGTTTTGGAGGGAAAAGGGTTAGGGGTTTGACTGGGTTTGACCGGGTTTTATTAATAGGCAGGGGGTTCACAAAAGGGGTTCAAGGGTTGTTTTGGCCTGGCTCAAAGGGTTTTATTTGGCAGGGGGTTAATAATACAAAAGGACCAAAATTGCAATTCCACCAAACTTGAGGGACCAAATCTGTAATTTTCCAAAGTTTATTATAAGGACCATTTTGACAAGTTTAATTTACCCAAGGACCAAAAATAATAATTTTCAAATTAAAATGTCCGGGTAATTTCATCAATCTTTGAAACTTCAAGGACTAAAGTTACCATTTTGCAAAATTGAATTTTATAAGGCTAATTTTGACAACTTGAAAATTCCCGAGGACTTTTATGAAAAATTAACTTGTTTTGAATAACTGGGACTAGATTTGACAATTTTGCATAAAATACGCCTAAATATTTTTCTCTCTTTTGAGACTTTTCAAAGTGTTTTGATGCTTTTGCAAAGGCAGATGGAATAAAAATGATAAGTATTTAGACACTCATCAATCCCCACACTAAACTATTGCTAGTCCCTAGCAATCTTTTGAGAAAACTTAATTGATTTGAATCTCTTTACCAAAAGCCATTACTCGAGTAGCCAATTGTTTCAGTTCAAGTAAGAACCTTGGTACAATGATAACCCAATGATTTTGAGCAAATCACCGACTTTCAACGGTTTTGATTTGTCTTTACCGTGCCGCTTGCTTCGGACTAGCCAACTCTTAGATAATATATACTATCTTTGGTGAGTCGATTACCAATTATGGTTTTCCAACTCGCCTTTACCACAAGCCATAAACTTGCGGGCTAGCCAACTCTTCACTAATTAAAGATATGGTGAAATGAACACCATACAATTTTGGGCAAATTGCAAGTCGTCAACGGATTTGAGATATCTTTACCAAGAGCCGCTTTGCTCTCGGATTAGCCAATCCTTTTGTTTATTAGACATGGCGGACGGATAACTATATGTCGAGTAAGTGCAAAACACTTACTCCAAAAAAAAAATTTTGGCCAAAAATGGGGAATTGGGTGGTATAATTACATGATAAAATTCGTGAGAATTCCCCCACACTAGAAATGAATATTGCCCGCAATATTCAAAGTATCGGTTGTTATGCCAAACATAGAACGTAAAGGAAATATTACACCATTATTTTTGTGATGATTTTTTTTTTTTTTTTAGAAAACTTATATACAACAATGGGCAACTCCCCACACTAGGGTGGTAGAAAGTAGAAAGAAGTCGAAATATGGGTGAAACCCATATGGTGTGCTACTGTTTTTGATTCCCGAGTCGCTAGCTTGACTCGATCCCCGCATTCATTGGTTCACGGGGAAAGTTTGTAGATCCGGACAACCACGGTGGAATGTCCTCTCCAAAATAGTGCTTCAATCGATGACCATTCACTTTAAAATTTGGACCATCGGGTTGAGATAACTCAATAGTTCCATAAGGAAATGCTTTAGTGATGGTGAATGGTCCGCATCAGGGGATTTTAGTTTTCCGAGAAAATCTTCAATCTTGAATTGAAAAGAAGGACTCGATCACCGACGCTTGAAAACACGGTTCTTGATTTTGGAGTCATGAATCTTCTTTGTCTTTTCTTTGTAGATCAAAGAGTTCTCGTATGCTTGATCACGGAGTTCATTTAATTCATTCATTTGAACTTTCCGATGATCACCACCGTCTCTGAATATCGAATTTGGCATGTTTCAAGGCCCAAGATGCTTTGTGCTCAAGCTCAATCGGCAGATGACACGCCTTCCCGTACACTAGCTTGTATAGAGTACACCCGATGGGTGTTTTATAAGTCGCACGGAAGGCCCAGAGGCGCCATCTAGCTTATCCGACCAAGAGGCACGGTTTTCGCCACCGTCCTTTCCGAATTCTTTTAATCCTCGGTTGGAAACTTCCACTTGCCCACTTGTTTGGGGTGGTACGCAGAGAGAGACGGTGAGTTACACCATACTTTTGCATGACTCTATCAAACCGGTCATTGCAAAATGCGTACTCACGATCACCGATTATAGCTCGTGGAGTTCCAAACCTAGCAAAAGAGATTTTAAGAATTTCACAACAACTCGGGCATCGTTGGTAGGCAAAGCTTTCGCTCAACCCATTTTGACAAATAGTCAACGGCCACGAGTATGTATTTATTTCTCGAGATGAAGGAAATGGCCCCATAAAGTCAATGCCCAGATGTCAAAATCTCACACACTTGAATGGCGTTTTGCGGCATTTCATTTCTTTGTGAGATATTTCCGTGACGCTTACAAGCGCCATGTTTTGACAAATTGTGGGAATCCTTGTAAATCGTGGGCCAATAAAATCCGAATCAAACACCTTCTTGGCGAGCAGAAGTTGGGGCTATGATGTCCCCAAGAGGTCCGAATGGCAAGCCTTGAGAATGTCATTTGCTTCCCGACCATACACACATCGCTGATGACTTGATCCGCGCAAATTTTGAATAAGTAGGGTCGTCCCGTATAATGTTTTACATCTTTAAAGAATTTGTTTTTCTGTTGGGATTACATCCTTTCACCACAAAGTTACCCGCATGGTAATTTGCAAAGTCAAGAAACCATGGGGTAGAAGAGTCTCACGAAAAGAAACCACATTGAGTGTTTCGAGAGGAAATGTTTCGCTTATTTCCTTTTTTCGAACACATCCCGGTGAGGGTTTTCTAGATGGAACAGATGATCGCCGCCGTGTTCTCGGCTCCTTTTTATCACGTATAATGATATCAAATTCTTGCAGAGGAGAACCCAACGGAGCAATCTCGGCTTTGCATCTTGTTTTGCAAAGAGATATTTGAGAGCCGAGTGATCCGTATACACCACGCATTTGGTCAAGATTAGGTATGGTCGAAACTTCTCAACGCATACACCACGCCTAATAATTCTATTTCGTAGTGGTGTAATGGGTTTGAGCTCACCATAGTCTTACTCGCGTAGTGGATAGGCCGAAAATGCTTGGTTTTCGTTGCCCCAAGACCGCACCGATAGCAAAATCACTTGCATCGCACATGAGTTCAAAGGGTAAATCCCAATGGGGCAACGAGAATGGGTGCTTTCGTAAGTTTTTCTTTAATGTTTCAAAAGCTTCGATCCACTCGGTGAGAAGATAAAAGGAGCATCCTTTTCAAGGAGATGAGTCATAGGCCGAGCGATTTTAGAAAAATCTTGTATGAATCATGATAAAACCGGATGACCTAAAAACTCCTAATACCTTTGACGGTAGTAGGATGAGGAAATTGGCAATGACATCCACTTTCGCTTTGTCAACCTCAATCCCGCTTTTGAAATCTTATGGCCTAGGACAATTCCTTCTTTGACCATAAATGGCTCTTCTCCCAATTTAGACAAAGATTGGTGTCTTCACACCGCTTTAGCATTTTTTCTAAATGGGAGAGACATGTTTGAAATGAGTCCCCAATGATCGAGAAGTCATCCATAAACACCTCCATTGTTTCCGATCATGTTGTGGAAAATTGCCATCATACATCGTTGGAACGTGCTGTGAGCGTTACATAGGCCAAAAGGCATACGTCTGTAGGCAAAAGTTCCGTATGAGCAGGTGAATGTTGTCTTTTCTTGATCCCTGGATCAATGGGGATCTCGAAAATACCCCGAGAAACCATCTAGGAAACAATAGTATTCGCTCCTCGCTAATCTCTCAAGCATTTGGTCCATGAAGGGTAGAGGAAAATGGTCTTTACGGTGGCTTCGTTTAACTTGCGATAGTCAATACACACGCCATCCTCAGTAACCAATCGAGTTGGAATTAACTCGCTTTCTTCATTGTGACAACAGTTATGCCACCCTTTTGAACACGGTGGATGGGATCGACCCAAGGACTATCGAGATCGGGTAAATTAGACCGCATCAAGAAGTTTGAGAACCTCCTATTTGATAACCTCATGAATCTTAGGATTCACCCTTCTACGATGTTGGATCGCTGGTTTGAAATCATCCTCCAATAAAATCTTGTCGTACAAAATTGTGGTTAATACCCTTGATGTCGGAGAGTCTCCAAGCAATTGCTTGCTTGTGCAACTTCAAAACCTTTATGAGAGCAATTTCTTCTCCTCGCTTAAGTCCTTAGCAATTATGACGAGTAATTTATCATCACCTCCAAGAATGCATACTCGAGATGAGGAGGTAGGTCCTTAAGTTCAACCTCGGAAATTCTTCATGAGATGTTTGTACGGATTTGATTTCTTCAATCGTGATCTCTTCGGAGGGAGTGACGGTAATGGATCTTCATTTAACAATTGCTCAAGATAAAGGATATCTCCCTCCGAATCATAAACACCATCATCAATTCCTGGCGGAATCGATTCATCATTAGCAAGAAACTCATCGATTTCTTCTAAAAAGAAGTCACCTCCCTCAAACGGAGTAAGAGAGGGAGAAGAATCAGCAATAATTGGTTGAGAAGATGTGGTGGGATCCCCACTCACAGAATTATGAAAATAACCAAGAAACTCTTGAGAGTACTCCTCTGAAGCAATATTGATATGTGTCTAAATACACATATATTTTATATTATTTAATCCCACAAAAACATCTGAAAACACTCAGAAATGTCATAAAATACTATAAATATCATTGAAATGTGTTTTTATGTGTTACAAGTGCAAAAGGATTGAAAACTGATGAAAAACAACAAAGTTTACATAATTTACAGTTTTAGTCCCTAAACTTTCATAAATTGGCAAAACTAGTCCCTGGTAATTCAAAACTTGTAAAATATCATTAAAGGTCCTTGGGGATTCACAAGTTGTTAGAAATAATCCTTTGAAGTTAAAATTGCATATTTACAACTTTGGTCCCTCAACTTTGAAAAGTGTCAAAAATGGTCCCTGGGTTATTTAAAATGGAAAATTAATAAATATAACCCTTGTACTATTCATAAATGGCAAAAGAGGTCCTTGTGTTAACTTTGGAATATTTGCAGGTTTAGTCCTTCTGTAAGATATAACTTTTCACATACACATCAAACCATAACACAAGGTGGCGTATAAGATGGAATTCTAGAGAGAGAAAGTTAGAGGTTTAGGGAACTTAGTGAGAGAAAGTGAAAGATATTATTATGAGCTCCAACTCTCTACCTTGGGAGGTAGAGAGTATTTATAGTCTTACATAAAACGCCACACATCGGGTTGTGGATCGTGCATACAGATGGGTAAAGACCCGTCAGTCCTCCACGGTGTTACATAACTAAATTCTACTTAACTTAAAATAACTACGACTACGAGCTTTAACGATACAAATACTTGAGGTGACCGACTCTTTAATACCGGAATTTCTAATTCCTAACAATCTCCCTAAGGAGGTCACCTCAATCATGTACCAAAAATACATTGAATACAACCGGATAATACATTAACAATTGATCTTGCATTCTTTGTGTAGTCCTTTGCTCCTAAGCTCGTAGTCATTGATTCTTCGCATTGCATGTTTGGATACTCCAAGTGGAGGTCTTTACTTGATCCACGTGATGATAATTTTGAGCCATCTTTTGAGATCATCGCCATCAACAATCTCGACACATCCTTTGTGGGGTTGGTATTATGTGATGTTGTGACTTTAGGACCGACGTGCTCACATTACGGATCATGATATCTTCTCATCGTGAGTAGCGAAGCTTTAGTTGATTCATGATATTGGCGCAGATAAGCGAAGCATGGAGTGAAAATATCGTAGTCATTGATGCACTAATCATGATTTCTTTTGAGATGAATGTGTTAAGTGAGCATGCGGCTATGGATTGACCGCTTCATTCGATCACCGCAAACGTCGGGCGTGCACTCGCATACAAGATTAGCAATAAATCGCACGAAAGTGTCTTTGATCACTTTCGTTGAATTGAGGTACACGCCCACGGTTCCCTCGTTGATCGAGACATGTCTTGCTGTGATCGTATAACTCAAGAATTTCTTGACGGGGTTTCGCGGTTGCTCTAGCCGTTCTCAAACCGGAACATCTCAAAGAAGACAACACGGAGTGAGTGAACCAATAATTTTAAGTCCATTGATTGATGAAAAGAGATTTGAAAACACTCGTGTATTGCTCAATAGAAATTGTTTTTGCAATACAACGAAGGTTTTATTGAAAATAAATTATCAATCATAAAACACCTTTTGATTTGAAAAATGAGTACACGGTCGATGCGCTAAAGAAAAAGTTTGTTAAGCACAACGACTGGTTTTTCAAAGGCATCCGTCAATCCATAACCTGAACCAGGATTGATTCAAGAAATTGAATCGCCCCATCGTTTCTGTTCAGTTGTCACATGGTTGATCCATATAATGGATCTCACATGCCACCTACCAGAGCTTGTTTGATGTTGGCTCGTAAGGCTTTCCATCTTCATTGTGAGTGTGTAAACACATCACTCGGATGTTACGCAATACCACAAGGATAATGCGTGGGACTCAAGATATAATCTCTCTTCCACATTGTGTGAAACAGAGAGTCTTCATTGAAAGTGTCCTAATGAGATTTATTGATGATCTCGTGGCTCTAGACTCAATTCGTGCATATTTGGATCCTATGCCGAGACTAGGGAGAGGGTCTCTTCTTCAATATCAACAATCTCTAAGAGAAAGTCGATAGATAATGTCGGTTCCCGTGAGAATGAAACAAGTCCTTTTAAGAGGAACTTGAGTGGTTTGGAAAGTTGAAGCAGCAGCGTCCACCGGGTCCATGACGTCTTGTCTTCAATACCGATGTTACCATCAAGTAGTATATGAAGTGAACCCGCCGCGCTAAGGTTGAATAAATGGAGGCTATTTGTTTTCACCCTTTCTCATTCAATTCTTTTAATTCTTCAACCCTTCAAGCTTACCGAGACTTCATAACTAGAACCTTGTTGGGTTTATTCCAAAGACTAGCTCGGTCTTAGTCCGCACTCTTCCCATATCTCATTTTCTCCTTTTATCATCATACCTAAGGACTTCTACACTAACTAGTGGATTGTCCTCGGTAGATCCCTCCGATTCAGCGGATCATGGGAACCAATACCTAACCTTATCATCCTTATATCACCGTACATAAAGTAAAGTTGGTCGGTCTATTTGGTATTGTTCATCTGCCATTGGATCCAATTGAAAACCATTTGAAAATCAATTCAGATACTTGTGATATATTATCAAAGCATTTTGTACCTGAATTGTTTTTGATATTTTTAGAACGAGAACTCCCCCTCAACATGTGCATCAAGTATTGAAAGAGTTTTGCACACGGAGGCAAGAGAAAGAATTAACTTCTTTGATTACCATTTTCTAAAAGATATCAACATCACTTCCCACATTAACTCAAGTAGGTGTAGTATTTCCGGGAAGGATGAGGTTTCCATGAATTTGCTCCCCCTCAATATGTGCCTCGAGGTTTGAAAAGAGTTTTGCACATACTAGAGGGAACCTGCACATTGGGATAAAAAATCACGTTTCAAATCATAGGTTTAAGATAGGTGCTCCCCCTCAACATGTGCATTGAAAAATTGAAATCGTTTGTCACATGTGAGAAGGACAGCATGTACATCCTTATAAAACCATTTACCGAATTATCGGTTTAAATCCAACATTCTCCCCGATCACAATTATCAAATCATTTGAGATTTGTGATCTCTTATAGATTTAAATTGATTTTGAAAGCTTTAAGGAGAAATGTGACTTGATTATGAAAGCTTCTTAGCGATAATGATCGGATTTTAAGACTTTAAACTCCATTGATAAAACATGCATGTATATCTTTTGAAAAACAATTTAATGCCAAATAACTTTTAATTTAATTGAAATCATTCTCCCCTCAATCAATGACGAGGTTGTTGATTGAGATAGATATTTTGACAAATAAGTCCCGATGATTATCAAAAATAGAGATTGAGTTATTTTTCAAAGCATTTAGTTTCAAGCAGATAAATGTTTATAGAATCGAGCATGAAATTTTGAAAACATGATAAAACATGGCTCTGTTCTTTCTTTAAAAAACTGGTTATTGCACGAAAATGACAATAAACCATTTTCTCTTTCTCCCAAAAATATTTTTGATTTTTGATTTTTTTTTTTTTTTTTTTTTTTTTTTAAATTCAACAATATCTAAAGTCCCGTGTCATTCTTTGAATGACAGCACAAAGACCGTAGATATAATCGAATCGAGAAAAACATGACAAAATGACAATATTTTTTGAAGATTTTTCCGAATTTTTCAAATTTTTATGGATTTTGAAAGTTTTATATTTTTCTATTTTGTTTTTCGAATGAATATTTACAAGAGATAGATGAAGATAGACCTTTACTCCTCGTCTTCCTCCTGAAGACGTTTGAGAGTTTCTGGTTGAAGGCTTTTCAAACCAAGACGTGGAAGAATAAACTCAAAACGTTCTCTTGGAAGAGCTTTGGTGAAGATGTCCGCTAGCTGATATTCAGACCTCACAAAATATAGTTCCACCACACCTTTTTCTACTTGTTCCCTGATGAAATGATGTCGAATGTCGATATGCTTTGCTCTTGAGTGTTGAACGTTGTTGCATGAGAGAGCAATAGCACTTTATTATCACAAGATCTGGAGGGATTTTGTTGAATTCAAAGCCATAGTCGATAATTGAGATCTCATCCATAAGATTTGAGCACAACAAGATGACATGGCTATGTATTCAGCCTCTGTAGAGGAAATAGAAGTACTCATTTTCTTCTTTGAAGACCACTCACAAGCTTATCACCCAAAAACCGAGCACCTCGGATGTACTTGACGTGTATCTTGACAACTTTGCATGATCGAGATCCGTGATAGGCCGTTAGTGACATACCGGTGTCCTTCGGGTACCATAGTCCCATATTGATGGTTCCTTGGAGATACCAAAAGACCCGCTTAATCGCCTCAAGGTGCCTTTTAGTAGGCTTAGCACGGTATCTAGCACACATGCAAACAATGAACAAGATGTCGGTCTACTAGTCGTGAGGTACATCGAGGATCCAATCATACTACGATATTTCGTTTGGTCAATCATGATCCCGAGTGGTCCTCATCTAGTTTGGTTCGATCAATCATGGGGTGTCGACAGGTCACTTGAATCAAATCCAAATTTCTTTAAAATCTCTTGCATATTTAGATTGATTTATGAAAATGCCTCGGGACTTTGTGAAATTTGTAATCCCAAGAAAATGACATTTGTCCCATCATTGACATTTGAAACTTTGAAATCATTTCATTAGAAAACGATCACATTCCATTGGGTCACCGAGGCAAAATAATATCATCAACATAAATTTGAACATGAGTTAAATGTTTGCTCGACTTCACGGTGAACAATGTAGGATCAATCGCTCCTTATCGAATCCGGTTGATAGAAGAAACTTTGACAATGTATCATACCATGCCCTTGGAGCTTGCTTTAGACCGTAAAGAGCCTTCTTCAAACGATAAGCGTGAGTAGGATGCTCTTGATTCACAAATCCTTCAGTTGGGCGGCGTGACGACTTCTTTAAGATCTCCGCTCGTAAATGCCGTCTTTACATCCATCGATAAACCACCATGTTCTTACTTGCAAGATTAGCTTAAGATTCGATTGCCTCGATTCGAGCGATCGGAGCAAAAGATTCTTCAAAGTCTATACCTCCTCTTGACGATATCCTTTAGCAACTAATCGAGCCTTGTTCTTCAACACATCACCATGCTCATCAAGTTTCACTTTGAAGATCCATTTAAGGGCTATAATCATAGCACGCCTGGAGCAGTACTAACTCCCATATATCAAGACGATCAAACTCGTGAATTTCATCTTGCATGGCATTGAACCACTATCTTCATTCATGGCGCTTTAACATCTTTTGGTTCGATCTTAGATAGTACGGAGTTGAAGAAGCACCATAAGGCATCGGTTGCGAGTTGTTTCGTGTTGATACAGGACGAGAGGGATTTCAATGATGTTGTCTAAGGGGTGATCGTGAGTCCATTTTCCGAGGTGTTCATGTGGCGGTTGTTGAGGCCGAGGTAGGCGAGTCGATGTCTCCGAAGAAGATGGTTACGATGATGATTCGGGAGTAGCAAATATGTTTTCAATTGGAGCATCTTGAGAGTTGCAAAGGATTAACTTCATCATTGATGCGAAACATTTCCATGATGTACATTTGAAGAATGATGATTTGTTGATGAGATCAAGGATCGCAGCAGTGCTTCTTGACTTAAAGATATTGAGGCGGAAGGATTGACTTTATTCATCGGAGTATGAGCATCCTCTGTTGTGGAATCATCACTTCATTAGTATTTGAATCATACAGATTCATCAAACATAGGATCAAACAATTTCTTTACATCATCTTCGGATGGAGGTACATATGGAGTTTCTTGAGTAGAGTTTGGAACAAGAGATGAACCAATGGGACTGTCTTGAAGTGCGGGGTCCTGAGTGGAGTGTCCAGGAGCCATTTGACCGGTCAGCTCATCAAACGTAACGTGAATTGTTTCCATGATAATTCGGGTTCTTTTGTTGTAGATTCGGTATCCCTTTTTGTTTGGTGCGTATCCCACAAATACTCCAATGTCAGCTTTAGCCCTAAGTTTCCCTAAGTCTTGACCCTCATTTGTTGGATAGCACAATGCACCAAACACACGAAGGAAAGAGAGATCGGGTTTTCTTGTGGACAAGTTCATATGGAGTTTTTCCATGTACGGTGTGGATTAGGGAGCGATTTTGTGTATAGCATGCGATGGCGATTGCTTGCCGGAGAAATATTGGAACCTTTGAGTAAATCAACATTGTTCTAGCGGCTTCAACCGAGTCCGATTTCTTCTTTCAACTACCCGTTCGTTGAGGAGTTCGTGGAACACTTCTTTGATGACCGATTCCAACGCTTTCATAGAATTCATTAAGTTGTTTGTTGACAAACTCGGTTCCATTGTCTGCTCGACAATTACGGCGGTTTTGTTAAGTCGAACTGCAATTTGTTTGATGAGTTTGATGATGATATCGAGTTTCATCCTTTGTCCTTAAGAACTTGACCTGTGAATCTAGAGTAATCATCAACCACAACTAACACATATTTCTTCCCAAAGATATTCTGCACCCTCATAGGTCGAAGATAAATCCATATGAATCATATGAAGAACTTCGTAGCGAGAGTTAGTAGGTTTGGGTTTATGGGCATACTTCTTGCTTTTACCCAATTGGCATGCAGAACAAAGGTGATCTTTTTCATACTTTAGTCTAGGTAAACCTACCACTAAGTCCTTTCTGGAAAGATCGTTGATGGTGCCGAAGTTCAAGTGATTGAGACGACGATGCCATAACCATGAATTTGTTTTTGAAGCCTTTGGTAACAAGCAGATTGGAGAAGCCCTCATCATGTCATCGATAGAGATGGTGTAAAGGTTTGACCCACGAGTTCCTTTTAACAGTTCCTTACCATTAAGATCTCTAACAAAGGTGTATGTTTTATGAAGGCAACTTCTAGATGAGTCACGAATTGACCAACAGAGAATGATTATGACCCAAACCTTCTACATAGTAGACTCTCGAGATGACACTATCTCCAACCACATAATCTCCATAACCCATAATAGCACCGAAATGATCATTACCAAATCTAACAGTCCGATGAATTTGCTCACGAAGTTCATGAGCCAACCGGTCTCCAAATATATATGCTTGGAACAAATTGAGTCCGTGTACCACGTAATCCATTTGAACGATCCGCAGCTTGAACACGCATAAAATGGATAATCGGATAATTGGGATCCCCATGCAAGAATGGGTTCCATTTGGTTAGTAACAATGTTTGACCACCCACATTAGAAATAGAAGCATTCATATCGTAAATTGAGGCAATGTAATCGTTGTGAATAGATGCGGTACTAGTGTCAACATTAGCCCATTCTCACAGGTGATCACTTCTTAAGGGATAGTTCTACCAAGAGGCATCCATTTTCTAGTGGGCATTTTCGATTAGTCTTAAGGCCAACAGTGTCCAATAAAAGCCTATTTTGTCAATGTTCTTCCCGTGGGTTTCCATTGTTTTCTAACTTTCTTCGTTTTGCCTTTTAGCCTTCTTAGCAAGAATTTTAGCATTAACAATATTAATCGGACAATTAACATCATTAGGTAGAACATTAACACCACATTCATGATTAGAAATGTAATTCAAGCAAGACATCGGTACAAGGTTTGCAAATAGTATCCGAATTGAATTAATTACTGACGCCTATGGCAAATACTAGAATCAACACGATTCGCTTTATTCAATTCAAGCTTAAAGTTCCTAGATTGTTCTTCTACTTTCTTCCAAAGGTACATTCTTAGCTTGAGAGGTCCTATCATTCCTTGTATTGTCTTGAGACTTTGACCGCTCCGCTTAATGTCACCGATTACTCCTGTAGAGGAATGGGAACATTAGTTTGTTTTACTACTCTTTGCATCACTGCTCGGATGTGCCGATCTCGAACTACATGCAGTGCACTAAGGTTCACTTTCTTAACACTAGAGGTACCGAGACTAGTACTCTTAGAAGGCACATTTGAGTTCACTTTCCTAGCATTGATGATCTAGAATCAACTACTCAATGGTACACTACTCTCACATTCAAGCCATTGGGAATCGAGTGCATGTCATGTTTGGCCTTAGGCATTGAGCATGGAATCAAAGGGTTAACTCTCTCACCTAATGTCTTTGGGCATATTGTGATCAAACATTCTAAGATTTCTTGAGATCGTTTGGCATATAAGCATGCATGTCCAATTGCATTATCATGAGGTTTTTCTAGCTTATCCTCTTCAACAATCTCACGCAGCATTCTAAGCAATCCTTAAGGGATGAGAAATATGTTTGAATGGCAAGTTTGTTGTTCCTTAGATGAGGGGAACATATGTCACGATAAGGCATATTTATTACAAGAGTGATCCTTTGATACTACATTCTCCCCATTTGTCATTGGCATTTTCCTTTTACCCGACTCTTCGATTCTCAATTTCCTTTTGCAATGAAGCTATTTGTTCGTTGTTTTTGTTACGAGTGACTTTAATTGATTCAAATAACTCATTGAAATGACGTTTAACCTTTTCATTTTCTTCTAGAAAACTTTCGCTTTCCTTTTGTAAAGCATTTACTAGGTTTTGAAGATGAAACGTTTGAGAATTCGAGAATCTAAAGGAGGAGGCATTTGGGAGCCCGTCATATTGTTCGCTTGACCCTTTAATTGAGAGATTTGGGCTTTCAACTTTACGATCGTGTTGCCTTTGAGCTTGAATCATTCATCACGCTTGTTAATTTGAAAACTCGCATCAAACTCGGAGCATCCAAGATGTCTTGATATTTGAAGTTTTGACATTTTCTTTGAGATGTTGATATTTTAGTTGTAAGTTAAAATACCAACTTCTAGTTTAGAAAAATGTTTAACCAAAGTGTCGTGATCATCCAGCTCAATTTTCTCGTTTAGTTTAGAATTAGTTTTTCAAGCTCAATGACACGATCATGGGAGACTTTCGGGGCCATGATAATTCATGAAATTTTGAAGCATTAATAGAGAATTTGAAGCGTTGAAAACACATCTTGAGCAACACATTCAAGAATAAGATTCTCATTTAATGTATGCAAGTTCTTTCTCTCAATCTCATTATATTTCATTACACGCTCATAGTTACTAACTTCACTACCATTGCATCAAATTCCTTTTCCATTCCCTTGATATCGCTTTCTATTCCTTTTAAGACTCTCAAAGTGATCTTTTAGAAGCTTAAAGAAAGGCATGACCTCGCTTAAATAACATTCTTTCATTTGTTCAAAACCCTTTCTCCTACTCATATACCAACAGGTGTGATCCTTTTCTTGCAAGTTTTCTCAAAATCAACAAACAGCTTGAAATATGACATATTGACTAATTAAGGTCTTGCTTTTAGTGGCAATTTTTCTAGGAACTAGATGCATTGGTGTATTAGGAGGATACTCAGGTGTTTCAGGCATTTTCCATAAAGGAGGATTTGTTTCAATAATATTTTCGACTTTTCGACTTTTCTAAATCCTTTTTCCGTAAAATTTGTTCGGGAGTCAAGAATGTTTGAGGCTTGAACATGTTCAAGGAAATCCAGCTTTTCCTTCTTGTAGTCATGGGGAGTGATGACGATTTTTTCTCTTGCATTTCGGTCATCTAGTTTTTGTTCATCCTTTCCTAGTGACTTCATCGATTTCTTATCTTCCTCAATGCACTCAACGCAACTAGGTTTCCGCCTAGGCTTAAGAATTTCATTACCATCATAAAGCACCTTATGAGCATTTCTAGCCTTTTAATTACCTCCGGATTTGGTTCCTCAACAAGGGAATGCTATGCTTATCGCTTAAGACTCGATGTTTAGTAACCATGTGAAATTCGAATGGTGTTTCCTTGTATGTACAACTTGTTCTCAAGTTTGTTTTTCAAAGTTTTCGATTAGAAAAATCTCTCAAGAGTTTTGATTCCTTTTCATTAAATTCTTGCTTAAGCATTTTCACATTTTCTTGAAGTTCTTGTTTTTGTTTAATGCTTTAGAAAGTTTTTCTTGCAAGGAATTTAATTCTTGTTTCAATACTTCTTCTAAACTTACTTTTTCTAATTACTATACTCACTTGGTCATCCATTTCGCGCTCACGAGTGGTCAACTCAAACTTAGCACGTTGTTCATAAATAGCAACACGCTCTTTATAGGCATTTAGTTCGTAAATTACGACTCATCAGAGCACATGCAGTGTATTCATCAAAGACATAGTCATTGTTGATCGCAGAAGATGCATCACTTGGTACAACTTCACTTTCACTTTGTTTCACGATTGATCGTATGGGACAATATTGTTATTACCCATATTTTCAACATTTGATTTAATAGTTTCAATTAATTGTACTTTGTCATGCATCTCGCTGCACATCAAGATCATCGATAGTTTTAATACCTCCGAGATGAGTTTGTCCTTGATGGGCCAGCTAGTGGTGAAGAAGAGACCTTGGGAGAGACCATTGAGAAATGCTAGCCATAAAGATTGTGTGTGTCGAGGTCCATCATCCACATCGTAGTCGTATGCATCGCAGTCACCGACTTGAAAGGCATTTGGATGATTGTGACCTATCTCCCGAATAGGCCGCTCATCTACATCTCGCATCATAGGTCTTGGCATTGCCCTCAAGAAGAAACAGTAATTCTTCTTCATTCAAAGCAGCACCATTGTCTTGAGCTTGTGCCGAGTATCTTATCTCTCAAGTATTCAAAGATTCGTGGACGCTTTGGAGATGTGCGCCTCGCAATGTGTCCTCACCACCACGCTTATAGCATTTGATTGGCTTAGCTTGACCTTGGTTACCATTCCTTCCTCGATTCGTTGCCAACATAACCTCTCCCACTCCACCTCGTCCCCGATCATACTGCTTTCCCGAATCGGTTGCACCACGATCCTTCCATCTCTAACAAAGGGCTTGATTGTGTGGGTTAGATGCGCTCGAGGTTGTTGTTGGTTCATGGGAGAGTATTCATGTTTTGACTAATGAGAAGAGCAAGTTGATTAATGAAGCTACCCACGTGAGCATCAACATCGCTTTGTTTGTACATAGGATCGTGAATGAGTTTGTGATTACCATTACCCAAGGTATGACTTGTGATGCTTTGGTTGTGATTCCGATGTTTGAGTAGAAAGTCGAGAGTCATTAGACGAGCTTGTCTCTCCCTCGTTGGTTTTGAACCGATTGAGAATTAATTTTTCAAACATAGCATGTCTCTCATTCAAGGAGGAAGGCATAGAGTTGCTCATAGTTTGTATTCTTCAATCCTTTAGTGAGCTTCACAACCGTGAATAAACTTGTGCCATTCGGGATTCATGTTGTTTACAAATTTTGAGTTCAATCGAATGTTAGGCATAGTCATTCGATGTTCCTCATGTCATTAACTAACTTATGAAATCTCACATAGTACTCATAGACATTCTCATCCGGTTTCATCTTGAAGTGCTCAAATTCGCTATAGAGTCGATTCTCTGCCTTCCATAGTTAATTCAACCCGAGAGAAGCATCTTAACATTGTCCCAAACCGCCTTAGCATCTCGTGTTATGATTGATCGCCTTGTAGATGTCTTTAGAAGACCTTGAAGCACAATGTTTGAAGCCCCGATGTCCGCATCAAATCTCTTTTATGCTTATCATCAAGCTCATCATACATCTTAGTTCTCGTCCATTCCAGAAACAGAGTACCATCCGCATTAGTATCTATTATGTCTCTAGTCGCCTCAACTCGATATGGTCCTTCATCAATGGATTTGAGAATGTTGACACCATTTTCCTTTCCAAGGCAATACACCGATTCGTTGAGCCCAAGAGTCGTAGTCAGCCTCTGCTGCATGGGTGGACGAGTATCCGAGCCACCGCTTGTACATCCTCGAACAATGGAGATGACATGAGGGACATTGGTAGACATGTTAATGATTATACGGGATTTTATAACTCTATGATTAAACCGGAAATAGATTCTTTCACGGATTTTACTAAATCAAGAGAAAACCGTAAACAATCACTCAAGTCGCTAGATGATAATGCACTAAGTCGCTAGAGACAAATGCACTAAGTCGCTACCAATTAATTCGCTAGAAAGCCAAGTCGCTAGAAACCCAAGTCGCTAATGTAGAAAAGCAAGTCGCTAAGTAGTAACTCACACACACCAAGTCGCTAACCAAAATTTGGCAAAGAATTCGCCACTCAAGTCGCCAACAATGCAAGTCGCTAAAGAGCAACTCACATGCACTGTCGCTACCCGTAGTGGAGAGTCCACTACTTGTACTTTAAGTCGCTAGATCTAACTCGCTAGATTTAACATCGTAACTCGCTACAATTTTGTGAAGCAAGTCGCTACGAAGAAAACTTATCCAGTGAACTAAGTCGCTAGCATGAAAAACTATATAAACATCACTTTTAATCCAAAACAACCCAACCAAGATGATTCAAGCTACCAAATGAAAACCTAAACACTTTTGATGATTCTAAACACAAAAGTACCAACAAAATTCAAACTTTAACACAAGAAATCAACCAAATGATGCAAAACCACTAAACTTTTTCAAACTCAAAACCACCTAAAACCACTATAAATCCAAAGATGTGCAAGATATGATCTAACCATGGCTCTTGATACCAATTGTAAGATATAACTTTTCACATACACATCAAACCATAACACAAGGTGGCGATAAGATGGAATTCTAGAGAGAAAGTTAGAGGTTTAGGGAACTTAGTGAGAGAAAGTGAAAGATATTATTATGAGTTCCAACTCTACCTTGGGAGGTAGAGAGTATTTATAGTCTTACATAAAACGCCACACATCGGGTCATGGATCGTGCATACATGGGTAAAGACCCGTCCGTCCTCAACGGTGTTACATAACTAAATTCTACTTAACTTAAAATAACTACGACTACGAGCTTTCTAACGATACAAATACTGAGGCGACCGACTTTTAATACCGGAATTTCTAATTCCTAACACCTTCAAGTTTCAGAAAATTACAAATTTGGTCCTTGTGATATTATAAGCTCAAAACCAAACAAACCCTCTTGTATTATTAAACCAGCCCTTGGTCAACAAAACCAATCAAACCCACCCTTCATTTTCTCCTACCTCATACACCTCAGAACCAAAACAACTCCCTTCCACCTCCCAAGTTTCACTACCACCGTCCACCTTATCCCCCACCGTCAAACCACTCACCACCACCTCCTTCTTATCCTCAACACTCAACCAACACCGGCTTTAGATATTTTGGCACCAAAAGCAAAATCAAGGGCTGAGATTAATTCAACTAATCCAAGGGCTGAAGTGAAGATAAAAGCTTTTGATAACTAATAAAGGGATCAAGATGTAAGAAATAATCACAATGCTTTTTAGACCTTTTCTATTTTTACTTGTAATCGCTTTTAAGTTTTATGCAAAAAATAGTGCCGGGTTTTGTTACTTATGTATTGTATGAATCATATTAATCATATTTCAAGTGTTTTAATCATCAATTCCATGTTTCCCGCTTGTTCTAGTTTTCCGCCAAAATTGTTCTTACTGCTTTTCATGTTATGTCGCTTGAATGGTTCCAATAAGTTTGTTTAAGCTTATTCAAGCTTATTTAAGTGAATTAAAGTAGTTTCCGTCCTTTATGCAAAGAATTTGAAAAGTCAACAAAAGTCAACACGGGTCAACGAAAGTCAACTGTGTTCTTAAGTCCAAATTTCGCTTAGAAGTGGTAATCCAGTTATTTTAAGTTCATTTTAAGTATTAGTCATATTTGTTTTAGGTATAAGCTTTTAAAAATTTGTTTTCAAAGATATTAAGGGTGTTTGGCATATTGGTTAAAATGGGTCAAACTAGCT
This sequence comes from Chrysanthemum lavandulifolium, assembly GCA_022545495.1. NCBI lineage: Eukaryota > Viridiplantae > Streptophyta > Magnoliopsida > Asterales > Asteraceae > Chrysanthemum > Chrysanthemum lavandulifolium. Next base: position 276,394,850 of record CM040241.1, read on the forward strand.
TGTCACCGCTTCATTTGCACTTTCTTCAAGTTTGATCATGATTAATTAAGTATGTTTCATTGTTAGTAGAAGCTTTTAAGTCGCTTTGAGTCGCTTTGATGATTTTAGTTGTTTAGTGCAATTTTAGAAAGCTGATTGCTTCATATAAGCTTCTCACAAGCTCGAGCTTATTTGGTCCTTATTTCGTAATTTTAGGTCCTATATAGTGATTAAAGTGCATGTTCCAAAGTTGGTACTGCTTTGATCAAGCTTTGATGTGTTTTTGGTCAAAATCTTGTTTCGCTAAAATTAGTCACAAGGTGAAAAGCCGGCCACCAAACTTTCGGAATTTTCATGGATTCATTTCGATCCAATTTAATTGAAATTCGGACAATTAACTTCAGTTGGTCAAGTGTTTAAAAGTGATTTTTGTGGAATTTTAGAAGACCTCTATAAGCTCTAAATAAGCTGTCAAATAGCCTGTTTCACTCAAAGATATGCCGAGATTTTCAAGATACGCCGAGCTTTTCAAGCATATTGCGAGCTTGTAGAAAGTTCGCTTTAGCTTCTATCGTGCTCAAATTTGGTACAACTGATCTTTGGTTGGTGGTCTTGAGGTCCACAAATCTGTTTTCGCTTTTGCTTATTGGATAAGTCAGGCTTTAGCTTAAAGTAGGTAAGGTAGAGGTTCTTTTCATTATAAAAGCAAATAAGTCAAACCTATTTAGCTTGCACTCTAGAGGTTTAGATTAGTTGATATAGGTTGCTTTTAAGTAGTTATAGCATATTATAGTTTCTGTGATAATTTGGTGCTCATTTGGTACTTATAGCTTATTTTTAGTGCTTATTTATAAGCACTTTTCACTACAGAACCTAATTATTGAACACCTGCACCACTTTTATCATTTTTCCTATATTTAGAATAATATTTTAGAATATTCTGGAAGTTTTCATATTTTCACTGTTCATTTACTATTTTTCGCATTTAATTTCGCTTTTAGCATTTTTAAATAGCTTTTAATACAAATAAATCGTAAAAGCTTCAAAAATATGTTTTCAATTTTCATAGATTAAGATAAATATAAAAGCCAAAAAATATTTTTCCATAATTTTCTTAGTTTAAATAGTATTTTCTAGCATTTTAATTAGTTTTAAATAGTATTAAATTCATAATAAATAGATAAAAGTGTAATAAATATATTTTCAGTTTTAAAATAAGTTTTATAATATTTTAGATTTTTCTAAGTCATAATTTCACGTTTCTAGCTTTATTTCATATTTTCTTATATTTTAGGTATTATTAAATAGTTAGAAATAGTTTTAATTAATAATAATTAAATAAATAGTTTTAAAATAATTTTCTTTTTCTAATAATTTTCTTTTATTATTAGGATTGTAAAATATCATTTTCATATTTGTAGGCATTTTACTTTTTATTTTCATGTTTTATTTCATACGTTACGTAGTTTTTAATTTAAACGCATCGTATTAGAATTTAAACGTTAATCGATTTTAAAAATAGTGATAGAGTTTATTTAATATAATTTAGCTTTTTAATTTTCTTTAATTTGCATTTAAGCCCTGTAATTTACAAACTTTTCTTTAGGTATAATTATTCCAAATTCACAAACCTTTTCCCTTTCAATATCACCCGATCACAGATTCGTTGTACTACAGTGTTCATACCTCGTTGGGACTTAACGACCCGGGGATACACTATACTCCTCTGGATTTAATTGAATTGGTTCTAAATTGTTTGGACTTTTATTACGGTTGACCATTCACAAGTGGTTAGCTTGTGTGATAAAACCTGACTGTCTGGAGATCAATCAAATATCAATTACATCGATTCGATTAACCGATTCAAAGATCATAGTTTGAGGAGTACCTCAAGTTTGATCAAGGTTAAAGGTGACACTTCATTACCCACACGTAATGTGATTTCTTGCTCAAATACATCAATGAGAGCACGACCTGCCTCGTGAATCCTCGTCCAACAACGAGGGAACCCGATGATCAAGATCAAAATCAACAACCACAAAGTCACCGAAAATGGAACTTTCCTACTTTCACGAATACATCCTCGGCGATGCCAAGAGGACGCGATATAGAACGATCCGCAAGCTCAAGAGTCATGCGGTAGGAATAAGTTCGAAGAGAAAGTTTCTTCCATATCGAATAAGGCATCGATTGATGCTTGCACCAAGATCGGCGAGGGCAAAGCATTCAATCATTCCCGAAAACACAAGGTAGAAGAAATTTTCCAGATCTCCAAGCTTCTGAAGCTTTTTAATGTAATCACGAGCGCTTCGCTCGAGGAGTTTTAGCCATTTCAAACAGCTTTTTCCTTATTGCTTAACATGTGTTTGAGAGTTGATGCAAACTTGGGCATCAAAGATGATAGCATCCGCAAAGATTATGTCAAATTTCATGGAGCTTTTGCTCATTTAAACGTGATGGGTAAGGAATAGAAGTTTTGGATTTGGGGTTTTCAACTAGAGGTTCAAAACAACTCCCGGTTTGGATTTGGGTTTTGGGATAACTCGAGGATGGACATGTGTCAGGCTCGTGAGCTAGTGGGTTGCACTTGGTCCTTGTTGCCTCGTGTTCACTTTCCACTACCTTCTGGAGAGAAGAAGAAGAGGTAGTAGGAATAGTGGGTCCATCATATGAAGCACCACTTGGTTGTGATCGCCTTTGCACGCCTCGGATTAGCGATCGTGTTGCTAGGTAAAGTACCGAGCCCGAGGGTCGATCATTTAAAGACTTCTTAATGTCGAACCGCTTACCAACAACCTATTCATTTCCTCTTGATTTCATGAATTGCTTCAACAACTCATCGATGATGGTCCAATTGGAACAATGGCTTGATTTTGTGTAGGAAAATTCGCCTCTATTGTTTGGATTAGGGCCTTGATTTTGAAATTTACTTGATCATTGCCATGAAAATACCCGGGTTGAAATTTCCGACCTTGGTTTCTATTAAAATTTCCTTGGTTTTGGAAATTTTGACTTTGATTTTGAAAACCGTTATTCGACTAAAATTACCTTGGTTTTGAAAACCTTGGTTCGTTCTATTCGATTTTGATTACGGTTTGGTTTTGGTTGAAACCGGTGGTCCAGTAGTAGGTTAGGCGGTGGTTCGGGTCCATAGGAGCACGGTATTGGTTGCCTCCTGAATTGGAAATCCGCCCACAACGCTTGTTTCAAAGGGTTACCATCGGCCATACGGATGTAATAGGCATGGGGCCACCGCAGTAACACATACTTCCACTTTCTTAACTTCAGCAGGAGGTGAAGTTTGTGGAAATGAAACTTTCTTTTGGTTGGAGAGAACCAAAGCTTGAATTGCTTCCATGAGTTTGTCAATCTTAGCATCGGTGCTAGATTGACTCACGAGCGATGAAGTAGAAGGACCAACACCGACTTGGGAAACAACCGGTTTGCTTCGCAAAGGCGGACTTTAGACTTGTTTTCAATTATCGCTAAAGCTTCTTTTACGCTTTGCTCAAGAAATTTCTCCAATGGAGGAATTGAGAGAATCTTGATCGATTGACTCACCCATTATAGAAAGTATCGAGTTGCATCAACTCGAGAAACCATGGTGAGGACATTTGCGGAGCAACTCCTTAAAACGATCCCACGATTCACCGAAGGATTCATCAAACTTTGCGTGAACTTGATGATTTCGCTTTTAAGACTCGTGGTTTTAGAAGGTGGATAGAACTCGCTCACAAATTTCTTCACCGTGTCTTCCCATGTTTCGATCGATTGAGGGGTTGTTTTTCAAGCCAACCGGCTTGTCCTCGAGGAAAATGGGAATGTAAGAAGTTTGACAAAGATCGGTAGGACATTCTTGTATTTGATGGTATATGCAATCTTGTTAAACCATCGAATATGAGCATGAGGATCATCCTCTCAAAACCATAGAATTGACTTGAGGTTACAAGATTTAGTAACCCGGTTTTGAGTTCAAAATTTTCACCAAATGGCGGGATAACAATAGCATCTCCATACCCACCGATGGGTGCCTAGAAGCTCAAGACATAGGACGCTTCTTCCGCCATGATAACGGAAGTAACGCGAGCAGAGTTCGGATCTCGGATCCGACCGATGGGGCGTAATCGCCCACGGATACGCCTTCTTGGAATCCCGACAAGCTCACGAAATGGGCTCATAGACCTAGAAGAGCGAAAAGACACTAGAGTTAACTCTAAGAAATCTCGAAGTCAGCGGAATTATGAAACGGGGAGTTAAGAATCTTTTCGGTTTTATGGTTTTAAGATGTTTTGGATTTTGGATTTTTATAAGAAAATATAAATATATATAGATGGTATGATTGGTCCCAAACGGTCGTGTTTATTGCACAAGTCAACCACTTGTGAATGGTCCACCGTAATAAAAGTCAAACAATGCAAAACCAAAGCAATTAAGTCCGTGAGAGTTTAGTGTTTCCCAGTCGTTAAGTCCCAACGAGTCATCATGATCAATAGCTAAACGGTAGTGATCGGGTGATATTGAACAGAAAGGGGTATGATAATACTCGATGACAAAGGAAAATCGAGAAAATTTCTAAAATACTTTAATATGACGTAAACTTAAGAAAAATATAAAAACATATAAGTGCTTAATAATAAGTCGAAAAGAAAATTAAAAGCTAATTTATATTAAATAAACGCTATCACTATTTTTAAAGTTGTATTTTCTTGATTTTACTTTTATAAATTTGAATTAAAACTAATTTTAAACTTTAAATCTAAATTAAAATACTAAAAATTATGAAAATTAATGGGAAAATTATAAAACTATTTTTAAAAAATCTAAAATAACTAAAGAGAATTTTCAAAACTAATTTTGTATTTTTCCTGATATATATTCTAATTTCTATGATTTAAAAACTATTTAAAACTAATTAAATTGCTAAAATTACTATTTAAACTAGGAAAATTATGGAAAAATATTTTTTGGCTTTTATATTTATCTTAATCTATGAAAATTGAAAACTTTTTTTTGAAGCTTTTCCGATTTATTTGTATTAAAAGCTATTTAAAAGTCTTAAAACCGATTTAAAATAAGAAAAATAGCAAACAAAGGATGAAAATTGTAAAAAATCAGAAAACTCTAAAATATAATTCTAAATCTAAGAAAAATATAAAAACCTATACTAGTGTGCAAGATTTAGGTTCTCTAGAGGAAATTGCTTATAAATAAGCACCAAGTTAAGCAAATGAGCACTAAAAACCACCAAAGGAAGGCAAAAGCTAAATTATGCTAAACTTAACTATAAGCAACTAATTCCAGCTACTCAAAACCTCAAGATAACCAGCTACAAGCTTATTAGCTCAAAATCAAACAAGAAAGTTCAGCCTGAGGAGTCGACTTAAAGCTTAAAATAAGCTATCTAACCTAGTTGGAACTTAGGACCGTACATCACAATCTCAAGTAGACTCGCAAGGAGTTTATAAACCAAGAATTAGCCCAAGACAAGCTCCCATGAGCTTGTTGTGAGCTCAAAAACTTGTGACAATCATTGTCATCGAGCACAAGACAGGCACTTTCACCCATGCACAATCGGCCCACTAAAATAATTTTTAAAAACTCAACCAGTTGAAGTTCTTGATTCCAAAATATCAATCAATTTAGATCAGAATTGAGTGCATGAAAAATCCAGAAAGATTTGCAAAAATCCACTAAATCACTTTTTGACTTTTTACCAGATTTTGAGATGTTGACTAAAATGAAATTTGAATCAATTCTTTTGAATGAAAATGATATGATGATATGAAATAATACTGATGTAGGCTAACTTATGACTATATCTACCTAAATACAAAATCTCACTAACTGATTTAAACAGTTATGAGCACAAGAGAAGAATCAAAATGATTTTGACTTTAGCTATTCTTGTAGGATATTGGATTTCACTTACGTATCATAGCCTTAACACAATGAGCATATAGATGATTTTAGAGAGAGAGAGAAAGTGGGATATTCTAGTAAGAGAAACTTGTAGAATATTATATTACCAAAGAACATCCAACCCTCTACCTTGAAAGGTAGAGGTATTTATAGGTTACAAACTAAACGACCTCTCGACGGCCTCATGGATCGTGGATACAGGGTAAAGACCCGTCCTTCCTCCACGATGTTGCACTAAACAAGTTTACGCCATCGACTAACTAATAAACTACATAAAAACGTAAATAACGACAAGTCTACGAGCTAACTTATGCTAGATAATAGTTGGGGTGATGACTCTTCAATAATGGAATTTTCTAATTCCTAACAATCTCCCCAAGTGGAGGTCACCCCATGATTTACATTTCAAATCCTAGCATTCTATTCTTGACTTTGTTCTTGAGCTCAGACTTTAATACATCAACTTCGCAATCTTTGTGCATAAGTAGTGCAACTTCAAAGTCCGCATAGATTTGTACTTTAAGGTGGAGGTCATTAATGATCCATGAGATAATAATTATGAGCCACTCGAGATCATCACCAACAAAGATCTCGAGACATCCATTGTGGTGTTGTGACTTTAGGACCGACATGCTCACATTCTCGATCGAGTCTGCGAAGCTTTAGTTGATTCATGATATTGGCGCAGCAGAAAGTGTAAGTATGGAGTGAAAATATCGAGTCATTGATGCACTAATCATGATTTCTTTGAGATGAATGTGTTAAGTGAGCATGCGGCTATGGATTGATTGAACTTCATTCGATCACCGCAAACGCCCAGCGCACCGCATACAACAATTAGCAATAAATCGCACGAAGTGTCTTTGATCACTTTCGTTGAATTGAGGTACACGCCCACGGTTCCCGCTGATCAAGACATGTACCGCCTGTGATCGTATAATTCAAGAATTTCCTTGACAGGTTTCAGAATGCTTCTAGCTGTTCTCAAACCGAACATCTCAAAGAAGACAACACGGAGTGAGTGAACCAAATAATTTTAAGTCCACCGATTGATGAAAAGAGATTTGAAAACAATCGTGTATTGCTCAATAGAAATTGTTTTGCAATACATCAAGGTTTTATTGAAAATCAATTATCAATCATAAAACACCTTTGGTTTGAAAAAGAGTACACGGTCGATGTGCTAAGGAAAAGAGTTGTTACACAAATACCGGATTTTCAAAGGTATCCGTCAATCCATAACTCGAACCAGATTGATTCAAGAGATTGAATCGCCCATTGTTTCTGCTCATTGTCACATGGTTGATCTATATACTAGATCTCACATGCCACCTACCAGAGCTTGTTTGATGTTGGCTCCGTAAGGCTTTCCATCTTCATTGTGAATATGTAAACACATCACTCGATGTTCCGCAATACCACAAGGATAATGCGAGGACTCAAGATATATCTCTTTCCACATTGTGTGAAGCAGAGAGTCTTTATTGAAAGTGTCCTAATGAGATTGATTGATGATCTCGAGGCTCTAGACTCAATTTTGTGCATATTTGGTCCCGTGTCGAGACTAGGGAGAGGTCTCCTTCTTCAATATCAACAATCTCTAAGAGAAAGTCGATAGATAATGTCTGTTCCCTCGTGAGAATGAAACAAGTCCTTTAAGAGGAACTTGAGTGGTTTGGAAAGTTGAAGTGTAGTGCGCCACCGGGTCCATGACGCCTTGTCTTCAATACCGATGTTACCATCGAGTATATGAATTGAACCCGCTTCGCCTAAGGTTGAATAAATGGAGGGCTATTTGTTTTCACCCTTTTTTCATTCAATTCCTTTTAATTCTTAACCCTTCAAGCTACCGAGACTTCATAGCAAGAACCTTGTTGGGTTTGTTCTAGTTCTTGCTCTGCTCATCCGCACTCTTCCCATATCTCACTTTTCTCCTTTATCATCATACCTAAGAACTCTACACCGACTAGTGGATAGTCCTCGGTAGATCCCTCCTGTTCGTGGATCATGGGAACAAATACCTAACCTTATCATCCTTATATCACCATACATAAAGTAAAGTTGGTCGGTCTTTTGGTATTGTTCACCGCCATATGGACTCAATTGAAAACCATTTGAAAATCGGTTCAGATACTTGTGATATATTATCAAAGCATTTTGTACCGAATTGTTTTGATATTTTAGAACGAGAACTCCCTCAACATGTGCATCAAGTATTTGAAAATGTTTTGCACACGGAGGCAAGAGAAAGAATTAACTTCTTTGATTACCATTTTCTAAACAATATCAACATCACTTCCCACATCAAATCAAGTAGATAGAGCATTTTGGGGAAGGATGAGGTTTTCATAAATTTTCTCCCCCTTAATATGTGCCTCGAGATTTGAAAAGAGTGTTTTGCACATACTGGAGGGAACCCTTTAAGAAGTGCATACATGATCACCAAAGGATTTGAAGCCATACAATCAAGGTACCTTAGAAAGATTGAAAGTTGTGTACCTCGATGACATGAATTTATGAAGAGAATTCTCCCCTTAATATATGCTTCGAGATTTGAAAATTGTTTAGCACATATTGAGAGAAGTATGCAAAAAAATTGGTCATCTTATCTTTTAACATCTTTCATATTTATATCACATTTTCTCCCCGATCAAAAATCTTAAACTTTGAGATTTTGGATCTCAAGTGATTTAAATATGTATGAGATAAAATATTTGTAGGAGAAAATGTGTCTAGTTTTATATGATCGAAGTGGACAACATGATGTTTCCCTTTTTCAAGGGAAACCACAAGACAAATCCTAGCACTATTACATGTATTACAGCTTGTTCACATTTAGTACACCACATATTACACATATTTAAAACATAACATGAACTGCTTCTCAAGATGTCTAGCTTCATTCATCCTCTCAAGAAGTTTGTAGTGACCATCCCAAGCCTTCCACCAACAAAACTTTCAAGGTCATGGAAGATCCTTCGTGTCTTGAGTCTTCGTCTGATTGCAAAGAATGAAGTGTTCACACCTCTTCAAGTCATCATTAGTCCAAAAGTAGTCTTAACCCAAGATTTCATATCAATTTTGACTTCTTTCACTGGTGTCAAGTTCTTCTTCACCAATTTGAGCGCATCGTCACTAAACTTGTAGAGCTCACATAGTCTCATAAGCATGCGGGTCCCATATCCACAAGAAAGATGACGGCTCTTGGGGTGTCGAGGACTTTGTATTCATGATGAAATTCATGCCCTGTGGCACTCCGTTGAGGACATGTAAAGTTAATCCTGGTTTGGTAGCTTTCCATGCCGAGTTGGAAGTCCTCAACTCGTTTTCGAATGACTAAGCCTCGAATCCAAAGAGTAACAGCAGCAGATAAGGCCTTCTTCTCACGGATAGGCAAATGCTCAAGGTGTCCTTGAATATTCAGAAGGTAGAGATCTTCGAAATCATTCGGCAGAAGATGTTTGAAGTCATTTTCTTCAATCGTATATTCTTTCAAATCTGATCTCTTAAGGACAATCTTCATCAAATACTCATATCCATATATTGGGAAGACCTCTACACGAACCACACTTAAGATACGGAGCTCGATCTAACATTCTTGGCCTTTTGTCAAGACTATGTCTTTCAATATAGAAGTTCTTCTTTTTGTACCACCAGTGTGAAATACCATATGATGCTGCAATGTCATACTTAAGTTCTTCATTGACCCAGAAACGATCAGGAACCATATGTTCAAGCCCCTGATCAGAGTAGGTAGCAACTTTCATCTTGGATATTGATAGTGCAGGTCTTCTTTCAGCAGAGTGACCACAAAGATAGTCCAAGTCATGGTTGAAGAAGAATTCAGATTGAATGGTCATCTCGAATGTGTTCACCACCAAGAGGAAGAGATTTGTGAACATTGAAGCGGCTAATTTGCCAACGACTTGGTCATTGAGCATCTTATGGCATTCTTCCATTTGGTATTGAAGTTGATTGGCATCCGAATGGAAGACCTTAACAATTTCACAAGGTGTCCTTCAAGATCTTTTGGAGTTAAGTATGAGATACTCTTCCGCTTACAAAACCATTTAATGAAGCTTCCCATATCACCAAAGAAATCAAGAAGAGAGTCTTCAAGAGTTCTTCATAATTGTCGGTGATAGTAGATACCCAATTGTTGCTCGGGTATCATTGAGTCGGACTCGTGGATGGACCATGTAGGTTCCGGAGAAGGAGGCCCGCCTTCAATAATGTAGCTTTGAATTGTGTCTCTTGAAAGTGCTACTCGATGTGCTAGTGCGATTCCCACCATGTAAGTATCAAACCAATCTTCCGATGGCATAGGAATATGCTTTGTTGATGCATCATCTTCATCCGGTTCGTAATCACCATGACATGCGACTCTTCGTGAACCATTTGATCATCATGAATAGAGGTGTATGCGGATGTGAACCTTGAATCAACCATCGCCCGCGTAAGATTTCTTCTTAGTAACTGCTCTTTGTAGGACCCGATCGATTGGAAGGTTTTGGCGGTGATGATGGTGGTTGTGGTGGAGGTGTGTTGTTGTCGAGAAGGATCACCACCTGTTCCAGCTACCGCTTGGTGGTGGAGGTGGAGGAGGATCTTTACGGTCCTTCATCAATGATTCCATCACAATTGTTCTCCTTTTCTTTTAGCTTCTTTTTCCCCGATGTCAATCATATACTACTCATAATTGTCGAACTTAATGGATTCTTCAAGTGCCTCATAGAGTTTCTTGTGAACCTCATGCTTGTCCTCTTCAAGATTATACATCTTTTCAAACAGAGATGCTCTCATATCGGTGATAGGTAGGTCCTTGAATCGCCTAAAGTGGAGCCTCCATAGCCCATTCCACAAGATCCTTGACTTCTCCTTCAATAGCGGCAAGAACCCCTTCATTGAAGTTGAGGTGCTCCAATCTATAGACACGATCTACAAGGAATCAACAGATTTAGGAAGTTGCCTTTCCGAGCTTCTATCCTTTTACGCCTTTGTCCAAGAGTTGATCGAGGTAAGGATCATGGTGGTGAAGTCGGTGGAGCATCCACATCAAGAATCGTAATGACAGTTCAGGGGTTGGTGACGATGTCGGTGGAGTTTGTACAGCTTGATTGAGTTGGTATGGGAGGTGGAAGTGCATTTGATAATGAAGATGCCGACATCGGAGGAATGGTTGACGATCTTGTCAATGTTGACAAGATACATGGATTGTGCAAGATCTAAGGGTTTTCATTAATGTATTGATCTCTAAAAGAGAAATCAGACGAGATCCTTAAGTGAGGATAGAGAGTTAGTAGACGATTTGGTTCATCCATCTTCAAGGTCTCATCGATCTTGTCTCAAGGTTCTCCCGCGAGCCTTTTTGCAACAGTAGCCAACATTCAAGCCGATTGAGTCTCACTATGTAAGAGTTTTTAAACGCTTGCACTTTGTCCACCTGCATTGTTCATTAGCATGAGATGATTCTGCTCTTCTCTTCACTCATATTGATTGGTGGTGCTTGATGGAGATGATGATATCGTTAAAAGCATGTGAAATCTATACTCCCATGTTTAGCCGTAATTGAGCACCACTAGTAATAGTCTCATATTCATTCTCTCACTGGGAAATCTATACTCCCATGTTTCCTAAAGTAAGTTTACAATGGAAATACTTTATGTTGTCTTAGGATTACTAATCAACCAAGTTGTAAAATTGATTTTCCTTTAATTAATCACAACCACTTGCCTCATCTAGCGATTATCTTGCTTTGATCGAGAAGAGCTACATGACTTCATGGATGAAGTTCATTGTATGCTAATCACCATCCATAATGACTATACATAGTTCATTGCTTCCAGGCCAAAACAACCCTATTGTCTTGAACACCATCATCTACTCGCACGCCATTGTTAATACAAACGATTTACTAATCTAGATCAGAATATGTTTTGAGTTTCTTGAATAGTGCTTGTTAAATTTGATAAGCCTCTTTGTTATTTGTGAGCTCGATCACATTTGATATCTTGGTGTTAGAACCTCTTTAAATAAACCTAGGGATATAATGCATTGTCAAGATCATTGCAGACCTTTAGTAAAGGTTATGTCTAGCAGATGGACGGATCCCAAATGTTGTACTAAACGGATCCCTACACCTAGGGAACCGTGGGATCTGGCAAACATAAAATGCAATTGCAAGCATTGTATCTCAAACACATCCTTAGAACACCTCACACTAAGCTAAACATAGTGTCTTAAGGCAGATTAAGTCCTTATTAAGATAGGTTGATCCTTCCTACACATAACTCACCTAGATCACACTCTAAAACACTTATAGATCCACCGCTTCATTTTTAATCCATTACTCTTCCGCCTCACAACTCACACTTCATTTTTACTTGATCCTCACATCTAGTCTTAGAAATCCTTCGATTATAGCTAAGATTGATCATAAATCATCCTCACCACAAAATTGATCAAAGTTGATCAATTCCTAGTTTTTCCATCTCAAAACCTTTAGGATATTTTCCAAAACATAATCCTAAGTCACAACCTGATCTCTAGGATCATTTAGCTTCAATTGAAACTCTCATCTTAAGTGTCATCCTTGCTCATCCATTGGTACTCTTGAAAGTTCCAAATCCTTCCATAAATGACAATCATTAGCAACATCACCCATTACTTTCAAGTACTCAAGCATCCCTTTATTTAAAACACTTAGAGAACTCAAACACTCAAGATGATATAAGTCTTAGATCTTAGAAACATCATTTCCACTCTTTCATAGTCTGCCGTAGACGGATCCCTAGGATTAGCTTCAGACGGATCCTCCGAGGAGGGAACCGTGGATCCGGATGACAAGATAGGTCAAATCTTGCTAAACCAATCATTTCAACTCATCTTTCTAACTCATACACTCCATCTCATCTTAAATGAGTTCCTAGATCAAGACAAACTCAAGTTGACTCTTGTGCATGATAATCATCACATTCCAAAGGATATTAGAAGCTTAAGTCTTGAATGCACTTGCCAAATCCTTCCCTTTATAAGTCATCCTGTTAGAATCCCTTAGTCATCAAACACAACATAATTCTCAACATTTAGAAACCTTTTCCTTAGTTATTTCATCATGAGGAAATCTCCTAGTGCTAACTCATCCACCTAAGAACCACCCAAGAAACTTGCTCGTGTTATACACGAAATTTCCTCAACCGAATCATCTCCGGTTAAACCCAGAAATGCTAGGATTTCCCATCCACCAAATCATCACCCGTAAGAGATAATAGTGCTAGAATCCCACCTCAACAAACCCAATCAACAATTGCTAAAAGAACCTCAAGAATTAGCATTAAACCTTTTAGGTTAGAAAAGGGATCATCGAGCTCTAAACCAAACATACCTAGTTCTAGCAAAATGTCTAAACCTTCATTCCTAGAGCATGGACTAGAGTCCTTCACCGAGCCTCTCTCTATTCATTAGAGCATTCACCACCGAGAACTTCCGATTCACCAACCTTATCGTTAAAATAGGAGCCACCTACATCACCAACTAGTCCATCGTTGGAAACAAGGAACCACCAAGGACTTGATCATATGGAGGAATTTCCATTATCACCACTCTCATTCCTAGTAGAACCTCATCCTAAATTACTCAATGTACCTCCACCATCATTTGTAGAACCTCCTCAAAACATCATGTTCCCAATCAAGAAAATAATTGCTCTAATTGTCTAATCACCCAAGGACTTATTCAAGAAGTACGAAATGAGTTGCATTTCATGTTTAATTATCTTCTTGAAAGATTGGACCAAATCAACAAGTCTACTCATCCCTAGACTCAAGCACATTGTTGCTTCTTAAGATTTGGTCACTTATTAGTATTAGTAGAATATGGCTAAATCATTCTCTTAGTTTTAGAGATTTGTTGATCATCTCTTATGTTTTATCGAATGATAGTTTACTTGCCATATTGCATCGAGTATATGTTTGTTGGTTGAATACATATCTCATTTTGATGTTAACATTACTTGTTACATCACCATTGCCGAATTTAATCATCACCATACTGGATCCCTCAATTACCTAGACGGATCCCTACTAGGAGGGAACCGTGGAACTGTGAGACGTAAAACTATTTTTCTACTAACTTGGATCACATATGCAGAAATTGTGCATTATACTTGTTTTTAACCTTTGTTTTGTAGTTATTCAATCTACACTTGAAGCCTTTTGACACCCTAAAGCTAGGGAGCTTTGTGTCAAAACAATACATTACAAATTACTTGCAATATTAGGATTACATTTCTCGACATCCCTTTGAAAAATTGCAATCATCATGGGGAGCACATTCGTCACTTAGATTTAAATCTTTGCAAACTTAGTTGCAAACAAACTAGATTAGTATTACTTTCTTGACGCCTTACCTAGGGATGGACTCGTCAAGGGGAGTAAAGACGAGATCCGTCTCCTGCTACTTGCTCTATATTTTTTTCCTTTCACATGTCTTTCCTAAAAACAATGTGTTAGTTTTTCAAGCTCTTTTGTTTCGACAAAAGAGGGAGAAGAAAGTAAAACTACAAATTCAAACGCTACTTAATTTTAGCTTTTCCTTAAAATAATTTTATGTTTTGTCGTCAACAAAAGGGGAGATTGTTAATACAAATAAGCCGTAAAACGCAGTATTTATATTTTACGATTTTCTAATGTTTTGTCGATAACAAAAGTAAAATCATATTAACGAAAAAATAAAATACGTAAATGGTTTGAACTAATAGTTTTATAACACACTTACGCTTTTCACATAAAACACTATAACAAGATAAAGTGATTTTATATTTTAGATACACATGTACAACAACTAGTGTTTACATATTGGCTTAACAAGTTTAAGTAACTCTATGAGTTAGATACATATGTACAACAACTAGTGTTTACATATTGGGTTAATACATACTTATATTAAGTACACTAAATGGGTAAAAACAAGTATATACTAAAATGGGTTAAAGTAAGTATATACTAAAAAGATAAAACTAGCAAATGGTTTCGACCCATAACCCATGGTTTTATATATACCACTTACACAAGTTCAATGTATCCTTAAGGTACATTGTATCTAGATTGAAAACCATGGATCAACCCATAACCCATGACCCATGACCCATAACCCAAAATACCCATGGGCAAAGAGGAGCGGACCACGGATCCCTGGTTTGTGCTAGCCGGATCCTGTGGAAGGGATCCGTGGGATCCGGGATACAGAGTGAATTTCCTCTATAAAGAGAGCCATTTCTTCCTTTCTATATCATCCCTTTACACATACTTCCCCAAGTATTCTAACCTCTAACCTCGGATCCAAGAGATCTATGTAGCTTTTCTCTTTGGTTTTGTGTGATCTTCTAGGTTCCTCTTAAAGGAAAGATCACCACATCTTGAAGACGCAAGCTCAAGTCCATGAGTTGCCATGTCATCATCATCAAGACAACAAAGGTTCTCTTGTTGATAGATCTACCTTTCTCCATAGATGTTGAGTTGAAGGCATTAGTGAAGAATGCCGAAAGTATCAAGATGAAAGCATTAGTGAAAGGTGCTCATCATCCAGGTCAAAGCATTCGTGAAGAATGCTAAAGGTGTCAAGACGAAGGCATTAGTGAAGGGTTCCAAGCGCCAGTCAAAGGCATTAGTGAAGGATGTCGATGAATCTAATCAAGTAGCATTTGGGAAGAATGCCTAGGTCGTATAATCGATGAGGTGCATCGTTATACATATATGTATTTGTTTATATACAAGGATGGTGATATCCTTAATAGTGTTGTAACAAGGAGTAGATCTCCTTGAGATTAGGTGTTGTGTCGTGAAGGTGTAGTTCACCTAAGGTGTAAAAGAACTAGGTGCTTAGCCTTGTACCTAATAAACTGTAGGAGACGTTGTGAAGGATTAGTTCTCCTAAGGTGTGAAAGAACCCGGTGGTTAGCCTAGCACCGTATAAAGGGTAGGCGACGTTGTGTTAGGTGTGGTTCGCCTTGTGAAAGAACCCGTATTTAGCTTTGTACCGAAAAAGGTTGTTTACGCAGGAAGGCTTCTCCGCCATAAGGAGTTGGTGTAGTGCTTACGAACTCGAGTAGGTGACTCGGGAGTGGAGTAGGCAAGGAAGGTGTCCTTGTAGCCGAACCACTATAAATACTTGTGTCGTGGTGATGTGCTTCTTACTCTTTATCTTTCATTACAAGTTTATATATCTATCTATCAACGTCCAACATAAACAACCAAATAGACTGACATAAGTCGATCTAAATATTTAAAAGGATGTTTTAAATTGGTAAAACTATTCAACCCCCCTTCTAGTTTTCCACATTTAGCATTACACCTTTGAACATTTTAATAACCCTCGACCCAAAGACTAATTCGCAACATGAAAGTGAACAATGTCGCTAACTTGTAAAGACAAGTCGCCATCACTAGTACCACCGACAAGTCGCTAATAGTTTAGCTCTTTAAGTCGCTATGCTAATTCGCTAACTTGTAAAGACAAGTCGCTATGAATCATTAACAAAACCAAGTCGCTACAAATCTGTTAACTAAGTCGCTAAGGTTACTAATTCGCTAACTTGTAAAGACAAGTCGCCATGAACAAGAATACAACCAAGTCGCACAAATTTGTTAACTAAGTCGCTAATGTTACTAATTCGCTAACTTGTAAAGACAAGTCACGACAACTAACTCGCCACCCAAGTCGCTGTAATATAATAGACTAATACGCCACAAAGAACTAAGTCGCTAAGTTGAGTGCTAACTCGTCATTAAGAACATTTAAGCTAAGTCGCTATCAAGAACACAGTTAAGTCGCTACAAAGAACATTACCAAAGTCGCTACCAAGAACACTCATAATTTCTACAAACAAACCACCCAAACCACCAATCATTCATCATCATTACATGGAAACACATTACACAGCAATCACGATAAAATGTACCAACACTTTGTACACTTGCAACATAATAATCAACAGAACAACACGATTAAATGAAACATCGAACCTAGGAGGGAATCAAATAGTCACTATACACGAGCTCGTACGGATCTGGTTAAAGTGACAAGTTAGAAATTAAACACAAACGCGTAAGAGAGAACAAAAATAGGAGAGATTCGAGACATACCACTTGTTATGTCGCTAGGATGAACAATATGTTTTGACGAGAAGAAAGAAAAAAAAACGAGAGAGAGAGAAAAAAAATTATTTAGAAATAAGAAATAAAAACTTGGTAAGTCGCTAGGGGTATTAGGGCGGGACTTTGGCAATATAACACTTTCGGTCCCTGTGGTTTTCGAATGAAGTGAGATAAGTCGCTAATGCCACACGGTTTCAAATATATGACAAGTTTGGTCCCTATGGTTTTGATGAACGAGTGATAAGTCGCTAACACGGATTATAGACTAAGTCTCTAGCATAGATTATCACAATGATCACCATGAATCAATTAAACATTTAATCAAATAAGCATTTAATGCTAGGCACTTAATACATAGGTACACAATGAAAATCACATGAGCAAGATACCACCACAACCTACAACCGAGAGAAACACCATAACCGAGATAGTTACAAAGGCAAACACGACCTCAACTTACAAATGAGCAATCATTATAACCAAAGACATGAAGCCAA
Organism: Chrysanthemum lavandulifolium; assembly: GCA_022545495.1. Classification (NCBI taxonomy): domain Eukaryota; kingdom Viridiplantae; phylum Streptophyta; class Magnoliopsida; order Asterales; family Asteraceae; genus Chrysanthemum; species Chrysanthemum lavandulifolium. The sequence continues at coordinate 276,412,398 of CM040241.1, forward strand.
TGGCATAGATAGTCAAGAAAACATATACAAAATCTCCTCAATCAATGTCATCAAAGAACATTGATTGACATTAACCAACCCCGTTATAAAACAAGAATATTTCCATTGTTCGAACTTCATCTATGATCCCGCCATTATTGAATGACATTTCTAGGACCGTAGATGTTATCGATAACAAGGAATGTATTCTTTATTAGATTGAGAAAATGATAAAATTGTAAATTTTAAAGAATGACATATATATACAATTTTTTTTTTTTTTTTTTTTTTTTTAAGAAACGTGATTTATACACGTATATAGAAGAGCGAGTCCCGATTCAAGATGAATAGGAGTCAAAGTAAGAAGTACATCAACTCGGCAAGCTATAGCTCCCGAATGAGCTATGTTCATTTCGATGGGAACCAAGTCATGAAGTTCCTAATTGAGTTGAGCATTGTACCGAAAAGATCGAGAGCACATTGTACCGAAGCACATGTAGACTTGTACATAGAAGGGTTAGTGACATGTTTAATCTCACATTTGGATGCATCACAAGATAACATGACGTATCATTAATGGGGATCCTATTAGGTTCTACATTCTTGAAGAGTTTACCCGTGAGAATCCACTGAGGCATGATCTAGGAATGTAAGTTCGCTTAAGTCCTGTGAACTTAAAAATCGCCAGTTGGGAATCCATTTGAAACCATCGTTGGTTGAACTAAATGAGTGCACAACCTTGTTTTGACTATTTGTCCTTTTGTGATCGTAGTATTTCTTAGGGATTGATCACCAAGTGATGTTTTGCATGAGAGCTAGTAATACTTATTGCATTTTCGATCCGTGAGAATTGACCATAAGTCCGAGGTTTGAGATTCATCATATCCGAACTAGGCAATGAAGTTACCGGTTTTGACAAAAAAGATATATTATCATCTTGGGATGTAAGCTTAGATTTCAATGGTTTAGCTCTTTCAGACCTAAAGGCATTAGGTTGTTTAATAATTGTTCGCTTCAAGTGGTTATGAAAATTTGACTTTCCCAAAGTTGAAGGTTTTGCAAACTTAGTGTTCATCCTATTTCCAATGCACTTCCCGAGCTCATTTTTAGGGCAACAATATTGAAGCTCTTATCCCTAATTTGTGCTTTGAGGTCATCAATGTCTTTCATCAAGAGGTTAGATTGATTGACTAACTTAGAGTTTGTTTCAAGGTTCTTTCTTAAATGCTCATTTTCTCTAGAAGGTTGGACACACATAGATCTAGTTCGAATTTCTAGATTCTAGTGCATCATTCATCTCATAATAAATATATTTCTCGGGCATCCGAAAGAAGTAATTTCGATTGCCAATGGTCGAATCTTTCTCCGAATCGGATTTTAACCGATTATTTTCAAAAATTTCTAAATTCGAAGTTCCCGATTAGTACACGGTTTTTTTGCATAAAACATTTCATCCTTTTGTTGTATTTCAATTTGCAATGAGATATGGTTTTTTCAAGAATAGAAAATTTGTTTGAAAGCTCATCATATACCCTTTTTCAATCATGTTACTTGCATTAGATTCGTGTAAAACAAAGATTGATTCCACAATGTTATGTTCGAGTAAGAGTCATGTACCTTTTATGAGAATTTGTGTGATCGATAAGTGTACCTTATTGATTGATACCTTTTCTCGACTCGAGAATTTGAGATCAATGTCGTTTCTTCATCCTTTTTCATTACAACCGAGATTCTCGCAATCGTCATTTGTCGGTTCAACTCGGAATGTAGCATGACACGTCACCATTGCTCCATGGAATCTCTTGGCACTCATTCAATTCATTCACTTGTTATTCTCTTTGCGCCTTCCTTGATGTATGTTTCCATATTACTCATAAGTTGAATAAATGAGTTTATGAACTCATGAATTTCCATTCCCGTGTGTTTCTTGAAAGATATTCCACCATGATATCATCAAAATCGAGGAGTATTCTTCCGTGATAAGTGGTCAAATTGATTGAAGATAGTTTGGAGAGCAGCATGAGAATCATCGATGAGAACTTTACTTTAGTAATTTGAATCCTCGCCTTTCTAAGTTAAGTAACACCGCCCTTGTCAAAGTGGGAAAATCCGACTAAGGATGGCACAACTTGTTCGATCCATGGTTGTAGATAACGAGTTTGAGAAGTCGATCGAGATGTTGAAAGGGCTCACCGGTGCATTCCATATTCATAGCATCATTTGCATGCATTAAGAGTGACTTGTTTGAGTTGTTCGATTAATCGATGTCGAATCATTACATGTATGACATACGTAAGTATACTGCTTCACTATTCTCGCAAAGGTCATAGAGGGCAAGTACTTTGGTGATTAAAGGATCAGTGATGACTGACATTGTGTTATTTTGAATTATTCTCCAAGTAATTGGAAATTCCAGTAGCAAAATGCCAAGAATCCAAGATGTTAGTGTCAAATTACGAACCCCCAAGTCGCTAGAGATATTGAAACAACTCGCTAGCAACTGAATAACAATAATACCAAGTCGCTAATCCTCTAATCCGCTACACCATCAAGTTGCTAACATCCCAACTCGCTAGACAAATCCAATTCGCTAAGAAGTAACTCGCTAAGCCTCAAGTCGCTAGCAAAATTTTAGCAAGAATTGCCACTCCAACAAGCTAAAGATACAAGTCGCTAAATAGCAACTCACTGATGCACCAAGTCGCTACCTCCAAGTCGCCACCTGTGGTGGAAAGTCCACTACTTGTATCAGAAGTCGCTAGTTCTAAGTCGCTAGGTCCAAGATCAGAACTCGCTACAAATTTGTAAAGTAAATCGCTACGAAGAAAGAATTCGTGTGTTAAGTCGCTAGCAAGAAAAACTCATAAACATCACTTTTAATCTAAAAACAACCAAACCAAGATGATTCAAGCTTACCAAATGAAAACCTAAACACTTTTGATGATTCTAAACATAAAAGTACTAACAAAATCCAAGCTTTAACACACGAAATCAACCAAATGATGCACAAACCACTAAACTTTTTCAAACTCAAAAACCACCTAAAAACCACTAGAAATCCAAGGATATGCACGATATGATCTAACCTTGGCTCTTGATACCAATTGTAGGATATTGGATTTCACTTACGTATCATAGCCTTAACACAATGAGCATATAGATGATTTTAGAGAGAGAAAGTGGGATATTCTAGTAAGAGAAACTTGTAGAATATTAGATTACTAAAGAATATCCAACCCCACCTTGTGCGTAGAGGTATTTATAGGTTACAAACTAAACGACCTCCCGACGGCCTGTGGATCGTGGATACAAGGTAAAGACCCGTCCTTCCTCCACGATGTTGCACTAAACAAGTTTACGCCATCGACTAACTAATTAACTATATAAAAACGTAAATAACGACAAGTCTACGAGCTAACTTATGCTAGATAATAGTTGGGGTGACAGACTCTTCAATAATGGAATTTTCTAATTCCTAACAATTCTAATGTGCAAATGACTTACTGATTTAACTTTACTTATTCTAAATGAGACTAAGATGACTGATATTAAACTCAAACCAAGCCTAAAGATCACTATAACCACTGATCCAAACACTATTTATGAAGCAAATATGCAAGTTAAATCCAATAATACTCTATTACAGAACTCAATTCCAATTCCTATGACTAACGGTAACCTATGTGAGTGAATTTAAACAGTAAAAACACACAGAAACAAATTTGATCCAATAGAACAAGAATTAAGCAGATTGAAAAAGGAGAAAGAGTAAAACTCACAAAAGGTCCAACCACTATGGTATGCAAACTGATATCAATGTAACAGTACTCTGAACCATTTTTAACCCATATTACATCCAAATTCAACCCATATTCTTCATTAGACCAACAACTCAGATCATTCCAAACTAATTTCTGCAGGTTTGACTTATATTGACCAAGGTGCTCTTTTGTTTGGAACTGTTTGATAAGCTTATTCAGAGCTATCAGCAGCTTGAATAAGCTTATATAAGATGTAAACAAGCTATTTGAAGCCTGGTACTTAACAATTTTAAAACAGATTTGATTACAGAAAATGGAAAAACAGAAAACTTAACCAAACTTTAATTTATCACTTAAAATAAGTTACAATAGATTGAACAGGTTTAGACTGAAACAAATAAGATGAAAATTACAAACTTTGAGCTAATTTAAGATTTTTAAGATAAAAACGACATGAAAGAAATTAAAAACTAAGAACTACTACTCATCTCTCCTTCTCTTCCCTCTATTTATCAGCAAAGTCTTCCCCTCTCTCCTCTGATCATTTCCCACCAAAAATACTGCCATTAGATTAATAGAATTCATCTTAGCCGTAGATGGCATTTTTGGCGCCAAAAGTTATTTTGCAACTGGGCTGATAACTTGTAACAAGGGAAGGAGCATTTAATGCATTTGGTTTGTTGTGGAGGTGGAGGGGACAAGGGATGGTGAAGGTTAGCTGGAGGTGAGGGGTGGTGTGGTTGCAGAGAAGTGGGTGAAGGAGGCAGTGGGTTTTGGAGGGAAAAGGGTTGGGGGTTTGAGTGGGTTTGACCGGGTTTTATTAATAGGGAGGGGGTTCACAAAAGGGGTTCAAGGGTTGTTTTGGCCTGGCTCAAAGGGTTTTATTTGGCAAGGGGTTAATAATACAAAAGGACCAAAATTGCAATTCCACCAAACTTGAGGGACCAAATCTGTAATTTTCCAAAGTTTATTATAAGGACCATTTTTGACAAGTTTAATTTACCCAAGGACCAAAAATAATAATTTTCAAATTAAAATGTCCCGGTAATCACAATCTTTGAAACTTCGTGGACTAAAGTTGCCATTTTGCAAAATTGAATTTTATAAGGCTAATTTTGACAACTTGAAAATTCCCGAGGGCCTTTTATGAAAAATTAACTTGTTTTGAATAACTGTGGACTAGATTTGACAATTTTGCATAAAATACAGCCTAAATATTTTTCTCGCCTTTTGAGACTTTTCAAAGTGTTTTTATCGCTTTTGCAAAGCAGATGGAATAAAAATGATGAGTATTTAAACACTCATCAATCCCCACACTAAACTATTGCTAGTCCCTAGCAATCTTTTGAGAAAACTTAATGGATTTGAATCTCTTTACCAAAAGCCATTACTTCCGAGTAGCCAATTGTTTCAGCTCAAGTAAGAACCTTGGTACAATGATAACCAAATGATTTTGAGAAAATCACCAACTTTCAACGGTTTTGATTTGTCTTTACCGTGCCGCTTGCTCGGACTAGCCAACTCTTAGATAATATATACTATCTTTGGTGAGTCGACACCAATTATGGTTTTCCAACCGCCTTTACCACAAGCCATAAACTTGCGGCTAGCCAACTCTTCACTAATTAAAGATATGGTGAATAACACCATACAATTTTGGGCAAATTGCAAGTCAACGGATTTGAGATATCTTTACCAAGAGCCGCTTTGCTCTGGATTAGCCAATCCTTTTGTTTATTAGACATGGCGGATCGATAACTATAAGTCGAGTAAGTGCAAAACACTTACTCCAAAAAAATTTTGGCCAAAATGGGGAATTGGGTGGTATAATTACATGATAAAATTCGTGAGAATTCCCCACACTAGAAATGAATATTGCCTCAATATTCAAAGTACCTACTGTTATGCCGAAACATAGAACGAAAAGGGAAATATTACGACCATTATTTTTGTGATAATTTTTTTAAGAAAACTTATATACAACAATGGGCAACTCCCCACACTAGGGTGGTAGAAAGTAGAAAGAAGTCGAAATATGGGTGAAACCCATATGGTGTGTCATTGCTTTTGATTCCCGAGTCGCTAGCTTGACTCGATCCCGCATTCATTGGTTCATGGGAAAGTTTGTAGATCCGGACAACCACAGTGGAATGTCCTCTCCAAAATAGTGCTTCAATCGATGACCATTCACTTTAAAATTTGGACCATCGGGTTGAGATAACTCAATAGTTCCATAAGGAAATGCTTTAGTGATGGTGATTGAGGAGGAGCATTTAACCAAAAACCAGAAGTGTATTTAAACAAGGCCACATTTTCTCCCATGTTTTCTAAACCTTATTAAATCACTTGGGATCCAAAATCTCAAAGGGTTTGATATTTTTTATCGGGGGAGAATTTATTATTTAATAATGAAATTTGATAAATGATGATCATTTTGATTCAAAGTGCAAGTTCTCTCTAATATGTGCTAAACTCTTTCGTATATCGATGCGCATATTGAGGGGGAGCGAATGGTTTCTATTGGCAATCGTGGAAGTTCTTCAAAAACCTCTGTTAATACAAGTAAGCCGTAAAAATGTTTATTTAAATTTTACGATCTTCAAACGTTTTTTCGATAACAAAAATAAGATCATTTTAACGAAACAAATAAAATACGTAAATGGTTTGAACTAATAGTTTTCCAAAACACTTACGCTTTCACATAAAACACTAAAACATGTACAAGTGTTTTTATGCTTTAGATATACATATATATAACAACTAGTGTTTACATATTGGGATAACATATACTTAACTAAGTATACATTAAATGGGTAAAACAAGTATATACTAAAATAGGTAAAACAAGTATATACTAAATAGGTAAAACTAGCAAATGGTTTTGACCCATAACCCATGGTTTTATTTATACCACTTAACCAAGTTCATTGTATCCTTAAGATACATTGTATCTAGAAAGAAAACCATGGATCAACCCATAACCCATGACCCATGACTCATAACCAAAAATACCCATGGGCAAAGAGGAGCGCACTACGGATCCCTAACTTTGTGCTAGCTGTATCCTTGTGGAAGGGATCCGTGATCCGGGAACAAGAGAGAATTTTCTCTATAAATAGTGAGCTATTTCTTCATTATCTCTCAACCCATTCAACCCCTTTCTAACACACTTTCTCCCCTGAGTTAAATCTCCCTAACCTTAGATCCAAGAGATCTATGTTTGTAGTTTTGTTTTTGTTTGATCTTCTAGGTTCCTCTTAAAGGCAAGATCACCACCTTTGAAGTCGAGCAAGCTCAAGTCCATGAGTTGCCATGCTTCCTCATCATCAAGGCTATTGAATTCCTCTTGTTGATGATCTCTTCTTTCTTCAAAGAAGTGTAGTGTTGAAGACATTAGTGAAAGATGTCTCAAGTGTCAAGACGAAGATATTAGTGAAGGGTATCTATCGCTCATAGGATAAGCACTTCGGTAGGTGCTTAGAAGTCAAGACAAGAAGCATTAGTGAAAGGTGCTTAGAAGTCAAGACAAAGAAGCATTAGTGAAAGATGCTTAGAAGTGAAGACACAAGACACTAGTGAAAGGTGTCTTGTAGATCTAGTCAAACGCATTAGTGAAAGGTGCCTTAGATGTACATTCAATATGGTGTGTTTCGATGTACAAGATAGACTAGTATTAGATCCAAGGATATTGATATACTTGATGATATTGTAAAGGAGTAGATCTCCTTTGGGATTAGGAGTTGGTGTAGTGTGGTAGTTGTTCCTCCATTGCAATGGAACTAGGTGCTTAGCCTAGTACCTAATAAAGGGTAGGCGACGTTGTGAAGGTGTAGTTCACCTTGTAGTGAAAGAACTAGGTACTTAGCCTAGTACCTAATAAAGGGCAGGCGACGTTGTGATAGGATTAGTTCTCCTAAGGTGTGAAAGAACTTGGTGGTTAGCCTAGCACCGTATAAAGGGTAGGCGACGTTGTGTTAGGTGTGGTTCGCCTTGGTGTGAAGGAACTCGGTATTTAGCTTTGTACCGGAAAAAGGTTAAGCAATGTTGTGAAGGCTTCTCCGCCATAAGGAGATTGGTGTAGTGTTTACGAACTCTCAAGTAGGTGACTCGGGGAGTGGAGTAGGGCAAGGAAGGTGTCCTTGTAGCCGAACCACTATAAATACTTGTGTTGTGGTTTTGTGCTTCTTACCCTTATCTTTTCATTACTTATCTTTACATGTTTGTTTATCAACATCCAACACACACACCCAAATAGATTGACATAAGTCAATCTAAATAGTTTAAAAGGAAGTTTTAATTGGCAAAACTATTCAACCCCCCCTTCTAGTTTTCCACAATTGGCATAAGAGCTTCGTTACCAAGTTTCTTTATATTCTACTTTAAAAACTTGATACGATCCATGGTTAATTGAAAACTACAAAGAAGGTTTTTCATAAAAACAAACACCTTGTTTTTTTTAAAAACTATATGTTTGGATGTTGATTTGATAACAACATTTTTCTTATTTACTCTTTCATTTAATTGTACTAATCTTCTTTTTCATGTTAATTAGTCAAAGCTCATACCCACCAAGTTGTAGGAATTGCTTGGTAACAAGATTACCTTCCTTAAGAAGGTATCTTAAATGCAAAGGAGCGGGAATCGTCTAAGTGATATTTGTTGTGTCATTTGTAAAGACATTCCTAAGTGCATTCGAGGTATGACTTTCCACTTATATCTAAATAATATTAGTTTAATAAATAAGTGTTATTTCTTAGGCATTTAATTGAGTAGATTTTGTGTTTACACATGTTTTTACATGTAGCTTCATTAGGAAGCTTTTTCTCACATACGTTTCACTCCTCCGTCTAGAAATCATGGTTTATAATAATTATGTTTTATCTCACTTAATCCAAAAATCATATCTTCTAATAAAACAAAACACAAATCTCAAAATTCCTCCTTCCCCATAAATACTCCCACCGTCGACCATCTCATCAAACCCTCATTTTTTCAAATCTTCCAATTTCAAAAATTTCCTCTCATTCAAAAACTTCATCTTCCTCCTCATTCCATGAAGAAGATCCGTCATCAACATGGTTTACATCGCACTCGTGCTCATCGCCCTAACACTCATCGCACTTGTGTTCCCTATGATGAAGTTCACATGGAGACATTTACTTTGTGTTGTTAATCTACATTGGGATCATATACCCAACCTTTGTATTATCCTTAGCATTGAAATGCAATATTACTAATAATCTAGTTATCTTTATTATTTGTTTTTCTTTTGTGATTTATATGTTTCATATGTAGGATAAAACATATTTCGTGGTATAAAACTGAAACCTTTGTTTTAATCAAATCTGTCACTACTACTGCATCCACGGATCCCGAAAATAGACTAGCCGGATCCCTTTTGTAAAGGAACCGAGGATCCAGACATCGAAAACAGCTTTTCATGCAAGACTAAACTCCACTAGAAAGTCAAAACATTGAGTGAGTTAAAGTGTTAAATACCATTGTTAATAAAATCTAGTAAAAACGTTAGATAATCATAGGTTGATCATAAACACCACCTTTATTAACTCATCATCTCTATAGGTTCAACTATAACGCATGAATATGAGTTTGATTTTCACCACAAGCGCCTACACTCGAACATCTCTCTCGAACCCAACACACCGCAATCATGTCCGTGGGTTCAATAATCTCGAAAACCGCACTTCCACAAAGGACGACAGACACCTTCTACAATTCAAGAAGGTATCAATACCTCCTTCTCGAGCCATAGGACTAGAATATCTTCTTGAAATCAACGAAGATATGTCCAAGGGTCATAATGGAATTCTTCTCAAGTCGAACTCGCTTGTAACGAGGATCGCTTTCATCCCTTTGGTTTTATATCAAAACCAAAAGTTCACTCTAACCCTTGGGCATTTTGCTCATATCCTCCGGATTCCAAATCATGGACAATGTGCCTTCACCAAGATTGGTCTTGATTCTCTTCAACTTTCGTGAAGAGAATAGTCCATATTGTTCACACATACCTCTCCGAAGATTTAAATCGCATATTATGCAAACCTCGACCCTATTATCCGATCCAAACATTATCTTTACAAGGATATCCGAGAAGAGTACAAGCCTCTTGCACTCATCCTACGTGAAAATGTTTGGAGTCTTAGGGGAAATCGAAAAATTCTTCCTGCTTGTTGTGCTCACATGTTGTACTGTTTGCTAACACAACAACCATACAATCTTTCCTACTTCTTCGCAAGGCGAATTGCAAATCTTCAAGGCTCCAAGAATAAACTCATTCCTTATGGAATGTTCTTGACACGCCTCTATCATAATGTTATGCACTTTCATCCTCAATTTCAAAGTCCGTTGTACGTGCTTGTGAACAAGATGATGGAACCGCTAAACATATCTCTCATGAAGACTTTCTTCATTCTTGACTCCACCAACACTCATCAATCACATAATGATCCTTCTAGCAAAAACACTCAAGGAATTTAGTAGTATTTCAAATAGGATCAATTCTACTCTACTCGTGCTTTATCAATGTAACCCTATTTCCTTCATGAAATAAAAAATTTTACATTTGATATCTTAGTTTTAGAACTCCTTTAACTAATCTTGGAATATGATGCATTGTCAAGATCATTGCATACCTTTAGTAAAGGTTCTCGCTTAGCGTATGGACGGATCCCAAATGTTGTACTAGACGGATCCCTATCTTTAGGGAACCGTGGATCCGGCAAACAGAGAATGCAATTGCAAGCATTATATTTCAAAACATATCCTTAGAACATCTCACTAAACTAAACATAGGGTCCTAAGGCAGATTAAGTCCTTATCAAGATAGGTTGATCTTTCCTACTCATTCCAACTCACATAAATCACACTCTAAGATGTTCATAGATCTATCATTTTGTTTTAATCCATTACTCTTCCGCTCTCGAAACTCACACTTTATTTTTTTTAACTTGATCCCTCACATCTAGTCTTAGAAATCCTTCGATTATGGCTAAGATTGATCATAAATCATCCACACCACAAAATTGATCAAAGTTGATCAAATCCTAGTTTTTCCATCTCAAAACCTTTAGGATATTTTCAAAACACAATCCTAAGTCACAACCTGATCTCTAGGATCATTTAGCTTCAATTGACATTCTCATCTTTAGTATCATCCTTGCTCATTCATTGGTACTCATGAAAGTTCCAAATCCTTCCATAAAAGACAATCATTAGCTACAACACTCACCACCTTCAAGTACCTAAGCACCTCTTCACTTAAGACACTTAGGAAGACTGAAACACTCAAGATGTTATAGGTCTTAGATCTTAGAAACATCATTTCCACTCTTTCATAACTCCTAAAAGCCGGATCCCTAGGATTAGCCTAGACGGATCCCTCTGAGGAGGGAACCGTGGGATCCGGATGACAGTATAGGTCAAATCTTGCTAAAACAAATCATTTCAACTTATCCTCCTTACTCAAACATTCCATCTCATCTTAAATGAGTTCCTAGATCAGTGTAAACTCTGAAATTGACTCTTGTGCATGTTAATCATCACATTCCAATGAATCCTAGTGGCTTAAGGCTTGAATGCACTTGCCAATTCTCTTGCTTTATAAACCACCTTGTTAGGACCTCCATAGTCATCACTCTCATCCTAACTTTCAGCTCTTGCAACCTCTTGAAATCATCTCACCATGAGGAAAACCCCAAGTTGTAACTTATCCACCAAAGAACCACCCATGAAAAAGGTTCGTGTTGTACACGAAATCTCTTCAACCGAATCATCTCCGGTCAAACCAACAAATGATAGAATCCTTCATCATCCAATCAAACCAATTCCTAAAAGGATAGTACCCACAAAACTACCTATGCCAAACACCACCATACCTCCTAGGCCAAACAATATCATCTCCACTAAACCATCACCATTGGTTCCTAGAGCTATTTCATTTACTTCACCACTATCATCACCACACCTCTACAATTTAGAGGACTTGCCTCCTAGGCTGCTCTCATCCGCTCACGACAAAGATTCTCCTCATTAGAGGAATAATGGTTCAAAATCAAGGTGTTGAGTCAACACTTGCTCCGGCTTCCTTTTCGCCATCTCCATTATATAATCCTGTTTGGATTATGAGAAATCATCAAGGTCAACCACCCGACCATATGGAAGTTGACACTTCATTACCACCACCATTCTTGGTCGAGGCATTCTTAAATGTACCTCCACCAATCCCTTCATCGTTTGAAGCTCCACAAGCCGCTTCACTTGAACCTTCGCATCAAGCCATTTCATTTCATCCACTACCACTACCTAGCCATGACAAAGATTGCTATCATTGTCAACATGTTGAAAGTTTGATACATGAAGCACGAAGACCAACGTTTATGTTCTATCATCTCCTCGAACGATCGACGAGATCAAACCTAAACAAAACTTGAGCTAGAAGAATTTTAGTGGTGTCCTAGCATCAAGCGTTAGTTGGTCTAGAAATTCCTAGTCATGTATTGACTATTTTCTTATTAACATTTCTTGTTATACCACCATTTACCGATTTTATTCATCACCCATGCATCCCTCGATTGTTTAGACGGATCCCTACTAGGAGGGAACTGCTGATCCGTGAAACAGGAACCCTGCTTTTCTAATAACTTGGATCATATATGCAGGAAATTGTGCATTATACTTGTTTTCTAACCTTTGTTTTGTAGATATTCAATTAATATATGAAGAATTTGACACCCTAAAGCTAGGGGAGCTTGGTGTCAAAACAATACATTGTAAATTACTTGCAATCTTAGGTTTACATTTTATGACATCCCTTTTGCAAAATTGCAATCATCTCGGGAGCACACCCGTCTCATAGATTTAATATTTTGCAAAAATTGCAAATGAACTAGATTATCATTACTTTCTTGACGCCTTACTTAGGGATGGACTCGTGTGGGGAGTAACAACGATCCTTTCCTGCTACTTGCTTTTTATTTCTTATTTCTTTTCTATTTTCACACATTTTCTTAAAAACAAAGTGTTGCTTTTTCAAAGCTCTTTTGTTTCGACAAAAGGGGAGAAGAAAGTAAAACTACAATTCAAACTCTTACGAATTTTAGCTTTTCCTTAAATAATCTTATGTTTTGTCATCAACAAAAGGGAGAGATTGTTAATACAAATAAGCCGTAAAAAAGTTTATCTATATTTTACGATCTTCTAACGTTTTGTCGATAACAAAAGTAAGATCATTTTAACGAAACAAATAAAATACGTAAATGGTTTGAACTAATAGTTTTCGAACACACTTATGCTTTCACATAAAACACTAAAATATGTACAAGTGTTTTTATGCTTTAGATATACATATGTATAACAACTAGTGTTTACATATTGGGATAACATATACTTAACTAAGTATACACTAAAATGGGTAAAAACAAGTATATACTAAAATGGGTAAAACAAGTATATACTAAATAGGTAAAACTAGCAAATGGTTTTGACCCATAACCCATGGTTTTATTTATACCACTTAACCAAGTTCTTTGTATCCTTAAGATACATTGTATCTAGAAAGAAAACCATGGATCAACCCATAACCCATGACCCATGACTCATAACCAAAAATACCCATGGGCAAAGAGGAGTGTACCACGGATCCCTAGCTTTGTGCTAGCCGGATCCTTGTGGAAGGGATCTGGGATCCGGAAACAGAGAGAATTTTCTATAAATAGTGAGCCATTTCTTCATTATCTCTCAACCCTTTCTAACACACTTTCTCCCCGAGTTAAATCTCACTAACCTTAGATCCAAGAGATCTATGTTTGTAGTTTTGTTTTTATGTGATCTTCTAGGTTCCTCTTAAAGGCAAGATCACCACCTTTGAAGTCGAGCAAGCTCAAGTCCATGAGTTGCCATGCTTCCTCATCATCAAGGCTATTGAAGTCCTCTTGTTGATGATCTCTTTCTTTCTTCAAAGAAGTGTAGTGTTGAAGACATTAGTGAAAGATGTCTCAAGTGTTAAGACGAAGATATTAGTGAAGGGTATCTATCGTCTATAGGATAAGCACTTGTGGTAGGTGCTTAGAAGTCAAGACAAGAAGCATTAGTGAAAGGTGCTTAGAAGTCAAGACAAAGAAGCATTAGTGAAAGGTGCTTAGAAGTGAAGACACAAGACACTAGTGAAAGGTGTCTTGTAGATCTAGTCAAAGGCATTAGTGACAGGTGCCTTAGATGTACATTTGATATGGTGTGTTTCGATAAAGGGTAGGCGACGTTGTGATAGGATTATTTCTCCTAAGGTGTGAAAGAACTCGGTGGTTAGCCTAGCACCGTATAAAGGGTAGGCGACGTTGTGTTAGGTGTGGCTCGCCTTTGGTGTGAAGGAACCTCGGTATTTAGCTTTGTACCGAAAAAGGTTGCGATCGCCAGAAGGCTTCTCCGCCATAAGGAGATTGGTGTAGTGTTTACAAACTCTCGAGTAGGTAACTCGGGGAGTGGAGTAGGGCAAGGAAGGTGTCCTTGTAGCCGAACCACTATAAATACTTGTGTTGTGGTTTTGTGCTTCTTACCCTTATCTTTTCATTACTTATCTTTATTGTTCTTGTTTATCAACATCCAACACACACACCCAAATAGATTGACGTAAGTCAATCTAAATAGTTTAAAAGGAAGTTTTAATTGGCAAAACTATTCAACCCCCCTTCTAGTTTTCCACAACCTCTTTCCTCTATGTGTAAAATGATTTTCAAATATCCAACGCACATTTTGAGGAGGAGAATTTACCAAGAAAATCAATTGGCCTTTTCCACGGAAATTGTGATCAAGAATATATTTCAAAGAACTCTTGCCTCCATGTGCTAAACAATTTCAAAATCATTTGCACATGTTAAGGGGGAGCATGTCTAAATGATCAAAACAATTAAGGTACAAAATGCTTTGATATTATGTCACAAGTACCTTGATTGACTTTCCAAATGATTTTTCAATTGGTTTCAAGAAGGAAAGAACAAATACCACAAGACCGACCAATTTACTTTATGCATGGGGTATAAGGATGGTTAGGTTAGATATTCGTTCCCACGATCCCGCCAGAGCCGGAGGGATCTACCCAAGGACAATCCAGTAGATAGAGCTAGTACTGGAACAAACCCAACAAGGTTCTAGTAATGAAGTCTCGGTAAGCACTGAAGGGGTTGAAGAATGAAAAGAAATGAATAAGAAAAGGGTGAAAAGAAATCCCCTCCAATAATTCAACCTTAGGGCGTAAACCAGTTCAATACATATGCTACCGTGGTTACTAAGGTAACGCTAGTATTGAAGACAAGACTTCAAGGACCCAAAGGACGACCGCACTAAACTTCCCAAGCTACTCAAGTTCCTCTTAAAAGGGCTTGTTTCATTCTCGGGGGAACCTACATAATCTATCGACTGCCCTTAGAGATTGTTGATATTGAAGAAGGAGACCCTCCCTAGTCTCTAGCATAGGAAACCAAAATGCACAATTGAGTCTAGAGCCAAGAGATCATCCACAATATCTCATTAGGACACAAAATTAATGAAGACTTGTTGTTTGACACAATGTGGAAAGTAAGTATATATTGAGAGACCTACGATTATCCTTGTGGTATTGCCAGAAAATCCGAGTGATATGTAAAGTATTCGTGAGGAAGATGGAAATCCTTCTAGAGCCAACATCAAACAAGCTCTTGGTGGGTGACATGTGAGATCTTTTCCAAAGATCAAGCTTGTGACAACTGGATAGAAACAATGGACGATTCATTCTTGAATCAACCTTGCTCTCGAAATGAATTGACGAATACTTTTGGAAAACTGCTCGATGTGCAAATCTCTTCTTTTCTAGCACATCGAATGTGTATTCATATTTCAAACACAAAAGTATCTCGATTGAAAAATAGTTTTGGAAAACCGTTAGATGTGCAAATTTCTTCTTTTCTACCACATCGAATGTATTCTTTTTCAAATACAAAAGTATTTCGATTGAAAATTGATATTTCTCATAAAACCTTCGTCGATTGCAAAACTCGTTCTTCTAAGCAATACGCGATTGTTTTCAAATCAATTTTCATCAATAAGTGAATCTCAATTACCGGTTCACTTACTCCGAGTTGTCTTCTTTGAGATGTTCTCGTTTGAGAACAATAGAACAATGCGAAACCCCGTCAAGGAGATTCTTCGAATTATACCGATCACAGGCAAGACTTGTGCATTCAATCAATCAATATCGTGATAAGGTTTATGCACAACGGAATAGAAATAACACAATCAACATCACTAATAAGGTTTTCTTTATTGAATATAAAAACTACTAACTACTACAACTACTGGACGCTCTATGTATTAATTAGACTCTCATTGGGAGATGTCTACTATGAAATGAATGAAAAGGATTAATGAAATGGATGAAAGGGATACCTGAACCCTAGACGCCTCCCCTCTTTATATAGTAGAGGGAGGTTACATAAAAACACTAATTGTAGCTTACTAACAAAGCTACCTAATAAATTATATAATAGTCCCTCATTGTTTCTTCTTTCTTCATTCTTGCTCGTTGTTTTGTAATCTTCAAATCTGCAATTCCCAACAGTTTTTATATACACAAATTACAACAGCACACCACAAGAGTTCTAATTATTACAGAGATCATATTATCATTAGGTTCTCTGTAGTAGTCGATAATCACCATCACGAACTCTTCCACCCACAAAACCTTCCAGGCTCCGAAAGATTCTCCTAGTCTTGAGCCTCTTCTGGATTGCAAACATGAATGCCTCGCTCATTTCCAGATCCTTGTCAATCTAAAACATGGTGTTCCTCCCTGGTCTCATTTCGATCTTATACTTTTTCACCATGTAATTCAAAGCTTCTTCAATCTGTTGTAGAGTACCATCACTGAACTTGTGTATCTCATTAAACTTCATGATCATCCTAACCCCGTACTTGTCACTAAATATAACAGCTCTTGGAGAATCGATCACTGAGTAGTCATGTTTGAACTCATATCCTTGTGCTTCCCAACGAGGCTTAGTGAGGTTGACTTGTGTCTGGTAGCTCTCAATCCCAAGCTGAAAGTCTCCAACTCTTTTCCTGATGACTAAACCTTTTGTCCATAAGTTGACTGCTGCAGCTAGCATCTTCTTGTCACGTGGAGTCAGATAATTTAGGTGACCTTGGAGATTCAACAAGTAAAGATCTTCAAAGTCATTAGGGTACAAGTTCTTGAATTCGTTTTCCTCTATGACGTATTCTTTAAGGTCTGCTCTTCAGAGGAAAATCTTCTTCAAGTAGTCATACCCATACGTATGGAAGATCTCTACACTGATAACACTTAAGATACGCATGTGTGTGTGTGCAGCCCTACGACTCACTTCTGCACCGTTTCTGTCGATGTAGAATTGTTGCTTGTGAAACCACTAGTGTGAGATGCCATAAGAAACAGCAACGTCATACTCGTACTCTTTTTCTGCCCAAAACTGATCTGGAACCATTTGCTCTAACCCAGCATCAGGATATTGTGTAGCTTTCATCTTGGAAATTGATAGTGCAGGTCTACTACCCTTGTTGTCGAAACGCAAATATTCTAGATCCTTGTTGAAGAAGAACTCTCGGTGGACCTCCCAGTGGGAGAGGTTTGCTGATGTCGTATTGAAGCATGTTATCGTCCACCTGATCAGTTAACAACTTGTAGCATTCTTCCATTTGGAATTACAAGTGAACCACGTCCGGATGGAAAGCCTTGACGATTCCATAAGCAGGACCCTCTAGATCTTTTGGTGAAAGCGTTGTGATCCCTTGCTGCTCACAGTACCATTTGATGAAGCTTCCCTTGTCACCGGTAATGTTAAGAAGTGATTTCTCTGGTGGAGCTACATGGTTTGCAACAATGGCACCTACCCAGTTGTGTTCAAGAGTATGCATATCGGATGATGGGATAGACCAGGTTGGTTCTGGAGTGGAAGGTCTTTCAATCTTCCACCAATCTTGAGTCAGTTCCTTAGTGGGAGCAAACCAGGTTGATCTTGAGGTTTCTGCTCTGTCTTCTCTCACAAATGTCTTCCACCAGTCTTTGTTCAGATTCACCTTTGGAATATGCTTGTTAGTGGTATCTTCTTCGTCTGAATCTGACTCCTAGTTAAGCTTAGACTCTTCATTAATTACAAACTCTTCAGGAATGGGAGAGACTGAAGGTTTGTATCTTGTGTCAATCGTTGTCCAGGCTGCATGTTCTATAGACTTGGCTGACCTTGAAGAGCTTGGGCCAGCGAAAGATCCTGGTTGACTCGATGATGGTGGAGGAGGAGGTGGAGGATTATCCTTGCTCAGTTCTGTAGTTTCGGAAGACCCTGCGGCTCTAGATGAACCTGCAGCTCTGGGTGGTAGAGGAGGAGGTGGATGTGGATGAGACCCATGTGGTGTCTTTGGGGAGTCTTGTCTCCTCTTTTTCTTTCGTTTGTTTCAGCCATATCCTCCACATACTGAAGGTAGTTGTCACAATCAATGGACTTCTGTAGAGCTTCATACAACTACTTGTGTTCATCATGCTCCATGTATTCGTCTATCTCGTACATACGTTGCATGAGAATCTCTTTCATGTCAGAGGTAGGAAGATCTCTGAACCATGCATGCAGGGGCGCTTTCATTGCCCATTCAAATGCCTCTTTAACATGTCTTTCTATTGCATTCGTCACCTGATAGTCGAAGTTGAGATTCTCAAGTTAATAAGCTTGTCATTGTTATTTTGTTGGTGCCTGAACATTAATCACAGGGTACCCATCGATGAAACGCGCGGGTATCCTGCTAGTTTTATTAATCAATGCATCTTTTTAAGTAGCCTCGTCAGTGTGGAATGGTCATGCATCAGGTATGCATACATAGCTTCCATCGATTATCTCCTCAACTCTGTTACAACTCGAAATAGAAATTCTGAAAATAAGTGACCCATCTATGCTCTCATGTTTTGCTTTATGCTATTTTTTTGAAATGTAGACATATATACGAGTAATGTAAAACAAAAGTCAAGACTAAAAAGCAGTAAATAATATGTAAATGTGGCAATTATAGGAAAATAACCGTACCCAATAACATTAACTTGATTATAACAACACAAAGGGAAGTTAGAGCATAACAAATAAGCAAGGATATAATCAAAGAACACAAAGATAAGAATGAAACACAATAGGAATCACAATACTAATATATAAAAGACATAGCTGAGGCCCATGTTCAACACGGTTCTCTTAAAATAGTTTACGTCTACCAATTAGACGGATGTCTCGCAGGGTACAACGGCTTAAGCAGAATTACTGTCGGAGAGAATCAACTTTCCTAGAATTTCGTCGGAGTTCTTGAGTGAGTATTAAGAGATAAGAGTGAAGCTGTGATTTTGGTGTATTTTCATAATGGCCAGGGATCCTTTGAATTTATACAGCAATATGAATCAAGTGGTGTAATGATACACATTAAACTTTTTAAATTCCATTTAATATGCTGTTAAAATATTTGAAAAAAAATGTACACTAATACAGATATGGGATTTCATCACACATGTCGTATTTTGAATGGTCACATAGTAACATACTTATGTGACTAAATGTACCAGAATAAAATAAACAACCTCACTTGATCCGACTTGTGTGATCATTTCAGAATTTCATTGTCACACATTTGAATATTTATGTGACTAGAGGTAGCTAGTAAATTTTTTTTGATTATTTAGTCACTTATAATTTGGGATTTGTGACAGATACAAATAAGTTTGAAATATTAGTCACACTATATATATATATATACATATGTGACAAATATATGTCTCACAATTGAAAAGTGTGACCAAAAGCCATATATGGTCACATAAAGTAATTGTGTATATGGCTAAATCATATAGTCAAGTTTGTCACACATTATTTAAAAGTGACTACTATTTTTTCTGAATATTTAGTCACGTATGATTTGAAATGTGTGACAACTGAAAAGTAAGTTTGAAGCATTAGTCACGATATTCATTTAAATGTGACAAATATATGCCACACACTTGAACAGTGTGACTAATGTCATATATGGTCACACTAAAACATAGACATACATGATTAAGTGTAACCAAAATTCGATACATATGGACACGTAAGTTAATATATGTGTCTAAAGTTTAGTGTGTGTTTGCTTGCCAAAACCTAATGTGTATAGTCACATTTAATTATAGCACGATCATGTAACAATAGGCTTTACAATAGTTGATAAGGATTTAAAACATACATTTTTAGGGGGAAATTTAAGCCTTAAATCAACACATTTCATATCTGTTACTACTTAAAATCGTTCCTTTTTCACATTTTAGGTCTTTTGTAAGCAAAATGCTGGAATGAAGCATATTTGGACGAAAAGGAGTGAAAATTCGAAGAAAATGGCAAAGTTAAGATCTAAGGCACTCCAGCAGCACCCGATGGCCTCCCAAACAAAGGGAGACGCCGTCCCTTTATAGAAGTTTTGATCAGAATACAAGTGATGCCTCAGAACAAATTTTGGTTCTACAACCAGACGGTGTCACGCCTAAACTCTGGAAGGCGTCACTCACAAATTCCACACCAAATTCCCAAGAACTAAGCTCAGACGACGTCCTTCATGAAGACGGACGACGTCACACATATTGTAAGATATTGGATTTCACAAACACATCATATCATAAACATAAGTAGGCGTATAATTCAAGTTTTAGAGAGAGAAAGAGTTAGAGGTTTGGGAACTTAGTGAGAGAAAGTAAAGGTATTATTATAAGCTCCAACTTTCTACCTTGGGAGGTAGAGAGTATTTATAGTCTTACAAAAATCGCCACCCACGGGTCATGGATCAAGCATACATTGGTAAAGACCGTCCGTCCTCCACGGTGTTATTTAACTAAATACTACTTAACATTAAATAATCTATTACTACGAGATTTCTAACAATTACATATACTTGAGGTGACCGACTCTTTAATAACCGGATTTACTAAATCCTATCAATCTCCCTAACGGAGGTCACCTCAAAATATACAAAGTGAATACAAACATATATTACAATAAGATTGTTCTTGGATTCTTGTTAATGTTCTTTGCTCAAGCTCGTAGTCATTGATTCTTCATTTTGCATGTATGGTTAATCCAAGTGGAGGTCTTTAATCGATCTACGTGATAATGAGTTTTGAGCCAAGATTGAGATCATCACCAACATAAATCTTTACTCTTCCATTGTGGTGTTGGTATTATGTGATGTTGTGACATTTGGACCGACATGCTCACATTCGGATTATGATATATTCTTATCCCAAGAGCGGAAGCTTTCGCTGATTCATGATATTGGCGCAGCAGAAGGTAAGCATGGAGTGAAAATATCGAGTCATTGATGCACTTATCATGATTTCTTTTAGAAATGAATTTGTTGAGTGAGCATGCGGCTATGGATTGACCGCTTCATTCGATCACCGAAACGCTCAGGCGCATCTACATACAACAGCTTAGCAATAAAGTGCACACAAGTGTCTTTGATCACTTTCGTTGAATTGAGGTACACGCCCACGCCTCGTTAATCAAGACAAGTACTACCGTGATCGTGTATAATTCAAGAATTTCTTGACAGGTTTCGCAATGCCTAGTCGTTCTCAAGCCGGAACATCTCAAAGAAGACAACATAGAGTGAGTGAACCGGTGAATTCGATTCACCGATTGATGAAAAGATTTGAAAACAATCGTATCGCTCAATAGAAATTGTTTTACAATACAACGAAGGTTTTAATGAAAATCAATTATCAATCATAAATACCTTTTATTTTGAAGTAATAGTACACAGTCGATGTGCTAAAGAAAAGAGTTTTTAAGCACAACGACCGGTTTTTCAAAGGTATCCGTCAATCCATTTCCTGGACCAAGGTTGATTCACGAGTGAATCACCCCATCGTTTCTATCCAGTTGTCACAAGTTTGACCTTTTGGAAAGATCTCACATGTCACCCACCAAGAGCTTGTTTGATGCTGGCTCTAGAAGGATTTCCATCTTCATCATGAATATTTTCATATCACTCGGATGTTCTGGCAATACCACAAGGATAATGCGTAGGACTCATAAGATATAATCTCTCTTTCCACATTGTGTGAAATAGAGAGTCTTCATTGACAGTGTCCTAAAGAGATTTATATGATGTTCTTGTGGCTCTAGACTCAATTGTGCATATTTTTGGATCCTATGCCGGAGACTAGGGAGAGGGTCTCCTTCTTCAATATCAACAAACTCTAAGAGAAAGTCGATAGATTATGTAGGTTCCCGTGAGAATGAAACATGCCCTTTAAGAGGAACTTGAGTGGCTTGGGAAGTTGTAGTGCGCGGCCATCGGGTCCATGATGTCTTGTCTTCAATACCGATGTTACCTTGGTAACCACCAAGAGTATATGAATTGAACCCGTTTCACCTAAGGTTAAATTATTGGAGGGCTATTTCTTTTCACCCTATTTCACATTCATTTCTTTTCATTCTTCAACCCCTTCAAGGCTTACCGAGACTTCATTACTAGAACCTTGTTGGGTTTATTCCAAAGACTAGCTCTGCCTCTCACCGCACTCTTCCCATATCTCACTTTTCTCCTTTTTAATCATACCTAAGGACTTCTACACTATCTAGTGGATTGTCCCTAGGTAGATCCCTCCGTTCAAGGATCATGGGAACAAATACCTAACCTTATCATCCTTATATCACCATACATAAAGTAAATTTGGTCACCTATTTGGTATTATTCATCTGCCATTGGAATCAATTGAAAACTATTTGAAAATCAATCCAAATACTTATGATATATTATCAAAGCATTTTGTACCTGAATTGTTTTTGATATTTTTAGAAAAAGAGCTCCCCCTCAACATGTGCATTATGAGTTAGAAATCGTTTTGGCACATGATGAGTGCGTATTCACTCATCATTTTAGGTCAAATCTGAGCTGCAAAACATTTAAAAACACTCCGAAATGCATCAAAATACTGAAAATATCCCAAAATTGTGTTTTATATGTTTCAGATGCAAAATGTTTAAAATCGATGAAAACGAACAAAGTTTGCATAATTGGCGCTTCATTCCCCTCTTCAAAATTTGATGAAATAGTCCCCGAGCACGATTTTAAAAGAAAAGTCACCAAAGGTCCTTTTGAAATCATAAGTTGTCATAATTAGTCCTTTGGTGAAAAATTTCAAAAGTTTGAGAAATTACAAGTTTGATCCCTGGATTTTTAAAAGTGTCAAATTTAATCCTTGGAAATTCAGTTTTGGCAAAAAAATGGTCCTCAACATATTTGAGTTTCACATGTTTGGACCTTGGATTACATTTTCACAATTTCATATTTGATCCTGAGTTTCGGTTAAGTGATTTAGTCCCTATATTTGCATTGGATTTCACTAATAATCCTAAATCCAAAATCTATCATTGGCCCAATATCATAACAGACCAGGTCCAATCCAGTACCCCTATGACCCGGTCAAACCCAACATCCCCACCCGGTCAACCAATTGATAATAACACCCATCCCCTCTGGCTTTCTTCTTCCATTTCCCGCCCAAGGAGACCACCAAACCCAGAACCCTAGAAAACCAAGACCTCCCTTTTCTCTGCTTCCCAGGTATCCTACCTCCCCAAACACTCCATCTCCCACCTCTCTCTATTACCCACCTACATCAAAACCCAAACCTCCCTTAATCTCTATTGTCCGGATACACCCAAATCCCAAACCCACTACCATTTCCCCCCCCCCCATGTCCAGCTCATCAATCCTAGTCAAAAAGAGAAGTGGATGGTCAAGATTGCTTCAAAGTGATACCTACCAATTGGAGGGTCAAGATCAATTCAAGAAAGCAAGTTTGGAGCTTTGGTTGATTTCACTCACAGCAGAAGCACAAAGGAAGAGAAGAAAGAGGAAGACCCAAGTAGTTTAATAGTATAAATAGGATCCCTTGTAAGCCATGTAGAGGCACCCCCTAGTTTTAGATAAAAAATTAGCTTTAAATGTTTTTTAATATCCTGTTGTAATGTTGTTTTTAGTCAATGAAAAGTTCTTTTTATTTAGTCTCATATCTCTAAATTCTATGTTAGTATTTGAAAGTTGCTAAGGTTTTGAGTTCAAAAAAATCAAGGTGTTAGGGGTAAAGCAGTGTACAAAAGAAAAAAAAAATCAGTAAAGGGGGTGTTTGTTTGAGTTAAAAGAATGGTAGAATTCCTTCCCTTGAAAACATGCAATTTCGCTTAGAACCTGACGTCGTCCCTTGAAAACATGCAATTTCGCTTCTGAACCGTCGCAAAATTCCTTCCCGACGGCGTCATATCAGATATGCAGCCGCCTTTATGTTTCAAAGAGCTTTGAGTGTCTCGATTCGACTTTGGCCATTTTCTTCAGATATTCGCGCTTTTCGTCCAAATAAGCATCATTCCAGCATTTTGCCTTCAAGAGACCTAAAAAGTGAAAAGGAACGATATTAAGCAATAACGGATACAAAAGTGATCGAATAAGGGCTTAAATGACCCCTCAAAAAGGTACCTTTTAAAACCTTATCACTGTTCATAAGCAATCTTATAGCTTATTGGGTACTCAAATATTGTAAATGTGGTTTTTCCTTAATCTTCATAAGCTCAACTTAGTTTTTGTCCAACTTATGTGCATCTCTGATCTTCTTTAGCTCAGTTTAAACTGTCCATCTGCAATTTCTTTGTTTTTCTCAAGAAGCGGTTCCAAGGACCGCTGTACAGTTTTATTTATAAGTCGCATAGCTGTGAAATTGCCTCCCAATCTGCTTTTTGTGAATCTCCACTAGTCTAACCATGTCTTTGCGGTTTGAACTTGCTTGAAGCTAACCAATCACCGTGAATAAGCTTAAACAGCCCCCACCACCAGCTGCTTTGCACCTCAGCCTCAAAGCCACAGTGTTCCATTTTGTTTTTTTGTCTTTCTCAAGTTAGCTTATAGGTAGAATTGGGTAGTTGGTTTAGGTTTCTTAGGATTGATTTAAGTGCTCTTAGTTTAGCTAGTATAGGATTAGCTATTCCTGCTTGTTAGAGCTTATTTTCTCATTAGCTTTTTGTCCCGCTTAGAGCTTAGTATTCCTAGCTTAAATTGTGCCAACTGCTTTCCTTTAGTTTAGTGTTTTAGCTTATTAGATTAAGACCAACTTGGTTAGTTTTTTGATCTCCATCGTTAGCTTGTTAAGATTTACTACTTGTTGGTTAAGTAAAAGATTCTTAAAGGGTGTTTGTTTTTCCTTAAGCCTTAGCACATCTCAAGTTTCAAAAGGTTTTGGTTGCTCATCATTACAATCAAATCACTTATAAGCTATTTATAAAGCTTATTGTGAGTTTACAAAGCATAAGTCTTTCACAAAGTTCATAGCTTAATCTCACTTTCTAAATTTGCAAAAGAGTGTTTGGTTTGAATCTGTCAAAAAGGGTGTGTTTGTTTCGTCCAACCGAGGTCAATAAGTCGCTCCTATAAGTTTATTGGTACCTTTTCAAAAGTCAAGTTTTATAAAAGTCCTTTGTTTTATCCTAACTTCGCTTGCAAAAGAAAAGTTGAAAAAATAGTTTTCAAAAAACTGCATGGTGGGACTCGAACCCACACCACCCAACACAACACCACATCACTACCGTCACCTTGGGACTTGTCTCACCACATGTTGCATCATTAAATACATAAGGGTACCTTGGCAGTTTAGCTTATCAGCCATTGTTAGCTTATTTCGTGCTTATTTCATAAAGCAACCCACCATTTTTTTATTTTTCCTAGAATCTGCATTATCTAAAGTATTTTTTGTTAAATTTTCAGATTTTTCTAACATAGTTTAGTATTTTTAATCAATTAATTAGATTAAAATAGATTTTAATTCGTAGAAATTAATTTAAAAGTCGGAAAATATTCCGCTTTTTCCTAAAATCATTTTAGTCAAATAGAACGAGGAAAATTGGTTTCACACCGTAGCCCTTAAATTTCATAATTTTACGCTTATGGCTCGGTTGTTTTCCGCTTTTACGCTTTTCGCTTTTTGCACCCTAGGACTTAGTATAGCTTCGTTTTATCATTTCTTAGGCTTAGTTTTAGTTTATTTTAGTTATTTAGGGTTCCCTTGCCTTAATTACTTTCCCGTTGATTAATTTGTAGAATTCGTAATCAATTCCAAATCATTAAAAACCAATTCAAGTTCAAATCACGAAACTCAACGAATCCTTCCATTCACACCTCGTTGGGACACGACCCGGGGAAATCACTTCCCGGTATCACTTTTATCACACCCGTGAGGTTTGGCACGTTGACCTTTTTCCTAAAGGGTTAATTTGTCGAATTTTACGGTTATTTTGATATACGTTGATATTTGTGTTTTCACACACTCATTTCACAACGAATCAAATTTTGGCGCCGCTGCCGGGGATGCGTGTTGCGACAATATCGTGAAGTTTTTGCGATTAGTGACTTGAAGAACCTTCCTCGTGAAGTTATTGTTTTTATAAAAATACAAAAATACAAAAATATTTTTCTTTTCTTTGTATATATGTAAAAGATTAAAAATACAAAAGATTTTTGCTTGTTGTTTTAAATAAATAGAAGACACAATCAATATAACATTCTTAACTCGAGGTGTTATCATTATAAGTTCCCGAACAAAAGATTTAAAACTTGCCTTTGTGTCGCTTCGTGTTTTGGTTTACTTTTATCGGTTTAACAAAGCGTGTGTAGGGTATAAGGACGGCCCGACATTAAATTGCGGTGAAAAGAGACGGTTTTTAATAAGCTTCATACGACCTACAAAGTCTCTCCGCTCCTTTCAAGCGCTTTACTTGTAGAAGTGATCATTTCACGGGATTATTGGTTTAAGTTCACCGTTGTTTTGCCTCGGTCTTGTTTTAATTGAAAGTGTTGTTTTGAAGTGCATGCGCACTCGCTCTCAAGCTCGTAGACGAATCAGTAACCAAGCAAACGCATTCGAGATACGCATCTGGTCGAACAAATCACAATGACACACAACCTAGGGAACGGACCTCAAGTCCAACAACCTGGGCCACAAAATCAAGCTCCCGGTCTCCGACGATGGAGGAGCTTTGTCAACCCACGATGGATGGACGGAGGTCCAATTGCCCCGTCAACATCGAGGCTGATCGATTTTGGACTTAAGCATCACATGATTCAACAAGTCCGAGTTTTTGTCAATTTCAAGGATCATCGGGACGATGCCAACAAGCATCTCGACAAATTTCTCACCGTCACCCAAAGTATGAAGCAAAATGGGTCACCGATGACGCCTTCGCTTATACCTCTTTCCATATTCCTTGACGCTCATGCCACCGCATGGTTTGATCTGCCTTCCCAAGAACTCAATCCATAGTTTCGATGAAATGGTCTCCAAATTCTTGGCGAAATATTTTCCACCGTCGATGGTGACGAAACTACGGAATGAAATCGATAATTTTCGGCAAAGATCCCGATGAGTCCTTATTTGAGGCATGGGAACGCTATAAGCTTTCGATTGATCGATGTCCGAACCACAACATGTTGCTTGTCACCCAAATAGATACGCTCTATAACGGGTTAACATTGAGACATCGTGACACAATCAATGTTTGCGCCGGTGGTACCTTTATGAAAAGGCGACCAAGAGTGCTACGATCTCATTGAAAACATGACCGCCCACCACAATTATTGGGATTCCTCAGCGAGAGGAGTGAGTCAAGGAGATCTACCACCCTTCCATCTTCGGAATTCACGACTCTAACCAAAAAGATTGAAGAAATATCCACCGTGCTTAAATTGAGTCACAATAATAACAATCAACAAGTGAATGTCAAACAAGAGTTGTGAAACTTGTGGTGGTCCACACCTTATTTTGAGTGTCCACCTCCGGTGGCTTCACTCAAGAGAGCGTTTATTCCGCTTCGGTTCCTACAATACGGGAGGTAATTCCTACCAACCGCAAGGGACCAAACCTTCTCCTATCGCTCTAAAATTTCCTTGACCACCCGGTTTAATCAAAATCGTAACAATCAAAATGTGCAAAATAGAAATAATCGCTCAATCAAAATCGTAGTCGAATCGAATTTTCAAAATCAAAATCAAGGTTTTCATAATCAAGGAAATTTCAATCAAAACCGATTCCAAGCTCCTCAACACAATGTGCATGCCCAACCTCCTCAAGCTTCCATTGACATTGCTAATTACATCAAAAGCAATGAAGCTAAGATGGTGTCCATGCAAAATCAAATTACCACTTTGAAGAATGATTTCACTTCCGAGCTCAGAACTACTAGTAACAAGATTGATCAATCTCACAGCAAGATTGAAAGCATGATTGCTAGTCTCATGAGTCAAAAGAATGAAGCTTCGACTTCGGGTGCTCTTCCGAGTAATACCATTCCCAACCCAAAAGGTGAATTGAATGCTATTGCCACCCGAAGTGGTAAATCTTATGATGGACCTTCGACTCCAATGCCTCCTCCACCAGGAGCAATGAGTCAAGTTGCCAAGGAACCAACGGACAAGGTGCAAAACTCAAGCCCACGAAGTACCGCACAAGTCCAATCTCCGGAGGTCTTACCTCCAATTCCAGAACCCGTTGTTCCGATGACCACTCCTAAGCCTTCACTTCCTTATCCTTCAAGGCTTAATGACCAAAGGCTCCGTGATAAAACTAGTCAACAAATGGAGAAGCTTATCCAAATCTTTCAAGATTTGCACTTGAGATTAGTTTCATGGACGCTCTTCTTCTAATGCCAAAGTTCGGTCCGACAATCAAAATTTGTTGAATAACAAAGAAAAGATTTCGAAATGGCTAAAACCTCTTTGAACGAAAATTGTTCGTGGTTATCCTTAAAAACTTCCGAAAATTTAGGAGACCCCGAAAATTTCTCATCCCATGTGATTTTCAAGGCATAATTCAATGCTCCGCCTTGGCCGATCTTGGTGCTAGCATTAACTTGATGCCACACTCCATGTGGAAAAAGCTTTCATTACCTCCGCTTACACCTACATGTATGATCCTTGAGCTTGCGGACCGTACAAGTTCTCGTCCGCTAGGTATAGCCGAGGATGTATTTGTAAAAGTAGGCAAGTTTCATTTCCCCGCCGACTTTGTTGTTGTCGAATTTGATGCCGATCCCCGAGTACCCCTCATCCTTGGGAGGTGCTTCTTAAAAACGGGTCGTGCATTGATCGATGTTGATGAAGGGGAAATTACTTTGAGGGTAAACAAGGAAGCCGTTACTTTCAATCTCAATCAAGTTACGAAATACTCCCCCAATTATGAAGACAATTCCGTCAACAAAATTGATGTCCTTGACATTGTGTCGGAGGAGTATTCTCAAGAAATTCTTGGATTCTCGAGTGGCAACCCACCTGGTTGATCCTATTGTTGCTCTCTTCCCTCCCTCACTCCGCTTTGAGGGAAGTGACTTTATTCGGAAGAGATTGAAGCATACTGGCTAGTGATTCGGCTCCATGGGAAATTGATCACGCCCCATCGACATTGAGGGAGATATACTTCTCATCGAGAGGTTGCTCAATGAAGATCCTTCATCTCCTCCCCAAGAACTTCATAAAGAGGAAATCAAAATGATTGAAACATCTAATGATCCTCCCGGTCGAACTTAAGGACTTACCACCTCATCTCGAGTATGCATTTTGGAGGGTGACAATAAATCACCGTCATCATTGCTAAAGACTTGAGTGAGGATGAAAAATCCGCCTCATAAAGGTTTTGAAGTCATACAAGCGAGCCATCGCTTGGAACCTTCCGACATCAAGGGTATTGACCCGAGATTTTGTACTCACAAAATTCTCATGGAAGATGACTTCAAACCGCGGTTCAACACCAAAGAAGGGTGAATCCTAAAATTCATGAGGTTATCAAAGCGAAGTCATAAAACTTCTCGATGCCGGATTGATTTACCCTATCTCGGATAGTCCTTGGGTTAGCCCGCTCATTGTGTGCCCAAAAAGGTGGCATCACCGTTGTTGAAAATGATGAAAACGAGTTGATTCCTACTCGATTGGTTACGGGTATGGTTTGCATTGACTATCGAAAGTTAAATGAAGCCACCCGTAAAGACCACTTTCCATTACCTTTCATGGATCAAATGCTTGAGAGATTAGCGGAAACGAATACTATTATTTTCTCGATGGTTTCTCGGTTACTTCCAAATTCCATTGACCCACAAGATCAAGAAAGACCACATTCACTTGTCCTTATGGAACATTTGCTTACCGACGCATGCCTTTTGGCTTGTGTAATGCTCCCGTACGCTCCAAAGGTGTATGATGGCCATTTTCCATGACATGATCGAAAAGACTATGGAAGTCTTTATGGATGATTTTTCGGTCTTTGGGATTCTTTTCAAACATGTCTCTCCCATTTGGACAAGATGCTCGAACGCTGTGAAAACACGAATCTTAGTCTAAATTGGGAGAAATGTCACTTATGGTCAAAGAGGGCATTGTCCTTGGCCATAAGATTTCTAAGAGCGGGATTGAGGTTGACAAAGCTAAAGTCGATGTCATTTCAAATTACCTCCTCCCACAACCGTCAAAGGAGTTAGAAGTTTCCTTGGTCATGCCGGTTTCTATCGTCGTTTCATTCAAGATTTTTCAAGATATCCCGCCTATGACCCGACTTCTTGAGAAAGACACTCTTTCATCTTCTCTAGTGAGTGCATTGAAGCTTTTCAAATTCTTAAGAAGAAGCTCACGGAAGCACCAATTTTAGTTGCCCCATCGGGAATTACCATTTGAGCTTATGCGATGCAAGTGATTTCGCCATAGGTGCCGCTTTGGGACAACGAAAATCAAAACATTTCCAGCCTATACATTATGCTAGCAAAACTTTGACCAAGCTCAAGCACATTACACTACAACGGAGAAAGAATTACTAGCAAGTGGTGCATGCTTTCGAGAAGTTTCGCCATACTTGATCTTGTCAAAAGCATAGTGTATAACGGATCACTCGCCCTCAAATATCTTTTTGCTAAGCAAGATGCAAAGCCGAGATTGCTCTGATGGGTTCTCCTCCTACAAGAATTTGATATCATCATCCGTGATAAAAAGGAGCGGAGAACCCAGCGGTGATCATCTCTCGTTTTGAAAATCCACATCAAGGTGTGCTCGAGAAAAGGAAATTAATGAAACGCTTCCTCGAGACTCTTAATGTGGTATCTCATCATTCGAGTACCCCATGGTTTGCCGACTTTGCAAACTATCATGCGGGTAACTTTGTTGTGAAAGGGATGTCGTCCCAAAAAGAACAAATTTTTCAAAGATGTTAAGCATTATTTCTGGGACGACCCCTTCTTGTTTAAGGTTTGTGCGGATCAAGTCATCCGACGGTGTGTTCACGGCCAAGAAGCCGAGGAAATTCTTAAGGCTTGTCATCATGGACCCACGGGGCGACATCATGGCCCGAACTACACCGCCAAGAAGGTGTTTGACTCCGGTTTCTATTGGCCCACGATTTACAAAGATGCCCATGACCGCGTCAAATCTTGCGACTCTTGCCAACGTCATAGCAACATCTCTAAAAGAGATGAAATGCCTCAAAATGCTATTCAAGTGTGCGAGATCTTTGACGTATGGGGCATTGATTTTATGGGTCCGTTCCTCGCCTTCTCGAGGAACAAGTATATAATCGTGGCGGTCGATTACTTGTCTAAATGGGTTGAAGCGAAAGCGCCCCCACCAATGACGCCCGAGTAGTTGTGAAGTTTCTGTCTCTTTTACCCGCTTCGTAACTCCCGTGCCATCATTAGTGATCGCGCACGCACTTTTGCAACGACCAATTCGCAAAAGTCATGCTTAAGCACGGTGTCACTCACCGCCTTTCTACCGCGTGATCACCCCAAACTAGTGGGCAAGTGGAAGTTTTGAATCGTGGTTTGAAAAGAATCTTGGAGAGGACCGTAGGTGAAAACCGTGCCTCTTGGTCGGACAAACTTGAAGATGCACTTTGGGCCTTCCGTACCGCTTTCAAAACACCCATCGGGTGTACTCCCTACAAGCTTGTGTATGGAAAGGCGTGTCATCTCCCGATCGAGCTCGAGCACAAAGCCTATTGGGCCTTGAAGCATGCCAATTTTGACCTTAAGTCCATGGGTGATCACCGGAAAGTTCAACTCAATGAATTAAATGAAC
This sequence comes from Chrysanthemum lavandulifolium, assembly GCA_022545495.1. Lineage (NCBI taxonomy): Eukaryota > Viridiplantae > Streptophyta > Magnoliopsida > Asterales > Asteraceae > Chrysanthemum > Chrysanthemum lavandulifolium. The sequence continues at coordinate 276,444,317 of CM040241.1, forward strand.
TCCGTGATCGCTTCACGAGAACTCGTTGATTTATAAAGAAAAGACAAAGAAGATCCATGACTCAAAGATTAAGAACCGCTTTTCAACGTCGGTGACCGAGTCCTTCTTTTCAATTCTAGATTGAAAATCTTCTCGGGAAACTTAAGACCGTTGGACCGGTCCATTCACCATTGCCAAAGTTTTTCCTTACGGCACCGTCGAGTTATCTCAAACCGACGGACCAAACTTCAAGGTGAATGGACATAGATTGAAACATTATTTTGGAGGGGACATACCATCCTTGGTTGTCCCGGATCTACAAACTTTCCCCATGAACCAATGAATGCGGGGATCGAGTCAAGCTAGCGACTCGGGAATCAAAAACAGTAGCACGCTATATGGGTTTTCACCCGTATTTCTGACTTCTTTCTACTTTCTACCACCCTAGTGTGGGGGAGTTGCCCCCCGCTATTGTATAAAGGTTTTCAAAAAAAAAAAAAAAAAAAAATCTTCGAATAATGGCCGTAGTATTTCCTTTTACGTTTCTCGGTTTTGGCATAATCTGCAGGTACTTTGAATATTGAGGGCAATATTCATTTCTAAGTGTGGGGGAATTTCACGAATTTTATCATATGTTTTACCACCCAATTCCCGCTTTTGGCCAAAAATTTTTTTTTGGAATAAGTGTTTTGCACTTATTTCGGTTATCAGTCCGCCATGTCTAAAAAACAAAAGGATTGGCTAATCCAGGAGCAAACGGCTTCTGGTAAAGACAAATCAAAACCGTTGAAAGCTGGTGGTTTGCTCAAAATCATATGGTTATCGGTGTACCATGGTTCTTACTTGAACTGAAACATTTGGCTACTCCAGAAGTACTCAAATCCATTAAGTTTTCTCAAAAGATTGCTAGGGAGTAGCAATGTTTTAGTGGGGATTTGATGAGTGCGATTCACTCATCATTTTAGGTCAACTGAGTACAGCAAAACATTTAAAACACTACGAAATGCATCAAAATACCGAAAATATCCCAAAATTGTGTTTATATGTTTCGGATGCAAAATGTTTAAAATCGATGAAAACGAACAAAGTTTGCATAATTGGCGCTTTAGGTCCCGCCTTTCAAAATTGATGAAATAGTCCCCGAGCACGTATTTTAAAAGAAAAGTCACCAAAGGTCCTTTTGAAATCATAAGTTGTCATAATTAGTCCTTTGGTGAAAAATTTCAAAAGTTTGAGAAATTACAAGTTTGATCCCTGGATTTTTAAAAGTGTCAAATTTAATCCTTGGAAATTCAGTTTTGGCAAAAAAATGGTCCTCAACATATTTGAGTTTCACATGTTTGGACCTTGGATTACATTTTCACAATTTCATATTTGATCCCTGGAGTTTCAGTTTGGGCAGATTTAGTCCCTATATTTGCATTGGATTTCACTAATAATCCTAAATCCAAAATCTATCATTGGCCCAATATCATAACAGACCAGGTCCAATCCAGTACCCCTATGACCCGGTCAAACCCAACATCCCCACCCGGTCAACCAATTGATAATAACACCCATCCCCTCTGGCTTTCTTCTTCCATTTCCCTTGAGGAGACCACCAAACCCAACCCTAGAAACCAAGACCTCCTTTTCTCTCGCTTCCTGTATCCCACCTCCCCAAACACTCCATCTCCCACCTCTCTCTATTACCCACCTACATCAAAACCCAAACCTCCCTTAATCTCTATTGTCCGGATACACCAAAATCCCAAACCCACTACCATTTCCCCGCCCCATGTCCAAATTTCATCAATCCTAGTCAAAAGAGCGTTGGATGGTCAAGATTGCTTCAAAGTGATACCTACCAATTGGAGGGTCAAGATCAATTCAAGAAAGCAAGTTTGGAGCTTTGGTTGATTTCACTCACAGTGAAGCACAAAGGAAGAAGAAGAGAGGAAGACCCAAGTAGTTTAATAGTATAAATAGGATCCCTTGTAAGCCATGTAGAGGCACCCCCTAGTTTTAGATAAAAATTTAGCTTTAAATGTTTTTTAATATCCTGTTGTAATGTTGTTTTTAGTCAATGAAAAGTTCTTTTTATTTAGTCTCATATCTCTAAATTCTATGTTAGTATTTGAAAGTTGCTAAGGTTTTGAGTTCAAAAAAATCAAGGTGTTAGGGGTAAAGCAGTGTACAAAAGAAAAAAAAATCAGTAAAGGGGGTGTTTGTTTGAGTTAAAAGAATGGTAGAATACCTGCTTGTACCCGTTTGACTTCTAAAGTCAAGGTCTCTTTTAGTCTAAATCAGTTTTAAAAGCAGGTAGTTAAGTATCAAGCTTTGCAAAAGATTTTGGTCAGAGAAATAAAAATAGTTTCTCACTGTTATTTGAGCTGCTGTTTGATAACGCTACACGCGTCGTTCGGGGTCAAGGAAACTTCCTTTTCTTGAGCAAGTTTTATAACACCCTAGGCAAGTGAACCTAATCGTTGTAGTGTAGTAATTAGGGTAAGCCACGGTATTGATATCGTTCTCTGGGAATAGGAATGCTAGTGAGAAGTTACTACGCTAAGGTTGAGGTTGAGGAAGATTATTTTTTATCTTTTATGTTTTTAGAAAATGAAAAGTACTGAATCTCGGTATTGGGTTTGGGGGTTGGTATTGCTCCCGATTACTCTACTATTATCTAATTATCTAAGCTAAGGTTGTGATAGTCTATGTCTAATTGATGTGTACTGTATGATAGTTTAAAGATGTGTTTACTTAGGTTTCACTACTCCTTAATTATCTCCTATTGATGGTTGATTTGTCACGCCCTTATTCCTAGTTGCGTTGTGTTTCTAAAGTTGTAGGCGTGCTTGTTTCCTAACTCTTTGAAATTACCAAAGGGTCTTGTTTACAAATCCTCTAGTGATTTATAGACGCCTACTCTACGGTTGTCCTTGAATGCTTTATCCTACAATTACCTAGATAATTATATTCTAAAGTTCACAAAGAAAAGTCAAGCATTAAGTACACAACGAATAATCTAGTGCACTCTAGATCATTAGTCAACTAAGATAAGTATCAACCAATCAATATTCAATAATTAAGTTTCATATTCCCTAAGCAAACACACAAATAAATTAGCCGGACATGGAGAACATGCAAGCATACACACAAATAATCAAAGACATAATTAAATTAATGAAGTAAATACTTATCTTGATGTATAATAGGGTTTAGAACCCTAAAATACCGCACAAGAAAGCCTTGGTTCGGTTTTAGGTTTTTACTCCAAAAGACTACACTTAAAACCGAAAATTCGGATTCTATATATAAGATTACATCTGCGACGGCGTCACCTTATGTTTCGGACGCCGTGTGTCGCCGTCATTAGGGTTTCGTCTTGGCCACGTAAACCTTGCAACGGCGTCACCTTATGACCGTGACGCCGTCCCCTTCAACTCGACGCCGTCTTGGCGCATCTAGGCCGTCCGAGTAGCGACGCCTACTCCTTTAGAACCCGACGCCGCCCTTGAAAACATGCAATTTCGCTCGAACCGTCAGTAAATTCCTTCCGGACGGCGCGCAGATATGCAGTGGACGCCGTCGCCTTATGTTTCAAGCAGACTTTGAGTGTCTCGATTCGACTTTGGCCATTTTCTTCAGATATTCGCGCTTTTCGTCCAAATAAGCATCATTCCAAGCATTTTGCCTTCAAGAGACCTAAAAAGTAAAAGGAACGATATTAAGCAATAACGGATACAAAAGTGATCGAATAAGGGCTTAAATGACCCTCAAAAGGTACCTTTTAAAACCTTATCAAATATCCCTACACTTGGTATTTGCTTGTCCTCAAGCAAATGTGCTTTTAGCCAATTAATTTATAAGTTAGGGGTTATGAAGCATCCATTCAAACGGTCCACAACACATATAAGCCCATAAAAGTCATAACAAGCACGGAAATTACATACTAGCACCTCACATGGGGTATTTGGATACTCATCTCTCTCGGGTGTATATATGAAATATAACAAATCGGAAATGGAAGATAAACACTCATTAACCGGTCCTAGTACATAGATTACCATAGGCTTGAGAATAGATCAAACCTCCGTCGCTTTGGCGTAAGCACCTAGGAAAGACTATCAAAGAGGTCTTTAAAGGGTTGTAACGTTAGGCTTACTGGTAGGGAAATGAAGGGTTTGGTGGGATAGGCTATTTAGTGGTGGATAGTCAAAAATCTCTATGTTGCAAGTATACTAAGAATGGCGTTGCTAAGCCAAGACTCGACACTCTAAAACTCTAGGCAACGAAAATAAACAAACATAATTCAAAAGATAGATGTAGGATGGTAGCCCGTATGGTTTTTTTTTTTTTTTTTTTTTTTTTTTTTTTTAACTCTTTTCTTTTTTTTCTTTTTCTATATATATATATTTTTTTTATTTTTATTTTTTTTTGCATACACTTTTACTCTACCATCCTCTACGGTACATCAAAATGATAGGGATTTATAGACACATCCCTACACTTGAGTTTTTATTACTCTAACACTAATTTGACCCGAATTGAAAAGATCAAAACACTTGAGTACATTATTACGCAAACAAAGGGAATTTGAGTTTAACGTTCTCTTCCCTATATTTCATAAACTTTAACTTTTCCCATGAATCCCAATCGTCCCAAAACTGTATACAAAGGATATGACTCGACTTAGCAACTCATGCAAGCAACCGGATAATTGAACTAAGGGTTTGGGTGATAATATAAATTTGCACTAAAAGTGAGTGCAATAAAGGTAGGCTAAGGCGATTTGGGTGTATATTTGGGGTGGGTGTAAACAATGTTTTCATTGATATTCCGGAAAAACCGAAACATCACGAGAACCGCGAAAAGGATAGGCTCGAGGGGTTAACTAGGGTATCGTGTACTAAAGATGAGTACAACGCAAAGGGTGTGGGGAATTACTCAACCGAGGTGGAAGAAGTAATTATATTACAGTATCAAACAAGGGTTTATCCTAATGCCTCTTATCATTTAGTTATTCCTACTACACAAGTGTAGTCTCACTAGCGATCTCGGAATGCATCACAAAACAAGTTCTAGAATCTAATATACTACCGGTTCACACTCTAAGCATTAAAGATGAATGCTTTAATTCCTACTAATCTAAGGCGATCCTCACATTTTGGGTGGAATTTAGGTGGTAAAGGGTTTTTGTGCTAGTCATGCAACTTCCTATCCATGAGACGCTTTTGTTAAGACTAATGGCCCACTCCTATACGTCATGAAAAATTTTAAATTTGGCTAAAATTACCCTAACCTACATTTTCTCATGGTTTATTACACAAATACACTTGGACAAAGAAAATAGTCAAGGATAAGCATAGTTCCAAAGTTCCGCTTTATTTTCCCTCCTACATTTAAACCGAACATTGTCCCCAATGTTCCCGAAAGTGTCAAAGTTATGATAATAGAAGGTAATTAAAACGAAAGAAACTAATACTCCCGATTAGCTCGGTAGGATCCGTGAAAAGTGGTGGTTAAATCTTTCCAAGAAGAGTTTTTGCGTGAAAGGCTCCTTCCAAACTTGTGTAACTTCTAATTGACAAACTAAACACGCACACTAGAAGAAAACAAACGAAACCTTCACAGTAAAATCGGCGGTAATAATATATATAAGACTCGATTTAAACTAGGATATAATGCTTGTGGAATGGATGTTTACGAATTTTTTAGAAAATTAAGATCCGAAAATTCCAAAATTTTACAAGTAGCTCGAAAACGAGAAAAAGTAAGTCGATGTTTTATTCCTTCCCGACGCGTCAGTTGCAATCTGACGTCCGTTTATCCCGAAAAACTGGTCTCGATTTTGGAAAAATTCTAGAAAATTTACATCTTTAGAATCGGAAAATTTTGCAAAACATCCATTATGACTCGATACAAGCATTTGACTCGAACAAACAAACATATATATCTTTTAGTTAATTGTTATTCTCATGTTCACGTTTCTTATGAAAACGTGTGTAATCCTCCCTACACTTATCCTTTATGTAAAATACCTTTATATGTAATTAAGACGAGGTTAAAAACAAAAGCATTTTTACAAATTTAAACATGAGGACAAACAATTAATAAAAGATATGTGACACTAACAAGCAAACAATTAAGCATGGGTTGCCTCCCACGAAGCGCTTTTCTTTATTTAAGAGTCTTGTAGCTAGACTCGTAGTCCTACTCCTCACGCTTTTTGCATCACCGCTCTTTTCGTCATTCATTTTCTCTTCATCAAGCGGCGAGACGTTGTATGTTCACCGTGGATTCCGTGCCATTGTGTCAATTATGGTGACGGTTTCGTTTAAGTTGGTCTCTTAATCGTGAAAAGCCCAAACCATCTTGGGTTGTTCTTTCCTTGCATTGCCTTTTCCTTGATTTGTGTAAGTACTTTTTCTCCTTTTAGAAATTTCTTAGGGTCCTTTGTGCCTTAGGTACCGAGGGGGTTGCTTCCTAACTTATTATCGGGTTTCCACAATGTTGCATATAATCCTTGGACCATGAAGTCTCTAAGCCCTTTTTCCTACCATTCATCTTTTTCTTAACATTATTGCTAGGGTTTTTCGATTCCCTTTCGTAATCATTTCCATGATTTTAAGAGGATACCTTGGGATGATGGGTATCCTAGCATACCCTTTCCGCTTTTGAGTATCATGACGCCTCTCCGCATTTGATGGTTGCCTTGGCGGTAGCTAGAAACGGTGTTCCAAGAATGAGGTATGTTTTTCTTCTTCAAAATCAACGATCACGAAATCTACGGATAAACAATGTTAGCCACCTCAATTAGAACATCTATTGCGACTCCTACGGGTGAACATAAGTGTGATTAGCCAAGGAGAGTCTAAGGTCCTGATCGGCTGGTTTCTCCTTAGTTAACTTATTATAGATTGATAATGGCATTATGTTCACATCAGTCCCCTGATCGGCCAAGGCATTTATATTATCAATGTCACCTATGCTAACTGGTATTACGAAATTCCCTGTGGTGTTACGTTTCCTTGTTAGAGGTTTTTTTATAACTAACTCATACAGGGGTCCCATAGGTAGGGCGTCATACTCTTCTTTAGTCATTTTTTCATCAAGGGCTTCCTTAAGAACCTCATTGTACCTAAAGTTGTTTACTTGGTTTGCAATGGTTTTCTTGTTGATTTCGTGCTTAAGGTAGTACTCAATGGTCTCGTGGCTCGTCGTCATGCACCGACTCCTCCTTATTACTTCCCTCGCCTTTCAGCGTCTCAACCTTTGCATTCTCGGCATAATGGAAACAGTTGAAAATGAAGTTGGAGGGCAATCGTTGCTTCACGAGCACCTTTTCGGAACCTTTGTTTTGGTAAACTAAATTACCAAATTCATCATTTCCGCCATCTTTGCTTGCATCTCTCTCTCTCGCCTATAAACCTCCTCTTCAAACACGGCTAATCTTTCCGTATGAGCCGCCATGTACTCCTCATTTGTTCCTTGAAGCTCGATGAGAGTGGTGTTGGGGAAGTAGAACGAAACGCCTTCGAAGTCGGGTTTGATCACGACTTGGAGACTCAAGGAGGTGTGGGGTGGTAGAGTAGAGTTGAATTTGACGGCCTCTCGAGGAATTTGTACGGGGCTCTTTTCGCCTTTCCATAAGATAATCAATCCCTCTCAATGGCGCCATTTGTTCCTCGAGGGTGTCGGAGGATTCGGACGGGGTTGATATGGCGTTGATTACGTTAATCGGAGTTTCAGGAGAATCATTCCAATCTTAGTAGCTTTGAAGAAGTTCCTCTATAATATCCCAAGATTTCTCAGATTGAAGTCGCCGAGCCTTCACCGCGGCCCGATCAATGGATCGTCGAGTGATGAAGTCGGTATGATCATAGAAGATTTGGATTTGAAGCCAAAGATCGATGCCATGATGGGGAAGTCTACGGAGTAGATCCTTGAATCGAGTCCACGCTTTGTAAAGTGATTCACCTTGGAGTTGCTGAAACGTTAAGATTTCTCGTCTAAGCTTAGTGGTTCTCCCTGGGAAAAATTGAGCAAGGAAGCGAGAAGTAAGATCATCCCAACTTGAGATGGAGCCGGGAAGTCGCTCAAGCCAATTACTAGCTTGGTCCCGTGAGAGAATGGAAGAGACGCAGCGCGTGGTCTCCCGAGTAGTAGCATCAAGGTCGATGGAATCGACAATTTTGAGGAAATCCCTCGATGTCGATTTGGATCTTCTGAACGAAGTCCATGGAATGCACATCCGCTTTGCACCAACCGGATGGTGTCGGATCGCAGGCCGTAGTTTGGGCTTGGTCGAAGCTCAATGGTGTTCCTATAACCTAGGTGGTTTGGTCTCGAGTACTCACCAAGAGTACGGGCTCTTGGGTCGTTTGGTGGTGGGTTGATGAGTGGTGGTTGGTTGTCACCTTCCATGGTGAAAAGTGATGGGTGTTACGAACAAAGGTCACTAAGAAGGGGATAGACTAAGAAAGCTAAAATGAGAAAAAGTTTACTTGATAGGAATCAAGTAAAGAACCTAAACGAGCGGACTACTAACTAGCTATTCTATTCCCAGCAGGCGCCTAAAACTTGATAACGCTACACGCGTCGTCGGGTCAAGGAAACTTCCTTTTCTTCGAGCAAGTTTTATAACACCCTAGGCAAGGAACCTAATCGTTGTAGTGTAGTAATTAGGGTAATCCACGGTATTGATATCGTTCTCTGGGGAATAGGAATGCTAGTGAGAAGTTACTACGATAAGGTTGAGGTTGAGGAAGATTATTTTTATCTTTTATGTTTTTAGAAAATGAAAAGGTACGAATCTCGGTATTGGATTTGGGGGTTGGTATTGCTACCGATTACTCTACTATTATCTAATTATCTAAGCTAAGGTTGTGATAGTCTATGTCTAATTGATGTGTACTCGTATGATAGTTTAAAGATGTGTTTACTTAGGTTTTACTACTCCTTAATTATCTCCTATTGATGGTTGATTTGTCACGCCCTTATTCCTAGTTGCGTTGTGTTTCTAAAGTTGTAGGCGTGCTTGTTTCCTAACTCTTTGAAATTACCAAAGGGTCTTGTTTACAAATCCTCTAGTGATTTATAGACGCCTACTCTACGGTTGTCCTTGAATGCTTTATCCTACAATTACCTAGATAATTATATTCTAAAGTTCACAAAGAAAAGTCAAGCATTATACACAACGAATAATCTAGTGCACTCTAGATCATTAGTCAACTAAGATAAGTATCAACCAATCAATATTCAATAATTAAGTTTCATATTCCTAAGCAAACACACAAATAAATTAGCGGGACATGGAGAACATGCAAGCATACACACAAATAATCAAAGACATAATTAAATTAATGAAGTAAATACTTATCTTGATGTATAATAGGGTTTAGAACCCTAAAATATCGCACAAGAAAGCCTTGGTTCGGTTTTAGGTTTTACTCCAAAAGACTACACTTAAAACGAAAATTGGATTCTATATAAGATTACATCTCGCGACGGCGTCACCTTATGTTTCGTGGCGCCGTCGTGTCGCCGCATTAGGGTTTCGTCTTGGCCACGTAAACCTTGCAACGGCGTCACCTTATGACCGTGACGCCGCCCCTTCAACTCGACGCCGTCTTGGCCGCATCTAGGCCGTTCGAGTAGCGACGGCCTACTCTTTAGAACTCGACGTCGTCCTTGAAAACATGCAATTTCGCTCAACCGTCGCAAAATTCCTTCCGACGGCGTCGCAGATATGCGATGACGCCGTCGCCTTATGTTTCAGCAGCTTTGAGTGTCTCGATTCGACTTTGGCCATTTTCTTCAGATATTCGCGCCTTTTCGTCCAAATAAGCATCATTCCAGATTTTGCCTTCAAGAGACCTAAAAGTGAAAAGGAACGATATTAAGCAATAACGGATACAAAGTGATCGAATAAGGGCTTAAATGACCCTCAAAAGGTACCTTTTAAAACCTTATCACCGCTCATAAGCAATCTTATAGCTTATTGGGTACTCAAATATTGTAAATGTGGTTTTCCTTAATCTTCATAAGCTCAACTTAGTTTTGTCCAACTTATGTGCATCTCGATCTTCTTTAGCTCGGTTTAAAGTGAAGTTTAAACCGTCCATCCGCAATTTCTTTGTTTTCTCAAAAAACAGTTCCAAGGATCACTTGTATGCCTTATTTATAAGTCGCATGGGTGAAATTGCCTCCAATCGCTTTGTGAATCTCCACTAGTCTAACCATGTCTTTGCAGTTTGAACTTGCTTGGAAGCTAACCAATCAGCTGTGAATAAGCTTAAAACAAGCCCCCACCAGCTGCTGTTTGCAGCCTGCAGTCTCAAAGCCACAGGTTCCATTTTGTTTTTTTTTTGTCTTTCTCAAGTTAGCTTATAGGTAGAATTGGGTAGCTGGTTTAGGTTTCTTAGGATTGATTTAAGTGCTCTTAGTTTAGCTAGTATAGGATTAGCTATTCCCTGTTTGTTAGGAGCTTATTTTCTCATTAGCTTTTTGTCCCAGTTTAGAGCTTAGTATTCCCTAGCTTAAATTGTGCCAACTGTTTTCCTTTAGTTTAGTGTTTTAGCTTATTAGATTAAGACCAACTTGGTTAGTTTTTTTGATCTCCACTGTTAGCTTGTTAAGATTTACTACTTGTTGGTTAAGTAAAAGATTCTTAAAGGGGTGTTTGTTTTTCCTTAAGCCTTAGCACATCTCAAGTTTCAAAAGGTTTTTGGTTGCTCACTGTTACAATCAGTCACTTATAAGCTATTTATAAAGCTTATTGTGAGTTTACAAAGCATAAGTCTTTCACAAAGTTCATAGTTTAATCTCACTTTCTAAATTTGCAAAAGAGTGTTTGGTTTGAATCTGTCAAAAAGGGTGTGTTTGTTTCTGTCCAAACTGAGGTCAATAAGCTGTTCCTATAAGCTTATTGGTACCTTTTCAAAAGTCAAGTTTTTATAAAAGTCCTTTGTTTTTATCCTAACTTCAGTTGCAAAAAGAAAAAGTTGAAAAAAAATAGTTTTCAAAAAAACTGGCATGGTGGGACTCGAACCCACACCACCCAGTTCACAACACCACATCACTACCGTTCGCCGCTTGGGACTTGTCTCACCACATGTTGCATCATTAAATACATAAGGGTACCTTGGCGCTTAGCTTATCACCATTGTTAGCTTATTTCGCTTATTTCATAAAGCAACCCACCATTTTTTATTTTTCCTAGAATCGCATTATCTAAAGTATTTTTGTTAAATTTTCATTTTTCTAACATAGTTTAGTATTTTTAATCAATTAATTAGATTAAAATAGATTTTAATTCGTAGAAATTAATTTAAAAGTCGGAAAAATATTCCGCTTTTTCCTAAAATCATTTTTAGTCAAATAGAACGTAGGAAAATTGGTTTCACACCCGTAGCCCTTAAATTTCATAATTTTTACGCTTATGGCTCGGTTGTTTTCCCGCTTTACGCTTTTTATGCTTTTGCACCCTAGGACTTATGTGGAAAACTAGAAGGGGGTTGAATAGTTTTACCAATTAAAACTTCCTTTAATCTATTTAGATCGACTTATGTCAATCTATTTGGATGTGTGTGTTGGATGTTGATAAACAAGCATATAAAGGTAAGTAATGAAAAGATAAGAGTAAGAAGCACAAAACCACAACACGAGTATTTATAGTGGTTCGCCACAAGGACACCTTCCTTGCCCTACTCCACCCCCGAGTCACCTACTCGAGAGTTCGTAATCACTACACCAATCTCCTTATGGCGGAGAAGCCTTCACAACGTCGCCTACCCTTTTTCCGGTGCTAGGCTAACCACCGGTTCTTTCACCCAAGGTGAACCACACCTACACAACGTCGCCTACCCTTTATAAGGTACTAGGCTAAGTACCTAGTTCTTTCACTCCAAGGTGAACTACACCTTCACAACGTCGCCTACCCTTTATTAGGTACTAGGCTAAGCACCTAGTTCCATTGCAATGGAGGAACTACTACCACACTACACCAACGACTAATCCCAAAGGAGATCTACTCCTTTACAACATCATCAAGGATATCAATATCCTTGGATCTAATACTAGTCTATCTTGTACATCGAAACACACCATATCGAATGTACATCTAAGGCACCTTTCACTAATGCCTTTGACTAGATCTACAAGACACCTTTCACTAATGTCTTGTGTCTTCACTTCTAAGCACCTTTCACTAATGCTTCTTTGTCTTGACTTCTAAGCACCTTTCACTAATGCTTCTTGTCTTGACTTCTAAGCACCTACCACAAGTGCTTATCCTATAGACGATAGATACCCTTCACTAATATCTTCGCCTTGACACTTGAGACATCTTTCACTAATGTCTTCAACACTACACTTCTTTGAAGAAAGAAAGAGATCATCAACAAGAGGACTTCAATAGCCTTGATGATGAGGAAGCATGGCAACTCATGGACTTGAGCTTGCTCGACTTCAAAGGTGGTGATCTTGCCTTTAAGAGGAACCTAGAAGATCACACAAAACAAAACTACAAACATAGATCTCTTGGATCTAAGGTTAGTGAGATTTAACTCGGGGAGAAAGTGTGTTAGAAAGGGATTGAAAGGGTGAGAAACAATGAAGAAATGGCTCACTATTTATAGAGGAAAAACCTCATCGCTCCTCGGATCCCACGGATCCCTACCACAAGGGATCCGCTAGCACAAAGCTAGGGATCCGTGGTACGCCCTCTTTGCCCATGGGTATTTTTGGTTATGGGTCATGGGTCATGGGTTATGGGTTGATCCATGGTTTTCTTTCTAGATTCAATGTATCTTAAGGATACAATGAACTTGGTTAAGTGGTATAAGTAAAACCATGGGTTATGGGTCAAAACCATTTGCTAGTTTTTACCTATTTAGTATATACTTGTTTTTACCCATTTTAGTATATACTTGTTTTTTACCCATTTTAGTGTATACTTAGTTAAGTATATGTTATCCCAATATGTAAACACTAGTTGTTATACATATGTATATCTAAAGCATAAAATCACTTATACTAGTTTTAGTGTTTTATGTGAAAGCGTAAGTGTGTTAGAAAACTATTAGTTCAAACCATTTACGTATTTTATTTGTTTCGTTAAAATGATCTTACTTTTGTTATCGACAAAACTTTAGAAGATCGTAAAATATAAATAAACGCTTTTACGGCTTATTTGTATTAACAATCTCCCTTTTGTTGATGACAAAACATAAGATTATTTTAAGGAAAAGCTAAAATTGTAAGAGTTTGAATTTGTAGTTTTACTTTCTTCTCCCCTTTTGTCGAAACAAAAGAGCTTTGAAAGAAAGCAACACTTTGTTTTTAAAAAAATGTGAAAATTAGAAAAGAAATAAGAAATAAAAAGCAAGTAACGGAAAGGATCTCGTCATTACTCCCCTTGACGAGTCCATCCCTAAGTAAGGCGCAAGAAAGTAATGCTAATCTAGTTCTATTGCAAATTTTTGCAAAGTTTACGCCTATGTGACGGGTGTGCTCCCCTAGATGATTGCAATTTTGCAACGGAAGTCATGAAATATAAATCTAAGATTGCAAGTAATTTTGCAATGTATTGTTTTGACACCAAGCTCCCTTAGCTTTAGGGTGTCAAATTCTTCATGTGTTAATTGAATAACTACAAAACAAAGGTTAGAAAACAAGTATAATTCACAATTTCCGCAAATGTGGTCCAAGTTAGTTAGGAAAATAGTTTCTGTCTCACGGATCCCACGGTTCCCTCCTAGTAGGGATCCGCTCAGGCAATTCGAGGATCCGTCTGGTGATGAATAAAATCAAGAAAGGTGATATAACAAGTAATGTTATCACTAAGATGAGATATGAATACAAGGTAATCATATGCTCGTAAAAATAACAAGTAGCATGTAATTCCATTTAATAAAACAAGAGTTATGATATACATGACTCTAAAAATAAGAAAATAAACAATACATGACTAGGAATTTCTAGACTAGCTAACGCTTGATGCTAGGACACCACTAAAATCTTCTAGCTCAAGTTTTGTTTAGGTTTAATCTCGTCGAAACGTTCGAGGAGATGATAGAACATGAAACGTTGGTCTTCTCGTACTTCATGTATCAAACTTTCAACATGTTGACAATGATAGCAATCTTTGTCATGGCTAGGTAGTGGTGGTGGAAGAAATGAAATGGCTTGATGCGAAGGATCAAGTGAAGCGGCTTGCGGAGCTTCAAATGATGGAGGAATTGGTGGAGGTGCATTTGAGAATGACTCAACCAAGAATGATGGTGGTGGTAGAGAAGTGTCAACTTCCATATGGTCGGGTGGTTGACTTTGATGATTTCTCATAATCCAAATGGGATTATATGATGGAAACGGCGAAAAGGAAGCCGGAGCAAGTGTTGACTCAACACCTTGATTTTGAACCATTATTCCTCCTAATGAGGAGAATGTTGTCGGCGGAAGCGGATGAGACGGCCTAGGAGGCAAGTCCTCTAAATTGTAGAGGTGTGGTGATGATAGTGGGGATGTAAATGAAATAGCTCTAGGAACCAATGGTGATGGTTTAGTGGAGATAATATTGTTTGGCCTAGGAGGTATGGTGGTGTTTGGCATTGGTAGTTTTGTGGGTACTATCCTTTTGGGAATTGGTTTGATTAGATGATGAAGAATTCTATCATTTGTTGGCTTGACGGAGATGATTCGGTTGAGGAGATTTCGTGTATAACACGAGCCTTTTTCATGGGTGGTTCTTTGGTGGACAAGTTACTACTTGGGGTTTTCCTCATGATGAGATGATTTCAAGAGGTTGCAAGAGCTGAAAGTTAGGATGAGAGTGATGACTATGGAGGTCCTAACAAGGTGGTTTATAAACTAAGAGATTTGGCAAGTGCATTTAAGCTTTAAGCCACTAGGATTCATTGGAATGTGATGATTGACATGCACAAGAGTCAACTTCAGAGGTTGCACTGATCTAGGAACTCATTTAAGATGAGATGGAGTGTTTGAGTTAGGAAGATGAGTTGAAATGATTGTTTTAGCAAGATTTGACCTATACTGTCATCCGGATCCCACGGTTCCCTCCTCAGAGGGATCCGTCTAGGCTAATCCTAGGGATCCGTCTCTCAGCAGCTATGAAAGAGTGGAAATGATGTTTCTAAGATCTAAGACCTATATCATCTTGAGTGTTTCAGTCCTCCTAAGTGTTTTAAATGAAGGGATGCTTGAGTACTTGAAGGTAATGAATGATGTAGCTAATGATTGTCATTTATGGAAGGATTTGGAACTTTCAAGAGTACCAATGGATGAGCAAGGATGACACTAAAGATTTAGAGTGTCAATTGAAACTAAATGATCCTAGAGATCGTGGTTGTGTCTTAGGATAGTGTTTTGGAAAATATCCTAGAAGCTTTGAGATGGGAAAACTAGATTTTGATCAACTTTGATAAATTTTGAGGTGAGGATGATTAATGAGCAATTTTGCCATAATCGAAAGATTTCTAAGGCTAGATGTGAGGATCAAGTAGAAAATGAAGTGTGAGTTTGAGAGCGGAAGAGTAATGGATTAAAATGAAAAGGTAGATCTACAAGCGCCTTAGAATGTGATCTAGGTGAGTTAAGTAGGAAGGATCAACCTATCTTGATAAGGACTTAATTTTGCCTTAAGACACTATGTTTAGCTTAGTGTGAGGAGTTCTAAGGATATGTTTGAAATATAATGCTTGCAATTGCATTTTCTGCTTGCGGATCCCACGGTTCCCTAGAGTAGGGATCCGCCTAGTACAATCTTTGGGATCCGCCCATCGCTCAAGCAGAACCTTTACTAAAGGTATGCAATGATCTTGACAATGCATTATATCTCAAGGATAGTCTAAAGAGAGTTCTAATACTAAGATATCAAATGTAAGATGTTTTATTTCATGAAAGAAATTGGATTACATTGATAAAGCACGAGTACAAGAGATTTGATCCTATTTTGGAATACTATTAGTTTCCTTGAGTGTTTTCGCTAGAGGATCATTATGTGATTGATGAGTGTTGGTGGAATCAAGAATGAAGAAAGTCTTCATGAGAGATATGTTTAGCGGTTCCATCATCTTGTTCACAAGTACGCATAAACGGACTTTGAAATTGAGGATGGAAGTGCATAACATTATGATAGAGGCGTGTCAAGAACATTCCATAAGGGATGAGTTTATTCTTGGAGCCTTGAAGATTTGCAATTCGCCTTGCAAAGAAGTAGGCGAGATTGTATGGTTGTTGTGTTAGCAAACAAGACAACATGTGAGCACAACAAGCGGGAAGAATTTCTCGATTTCCTAAGACTCCAAACATTTTCACGTAGGATGAGTGCAAGAGGCTTGTACTCTTCTCGGATATCCCTTGTAAAGATAATGTTTGGATCGGAGTAATATGGTCGAGGTTTGCATATTATGCGATTTAAATCTTCCGAGAGGGTATGTGTGAACAATATGGACTATTTTCTTCACGAAAGTTGAAGAGAGAATCAAGAGACCAATCTTCGTGAAGGCACATTGTCCATGATTTGGAATCCGGAGGATGTGAGCAAAATGCCCAAGGGTTAGAGTGAACTTTTGGTTTTTGATATAAAACCAAAGAGATAGAGAGCGATCCTCGTTACGAACGAGTTCGACTTGACGGAAGAATTCCATTATGAACCTTGGACATATCTTCTCGTTGATTTCAAGAAGACATTCTAGTCCTATGGCTCGGAAGGAGGTATTGATACCTTCTTCGAATTGTAGAGAGGTGTCTACAATACGTCCTTCGTGGAAGTGACGGTTTTCGAGATTATTGAACCCACGGACATGATTGCCAGGTGTGTTGGGTTCGAGAGAGATGTTCGGAGTGTAGACGCTAGTGAGTGAAAAATCAAACTCATATTCATGCGTCATAGTTGAACCTATAGAAATGATAAGTTAATGGAAGAAGATGTTTGAGATCAACCAATGATTATCTAATGTTTTTACTAGATTTTATTAACAATGGTTTTTAACATTTAACTAACTCAAGGTTTTGACATTCTAGTGGATTATTACTTTTAGAAAGATAGTGGTTTTAATCTTGCATGAAAACTGCTTTTCAAAGAGACGGATCCCACGGTTCCTTTACAAAAGGGATCCGCTAGTATATCTTCCGGATCCGTGGATCCGTAGTAATGTAAATGATTTGATAAAAACAAAGGTTTTACGCTTTTATACCACGAAATATGTTTTATCCTACATTTTCTTTTAGCATGCATACATGACTTCTAATGTATCACGAAAGAATATAAAACATATAAATCAAAAGAAGTGATAAACACATTATGATAATAATAACCTAGATAAACTAGATCATTAATAATATTGCATTTCAATACTAAGGATGATACAAAGGATTGGGTATATAACCCCAATATAGATTAACAACACAAAGTAAATGTCTCCGTATGTGAACTTCATCATAGGGAACACAAGTGCGATGAGTGTTAGAGCGATGAGCACGAGTGCGATGTAAACCATGTTGATGACGGATCTTCTTGGTTTCGGTTGAGATGGAATGAGGAGGAAGATGAAGTTTTGAATGAGAGGAAATTTTTGAAATTGGAAGATTTGAAAAGTGAGGATTTGATAGATGGTCGACGGTGGGAGTATTTATAGGGAAGGAGGAATTTTGAAATTGTGTTTTGTTTTATTATTGGATTAAAAGAAAACAAAACATAAGTTTTATAAACCACGACTTTAGACGAGAAATAAGACACGATATGAGAAAAAAAGGCTTCCTAATGAAGCTTCATGTAAAACATGTAATTTGCACAAAAGATAATCATATAAATACCTAAATAGGTATACTTAATTATCAAGCAAAGTAAAAGAAAATCATACCTCTAGCGCACTTAGGAATGTCTTTACAAATGACACAACAAATGTCACTTAGACTATTCCCGCTCCTTTGCTTTAAGATACCTTCTTAAGGAAGGTATTCTTGTTACCAAGCGACTCCTAAAGCTTGGTGGGTATGAGCTTTGACTAATCAACATGACAAAGAAGATTAGTGCAATTAAATGAAAAAGTAAAAAGAAAAATGTTGTTATCAACTCAACATCCAAACATATAGTTTTTAAAAAACATGGTGTTTGTTTTATGAAAACCTTCTTTGTAGTTTTCAATTAACTATGGATCGTATCAAGTTTTTAAAGTACAATATACTTCAAGAAACTTGGTAACGAAGCTCTGATGCCAATTGTGGAAAACTAGAAGGGGGTTGAATAGTTTTACCAATTAAAACTTCCTTTTAATCTATTTAGATCGACTTATGTCAATCTATTTGGATGTGTGTGTTGGATGTTGATAAACAAGCATATAAAGGTAAGTAATGAAAAGATAAGAGTAAGAAGCACAAAACCACAACACGAGTATTTATAGTGGTTCGCCACAAGGACACCTTCCTTGCCCTACTCCACCCCCGAGTCACCTACTCGAGAGTTCGTAATCACTACACCAATCTCCTTATGGCGGAGAAGCCTTCACAACGTCGCCTACCCTTTTTCCGGTGCTAGGCTAACCACCGGTTCTTTCACCCAAGGTGAACCACACCTACACAACGTCGCCTACCCTTTATAAGGTACTAGGCTAAGTACCTAGTTCTTTCACTCAAGGTGAACTACACCTTCACAACGTCGCCTACCCTTTATTAGGTACTAGGCTAAGCACCTAGTTCCATTGCAATGGAGGAACTACTACCACACTACACCAACGACTAATCCCAAAGGAGATCTACCTTTACAACATCATCAAGGATATCAATATCCTTGGATCTAATACTAGTCTATCTTGTACATCGAAACACACCATATCGAATGTACATCTAAGGCACCTTTCACTAATGCCTTTGACTAGATCTACAAGACACCTTTCACTAATGTCTTGTGTCTTCACTTCTAAGCACCTTTCACTAATGCTTCTTTGTCTTGACTTCTAAGCACCTTTCACTAATGCTTCTTGTCTTGACTTCTAAGCACCTACCACAAGTGCTTATCCTATAGACGATAGATACCCTTCACTAATATCTTCGCCTTGACACTTGAGACATCTTTCACTAATGTCTTCAACACTACACTTCTTTGAAGAAAGAAAGAGATCATCAACAAGAGGACTTCAATAGCCTTGATGATGAGGAAGCATGGCAACTCATGGACTTGAGCTTGCTCGACTTCAAAGGTGGTGATCTTGCCTTTAAGAGGAACCTAGAAGATCACACAAAACAAAACTACAAACATAGATCTCTTGGATCTAAGGTTAGTGAGATTTAACTCGGGGAGAAAGTGTGTTAGAAAGGGATTGAAAGGGTGAGAAACAATGAAGAAATGGCTCACTATTTATAGAGGAAAAACCTCTCTCGTTCCTCGGATCCCACGGATCCCTACCACAAGGGATCCGCTAGCACAAAGCTAGGGATCCGTGGTACGCCCTCTTTGCCCATGGGTATTTTTGGTTATGGGTCATGGGTCATGGGTTATGGGTTGATCCATGGTTTTCTTTCTAGATTCAATGTATCTTAAGGATACAATGAACTTGGTTAAGTGGTATAAGTAAAACCATGGGTTATGGGTCAAAACCATTTGCTAGTTTTTACCTATTTAGTATATACTTATTTTTACCCATTTTAGTATATACTTGTTTTTACCCATTTTAGTGTATACTTAGTTAAGTATATGTTATCCCAATATGTAAACAATAGTTGTTATATATATGTATATCTAAAGCATAAAATCACTTGTACTTGTTTTAGTGTTTTATGTGAAAGCGTAAGTGTGTTAGAAAACTATTAGTTCAAACCATTTACGTATTTTATTTGTTTCATTAAAATGATCTTACTTTTGTTATCGACAAAACATTAGAAGATCGTAAAATATAAATAAACATTTTACAGCTTATTTGTATTAACACAGTCCTCACAAAATAGAGTTCCACCACACCTTTTTCCACTTGTTCCCGAATGAAATGATGTCGAATGTCTATGTGCTTGGCTCTTGAATGTTGAACGTTGTTGCAAGAGAGAGCAATGGCACTTTTATTATCACAAGACAAAGGATTTTATTGAATTCAAAGCCATAGTCGATAATTGGGATCTCATCCATAGGATTTGAGCACAACAAGATGACATGGCTATGTATTCACCTCTGTAGAGAAATAGAAGTACTCATTTGTTTCTTTGAAGACCACTCACAAGCTTATCACCCAAAACCGAGCACCTCCGCACGTGCTTCGACGAGTATCTTGACATCCCGCATGATCGCATCTCGATATGTCGTTAGTGACATATCGGTGTCCTTCGGATACCAAAGTCCCATGTTGATGGTTCCTTGGAGATACCGAAGACCCGTTTAACCGCTTCAAGGTGCTTTTTGGTAGGCTTAGCTCGGTATCTAGCACACATGCATACACAATGAATATCGTTCATCGTAGTGAGGTACATCGTGATCCAATCATACTTGATATTTCGTTTGATCTACCATGATCCCGAGTGATCCTCATCCGGTTTGGTACTTCTACCATGGGAGTGTCAACGGTGTTACAAGTGTCAAATCCAAATTTCTTTAAAATTTCATTTGCATATTTAGATTGATTAATGAAAATTCCTCGTGGACTTTGTGAAATTTGTAATCCCAAGAAAATGACATTTGTCCCATCATTGACATTTGAAATTTGGAGCCCATCTCCTTAGAAAACGGTCACATTCATTGGGGTCGGTCGAGGCAAAGATAATATCATCAACATAGATTTGAACGTGAATTAAATGTTTGCTCGACTTTCGGTGAACAATGTCGATCAATGCTCCTTTCTTTGAATCCAAGAGATAGAAGAAAGTTTGATAGCGTATCATACCATGCCCTTGGAGCTTGCTTCAAGCCATAAAGAGCCTTCTTCAAGCATAGACATGAGTAGGATGCTCGGATTCACAAAACCTTCCGGTTATCGACGATACGACTTCTTTAAGATCTCCGTTAAGAAAAGCCGTCTTTACATCCATCCGATAGACAATCATATTCTTACTTGCAGATTAGCCAGAAGATTCTCGATTGCCTCGATGCGAGCAATGGAGCAAATGATTCTTCAAAGTCAATACCTTCCTCTTGACGGTATCCTTTTGCAACCAATCTAGCCTTGTTCTTTAATACATCGCCATGCTCATCAAGCTTTACTTTGAAGATCCACTTTAGAGCAATGATCATGGCACAATCGGAGCGGTACTAATTCCCATACATCTAGTCGATCAAACTCATGAATTTCTTCTTGCATGGCATTGAACCGCTATCTTCATTCATTGCGTTTTAACGTCTTTTGGTTCAACCTTGATAGTACAAAGTTGAAGAAGCACCATAAGGCATCGGTTGCAAGTTGTTTCCATGTGGATACCGGACGAGAGGGTTTCCAATGATGTTGTCCAATGGATGATCATGTGTCCATTTTCTAAGATGTTCATGTGGTTGTTGTTGAGGAACCAAGTAGCGAGTCTATATCTCCGATGAAGATGGTTCGATGATGATTCAGAGCAAATATATTTTCAAAGGTTCATCTTCGGAGGAGCAAAGGGGTTTTCATCATGGGTGTCGAGAAAAACATTTCCATTGTGTACACTTGATGATTGATGATTTGTTGATGAGACAGAGTGATCGCAGCAGAGCTTCTTGACTTAATGACATTGAAACCGAAGGTTAGATTCATTGACAGGATAGGAGCGACCTCGTTGATGGAATTGACATATCATTAGCACTTGACTCATAGTGTTCATCAAACATTGGATCAAATAATTTCTTCAAATCATCTTCCGAGGAGGTACATAAGGAGTTACTGGTGAGGAGTCGTAAACAAGAGTAGAACTGATGGGACTACTTGTTGATGCGGGTCCAGAATTGGGTTGTCCTGGAGCCATTGGACCGGTCAGCTCATCAAACGTAACGTGAATTGTTTCCATGATATTTCGGGTTCTTTTGTTGTAGATTCGTATCCTTTTCTATTTGGTGCATATCCTACAAAACTCCAATGTCCGCTTTAGCTTTAAGTTTGCCTAAGTCTTGGCCCTCATTAGTTGGATAACACAATGCACCAAACACACGAAGGATTGAGAGATTAGGTTTTCTATTGTGGACAAGTTCATATGGAGTTTTTCCATGAGAGGTATGAATTAGGATCGATTTTGAGTGTAGCATGCGGTGGCAATGGCTTCACCCATAGAAACATTGGAACCTTTGAGTAATCAGCATTGTTCTTGGCGGCTTGCACAAGAGTTCGATTTCGTCTTCAACTACACCGTTCGTTGAGGAGTTCGTGGAACACTTCTTTGATGACCGATTCCAACACTTTCATAAAACTCACTAAGTTGTTTATTAACAAACTCGTGCCATTGTCTGCTCGGATGATTCTAACGGTTTTGTTAAGTCGAACTGCAGTGTTTGATAAGTTTGATGATGATATCTGAGTTTCATCCTTTGTCCTCAAGAACTTAACCCAAGTGAATCGAGAGTAATCATCAACCACAACTAACACATATTTCTTCGCAAAGATATTCTACACTCTCATGGGTCCACATAAATCCATGTGAATTGTATGAAGAACTTCATTATCGAGTTTGTAGGTTTGGGTTTGTGGGCATACTTCTTGCTTTTTCCCAATTGGCATGTCGAACAAAGATGATCCTTTTCATACTTTAGTCTAGGTAACCTATAACAAAGTCCTTTCGAAAGATTGTTTATGGTACCAAAGTTCAAGTGATTGAGACGACGATGCCATAGCCATGACTTAGTTTTGGAAGCCTTTGACAACAAGCGATGGGTGAAGATTTCATCATATCTTCGATAGAGATGGTGTATAGGTTTGAACCACGAGTTCCTCCGGAAGTTCCACACCATCAAGTTCTCTAACAAAGCAAGTATGTTTCTAAAGGCCACTTCTAGATCGAGTCACATAATTGTCCAACGAGAAATAGACTATGTCCAATACCTTCAACATAATATACCCCGAAATCACACTTTACCAACCACGTAATCTCCATAACCCATAATAGCACCAAAATGATCGTTCCGAATCTCACAGTCCGATGAATTTACTCACGGTTCATGAGCCGTGACCTATCTCCAAATATATGCTTGGAACACTGAGTCCGTGTACCACGTAACGATTTGAACGATCCGCAGCTGAACACATACAAGAATGGATAATCGAATAATTGGGATCCCCATGCAAGAATGGGTTCCATTTGGTTAGTAATGATGATTGGAATACCACATCGAAGTAGAAGCAATGGAATCATCGAAATAAATGTGGTGTTAGTGTCCGATTTGACCTATTCAAAGTGTGTTCACTTCTTAAGGAATAGTTCTACCAATAGGCATCCATTTTCTAGTGGGCATTGACTTAGCAAATTTAGGGCAAGACTCATTAATCTTACGGCCAAGTAGGTATCCTATTGATAACCTATATTACTAAGTTTTCTTCCCGGGGTTTCCACTTGTTTTCTAACTTTCTTTCGCCTTTGCCTTTTAGCCTTCTTAGTTTGATGTTTAACATTAACAATTTTAATCGGGCATTTGATAGCATTAGACAAATCATTCACACCACATTCAAGATTAGTAATAGAAACCACGCAATCATCATTACATGTTTTGCCAAAGTAGCGAATTTGAATTAATTACAAGACGCTTAGAGCTAACACTAGAATCAACACGATTCGCCTTATTCAAATTCTCCCTAAGGTGATCTTCTACTCTCTTCCAATGAGCATTCCTAGCATGCAAGGTCCTATCATTCTTAGTGTTGCCTTGAGGCTTTGACCCACTTGCTTTGGTGTCACTTACTCTGTAGAGGGAATTGGAACATTAGTTGGTTTTGCTACCTTTGCATTCCCGAACTAGAAGTGCAGGGATCTGAACTACTTGAAGGCACATTAGAGTTCACTTTCATAATAGTGGGCATAGAATGGTTTGTATGCTTGGTACTCAGCATAGAACAAGGCATCACAGCTTTACCTTTCGCACCTAAGGATTTAGGACATGTTGCTATTAAACATTCTAGTAGCTCTTGAGATCGTTTGGCTTGAATGCACGCAAACCTAATTTCAATGTCAAGAGGTTTATTTATAAAATCCTCTTCCACAATCTCACAGAGACATTCTAGACTATCCTTAAGGTGAGCACAATAGTTATGAAACACAGGTTCATTATTCCTAAGATGAGGAGGAATGTATTTAAATCATAGTATATTTGCAATCGAGGATGACTTTGATGCAACATTCTCATTAAAGACAAGTGGCGCTTCCCTTTTCCCGACTCCTCGATTCTCAATTTCTTTTGTAAAGATGTTATTTTTTCGTTGTTTTTGTCACGAGTGACTTTCATTGAATCATATAACTCTTTAAAGTGTCGCTTAACTTTTCATTTTCTTCTAGAAAACTATCGCTTTCCTTTTGTAAAGCATTAACTAAGTTTTGAAGATGAAAAGTTTGAGAATACTAAGAATCTAAAGGAGGAGGCATTTGGGAGCCACCACATTGTTCTTTTCACTCTTTAATTGAGAGATTTGGGCTTTCAACTTTCGATCGTGTTACAATGAGCTTGAATCTGCTCATCACGCTTTGTTTATCCGAAAAACGCATCAAACTCGGAACATCCGAGGATGTCTTGATATTTGAGGTTTTGACATTTTCTTTGAGATGTTGATATTTTAGTTGTAAATCAAAATGTTCAACTTCTAGTTTAGAAAGATGTTTTACCAAATTATCGTGATCATCCCGATCAATTTTCTCATTTAGTTCTTAGATTTTGTTTTCAAGCTCAATGACACGATCATGGGAAACTTTCAATGCAATAGATAATTCATGAAATCGAGAAGTCGAGAATAGAGTGCATAGTAACAAAGATAAAACACATCTTGAGCAACACAACTCGAAATCAAATTCTCATTTAAGATGTGCAAATTCTTCCTTTCAACTTCATTATATTTGAGTTCTGTTCATAATCATTGACTTCAACTATCATTGCATCAAAGTCTTTTCCATTTCTTTAATATCCGAATTTATCCCTTTTGAAGACTCTTAAATTGACCTTTTAATTGTTTGAAGAAAGGCATGACCTCGCTTAAATAACATTCTTTAGTTTGCTCAAACCCTTTCCCCTCGCTTATCCCAAGGGTGTGATTCTCTTCTTACACATTTTCTCAAAATCAACAAACAAATGATAAACAACATACAGATGATTAATGTTTTGCTATTAGTGGCAATGGATCTAGGAACTAAATGCATTGGTGTATTAGGAGGATACACAGTTGCTTGAGGCAATTTCCTACTAGGAGATTCTTTTCAACAAGATTTTCACTTTTGCATATCCATATCCTTTTCCGAACACTTGTTCGGGGGTTAATAGAGTCTGAGGCTTAAACTTGTTTAAGGATATCCAATTTTCGTTAGTGTAATATGGGGTTTGATCGTTATGTTATTCTCTTTACACGCGAGGATTGTTAAGCTTCCTATCCATTTTCTCCTAGATGCATCATCTAATTTTCTATCTTCCTCGATGCACTCAATGCAACTAGGTTTCGCTCAGGTTTAAGAATCTCATTGCCATCATAGATTACATTTTGAGAATCTTTGCTTTCTTACCATACTCGTGGTTGGATTCCTTTATAATGGGGGTACTATGCTTATCGCTTAGAACTCTATGCTTAGTGATCATGTGAGCGATCAAATGGTGTTCCTTGTACGCATAACTTATTTTCAAGCTTGTTTTCAAAGTTTTAGATTGGAAAAATCATTCAAAAGTTTTGATTCCTTAGCATTGAATTCTTGCTTAAGCATTTTAACATTTTCTTGAAGTTATTGTTTTTGCTTAGCGCTTTAGAAAGCTTTTCATGTAAGGAGTTTAACTCTTGTTTTAATACTTCTTCTCTAAAATTACTTTTTCTAATAATTATACGCATTTGGTCATCCATTTCCTACTCACGGTGGTTAACTCAAACTTAGCACATTGTTCATAAATAGCAACTTGTTCTTTATAGGCATTTAGTTTAGAAATAATGAATCATCAGGCACATGCGGTGTATTCATAAAAATATAGTCATCATTGACCGCAGAAGATGCATCACTTGGTACAATCTCGCTTTCACTTTGTTTCACATATTGATCATATGGGACAACATTTATATTACCCATATTTTCAATATTTGACTCAAAAGTTTCAAGAGATTGTACTTTGTCATGTATCTTTGCTCATCAACATCATCGTATAGTTTTAATACCTCCGAGATGATTGATTCTTTGGATGGACCAGCTTGCCGTGATGATGAGACCTCCGGAGAGACCATTGGATAAATGCTTGCCATGAAGATTGTTTGGGCGATGGGTTCATCATCGACGCCGAGTCGTATGCATCACGATCGCAACTTGAAAGGCATTCGATGATTATGACCTATCTCCCGAATTGGTTGCTCATCCACATGACCACATCGCATCATATGTCTTGGCATTATCCTCGAAGAAGAAACAACAACTCCTCTTCATCCAACACAACTCCATTATCCCGAGCTTGCACAAGTAACATCTTGTCTTTGAAGTACTCGCATTTTGAGGCGTTTGGAGATGTGCAGTTCCATGCTATGTCCATCACCACCACGCTTGTAGCACTTAATTGGTTTAGCTTGACCTTGATTTCCATTCCTTCCACGATTCTCGATTTCCAATATAACCTCTACCAACTCCACCTCTTCCATGTTCATACCGCCGTCCTTGAACCGGTTGCACCATAACCTTCCCATCTCGACAACCGCTTGATTGTGTGGATTGGATGCGCTTCGATCGAGGTTATGTGTTGTATGTGGATTGAGAGTTCATGTTTTGACTAACCATGAGAGCAGTTGATTGATGAAGTTTTCCATGAATGTGTTTGGGTCGAGGCTTATATGAACATTGGATCGGGAATGAGCTTGTAATTACCATTACCCGTGGGTATGACTTGAGAAGCTTTGGTGGTAATTCCAACATTGGTGTAAAAGGTTGTTGAGTCATTTGATGAACTTGTTTCTCCCCGGTTGGTTTTGAACTGCTCAAGAATCCTTTTTCAAACATAGCATGTCTCTCATTCTGAAGAAGGAATGCATAAAGTTGCTCATAGTTGGTATTCTTCAATCCTTTGGTTAGCTTCACGTAGGTGACAAACTTATGCCATTCGGGATTCATGTTGTTCACAAACTTTGAATTCAACCGAATATTTGGCATGGTCATTTTGATATTCCTCATATCATTCACAAGCTTGTGGAATCTCACGTAATACTCATAGACACCTTCTTCCGGCTTCATCTTGAAGTGCTCAAACTCATCATACAATTGTGATTCTCTCTTCCTTGGTTAATTCGTAACCCGAGAGAAGCATCTTGACATTATCCCAAACCGCCTTGGCTTCGGTGTTGTGATTGATAAGCTTGTAGATGTCTTTGAAGACCTCAAGTATAATGTTAGAAGCCACGATGTCGACATCGAATATCTTTTCTCCTTATCATTAAGCTCATCATACTTTTGGTCCATCTAATCCATAGATCATTGTTCCATCTGCAATCAGATCAATTAAGTCTCTTGTAGTCTCAATCGATAAGGTCCTTCATAAATGGATTTGAGAATGTTGACCCCATTTTCCTTTCCAAGAAAGATACAATCGATTCGTTGAGCCCAAGAGTCGTAGTCGATTCATCAAGCATGGGTGGACGAGTGTCTGAACCACCGCTTGAACATCCTCGAACGATGGAGATAATTGTAGGTATTGTAGACATGATTACAAGTTCTAAGGATTTTACTATTCTTTGATTAAACCGGAAATTGATTCTTTCAAGAGATTTTACTAAACAAAAGATCAACCAGAAAGATGTAGTAAGAAGTACCAAGTCTCAATAGACAAGTCGCTAAGCACCAACTCACTAAGTTATCAACTCGCTAAACGGACAACTCGCTAAAGAAACAAGTCGCTAAAGAACCAACTCGCTATAATGCCAAGTCGCATATAGAGACAACTCGCTAAAGAGCCAAGTCGCAAAGAGACAACTCGGTAACACCAAGTCACAAACAGACAACTCACAAAGAAACAAGTCGCTAACAAAACTGAGTTGCAACTCGCTAACCTAACCAAGTCGCTAGAACTCAAGTTGAATCCAGAAACAACTCGTTTGAACCCATGTCGCAATAGGAAGTCAACTCGCTCAATAGCCAATTCGCATATACCAACTCGCTAATAACAAAGCAAGTCGCTCGAAGAAAAACACTACGAGACTCAACTCGCTAGTAAGAACTTTCACAAACAACCACTTTATCAATCAAAACAACCAAACCACAATGATTTAAGCCTTCCAATACAAAACCTAAACATATATGATGATCCTAAACACAAAAGTACAAACAAAATTCAAACTTTAACACTAGAATTTGGCCAATGATTCAAACTCTCCTAAACACTTATAACCCCAAAACCTTATGAAATCCACCAAAATCAAAGAGCATGAAAGATAAGTGATCAAACCATGGCTCTTGATACCAATTGTAAGATATAGGATTTCACAAACATATTAAACCATAATCATAAGAGGCGTTAACAAGGTTTAGAGAGAAAAAGTTCTAGAGGTTTGAGAAGAGAGTGGGAACTATGTGAAACAAAGAAAATGGTATTGAGCTCCAACTCTCTACCTTGGGAGGTAGAGAGTATTTATAGTGTCTTACACAAATCGCCACCTACGGGTGTGGATCGTGCATACAGTGGGTAAAGACTCGTCCGTCCTCCACGGTGTTACTTAACAAACTACTTACTAACATATCTTAACTACGACTCACGAGCTTTCTATCGAATGCATATACTTGAGGTGACCGACTCTTTAATAACTGGATTTACTAAATCCTAACACATATCAACTGATGACGTCCCAACGATGACTTGGCCCAAATAAAACCCTAATGACGGCGACCTGACGGCGTCACTAGCAAAAGGTGATGTTGTCGCACTTGTAAATCTATATATAGAATTCGATTTTTCTGTTTTAAAGGATGTAGAACTTTGGAGAGCAAACCCTAATTCAGTTGTAGTCCGACTTGGACAATATTCTAGGGTCCTATTCCCTATTTTACATCACAAGATAAGTTTATTTATTGCGAGCTTGTTTAGCATGAGTAGCTAAATTATTCTACTATCCCATGCCCTATTTATGTCTACCCCATGTTCAATTGTATGTGTGTATGCTTGCTTGTTTAGCATGAGTAGCTAAATTATTCTTGTGTTTCCTTAGATCTATGAAACCTAGTTGTTAATTATTGTTAGGTTGTCTCTTTTCTTAATTGGTAGACGCTATAGTAAGGAAAACTGGCTTCTTCTTTAATTGTTGCGAGCTTGAACGTCCTAAATAGCAAAAAAGCTTAAGAGTGCACTTAGGCCATTCGTTGTGTTTATTGCGTGAATTGTAGCTTAAGGATAGTAGAGTATTCGGGGGAGATACCATTGTACTCGCCAATCCCGGGTAGTCTAGAGGAGAGTTGCCATTCATAGAACTAAGGAATTAGGCACCACCCTACGACCAAACGGAATACAACGCACCAATTAAGATGAGGATGTGACAATTCACCCGACCAATTAGAGATAACTAGGGAGTAAGAACATCTAAGTAAACACATTTTTAATCATCATACGAGCACACTTCAATTAAGTATAATCTATCCATAGTTAAAGTAGTTAATTAGTTTAGTAATTTGTAAAAGTAGTAAAAATTGGTAGAAGTACCACCCCCTACTCCTATACCTGAGATATTTACCTTGCTTTTAAAAAACCGTAAAAAGACTAAAAAGAGTCCCCCTTAACCCCACCTTTTCATCATATATCTCTTATAGCATTCCTATTCCCCTAGAAAATGAATCAATCCCCTGGGCTTACCACATACTATACTACAACGATTAGGTTCACTGCCTAGAGGGTTAAAAAACTTGCTCGTAGAAAAGGAAGTCTTCTCGACCCCGAACCAACGCATCAATTTTTTGACGCCGCTGCCGGAGAATAGAATAGCTAGTTAGATTTCTATCTCGTTTAGGTCTACTCGCTTGATTCCTATCAAATGAGATTTGTTCTCATTTTCATTAGCTTTCTTGTAGTCTATCCCCCTTCTTCATGTTTTGTTCATAATCTCACCACTTTTCATCATGGAAGGTGATAATCCACCCAAAAACGATCCACCACCACATCAACCACTTCCACTCAATCAACCACCACATGACCCGCCAAGAGGCCGTACTCTTGGTGAATACTCTAGACCAAGCCATCAAGGCTATAGGAACACCATTGAGCTCTCACTTCAAGCTCAAACTACGGCCCTGCGATCCAACACCGTCCGGTTGGAATGGCATAACTAAATGATGTAATCTAATACTATTTCAATTTGAATGTTTATGTGTTCTTAGAATGACATAAATAAATAAAGAATTAATGTAGTCCTACATTATTGTGAAGTAATATATTAACTTGAAAATACTAATGAAACCAAATTGGTGGTGTTCATAATTACTTTAGTTAAACATGTTTATGTTTCATTGTAAAGATATAAACATGAAGTCTTTTAAGACTTATAATAAAATAAGACGTTAACTTGTTATGTTTTTTTTATTAAGACATATACAAGAAGTCATTGAGTTTATCAATGAGTTATAACGTATAATGAGATTATAACAGTTTATGTTTTCTTGATGAGACATGAACATGAAGTGACTTGGTCAAAGACTACTAGTGTTATGAAGCATGGAATTGGCTTGAAAAGTCTATTATACCGTTAAGTTGACTTAGCTGGTAAATAGGTAAGCCAAAATGAATATGTTTATCTTACATATTGCTAGATTGTCTTACAATATTAATTCTAATGAAATACCATAAGTTAATGGTATGTTCAGTTAGGAGAATCAAACTCTATTAAATTTGCTTGATTCAAGATAACCATAACTTCTTTCCTAAAAGTAATCAAAGTTAGAAAAGTGATTATGGATTGTATATACTCAATAAGACTTCAACCTAGAAGATTAATAAAACACCATTTTATTATAGAATGTGATGAATCACATTAAGTTTAACATTGAAGTTATGAATTGTTAAACTTCTTATGAAGAGTGATTATTAAAAAAACAAGAATCAGAAACTGTCAATATGTATTTGTAAAGTCTCAAAGAGAAAACAATGTAGTTTTACTCTACTTGCTAAGTATATATAGATAGTCTATATATTACAAAAGGCAAGTGGGAGTTTGTTTTATCTTGAAAGATAAAATTACAAGATACATAATCTTCTAAAATATACTAATAAATATCATGATGAGGCTAGACATAAAATGTTAACCTCAAGATGATAGAATTTTCATTCATAGATCTGCAAGAATATCTCAGATATTTGATTTATATGCTGAGAAATATGAGTTACAGGATTATGGTAAACAAGATAATCATTATGATGTATTACAAAATATTAAATTTGGCAAATTACTCATACTATGAATGTTAAAGATACTGTCCATAAAGATAATCAATTTTTGGAAACTTGATTTATCTTAATAGTAAGACTAGAGAATGAAGATTAGTCTCTTCAAAGAAATGGAAAACCCTAGTGGTTTAAATCTCTGTGTAGAAATCATATGGACAATATTGTACGCATATTTAATGCATGACTTATGACAAGATTATTAATCATATTTAAGCTATTAATTGTGATTGAATATTCTTTCCTAGACAACATTAAATATATATAGATGATTATTGTCATACTTATTTTCATTAATATGAAAAATGACAATGAATATCAAAACTATTTCTTAAGTGATTACTTGAGCAAGGACAGTAATCGAAAGGTTTTTTTGAATTCGTATAACCTTTGGAAGTGTACAAAATGCAATAAACCATGAAATTATTCTTATGTTTAATTATTAAATCCTAGTTTTTATTTATAATTGAAATAAGATAAATTTTAAGTATTCCTGAAAGCTAGTGGGAGTATTATGTTAAGTTTCTTAAATCTTATATGTTGTATAACATATGGATAGTAACATTACATCTAAGCTAAATGTTAAAGTTTAGATTGGAATGAAACTTCACATGAAAGATTTAGAAAATAAGACATACAACCTTGAAATATATGTTTATTTTATAAACATATGCGATAAATAAATGATTCTAATAAACATGATATATCATTTGGAAAATGGATACATATCTTTTGACAAGATATAACATGAATGAAATTTGAGTTTGACTTGTAGATTCATCATATACATCTTGTTGTGTATTAAAATTGTTGTATCACGCTTGAATGAAAGATGATTTGACAACATTGATATCTAACTAAAAGTTATTAGATAACTTGTGTAATGAATATTCTAATAGAATTACATCCTCAGGCTGGAATTGCTCTTAGATTCTATGGATGAATAATATGTCAATTGTTGTGCAAATTGTCATCGGCTACAAACTTAAAAGTTTGGAAGACATCAAATATTACACAATAGATATTAAAGTCACGGATTTTTGAAGAGCATATTATTGTTTGTATACAATGTTGCTGGTTTTAACTGAGATGATACCCAATACTAGTCATGGTAGAATTTCATTCTTATTAATGGCCATGTGAACTAGTTGTGTTATCTAAGAGCACAGTTGCATTATACATTAAAGAATAAGAATACTTAAAAACTTTAAAAATGTTTAAAAGTTTAATTGTCATAAATTAATGGTAGAGGATGTCACGCACTTTATGAATTATTGTGTAGATTGTTAAATGCACACATACAAGAACTTCACTAATTGAATTCTTGAAATAAGTATTCTCAAATTAGATAGACCAAGTTGGTTGATTTATGCCTTGTAAACAAGTATGATTGTCATTACTTGAGGCATAATTCATCAACTGAAATTTTCGTGCATTGGTCTATTTAGTATTTTGATAAGGGATCTTAAACAATTATTATAATGATAAAATAATTGGTATGTTTGATTTTATAATATATTGTATCCTATATTTGCATGTTTAATCCATGAATAGTTTATTTATTCTAAATCGTCCGTTGTCAATTAATGATATGGGAGTATCAATAAACTAAGACAAATCTTAGTGATTTGGTAGAATATACTTGTCAATTAATGATATGGGAGTATCAATAAACTAAGACAAATCTTAGTGATTTGGTAGAATATACTTGTATGTATATTGATGTGTTGCATACCAAAGGTCAGATGATATTCAATGAATTGAATATAAGACTTATCCCAACTGCATGATTTTACTTTATGGATATTGTTATTAAGTAAATCATAAATAGTTATCCTCAGACTTGAGATACCAGATAAGTGTCATGAATGTAGTGCACTTCTGTGAAGTAACTTAACGCTAAACGTAACTGGTAGTCATAAGAGTTGTTTTCAGAAGTGTTGGAAAGTTTGTGAGTTATTCTAGTAGTCAAGATAGAATTTGTTCCTTCAAATTTATTTTGAAGTTTAATACTGTTGGGCCCTTCGTAGGGCTGACAAGATGTTTGCGTGGCCACGCCCAAAGATCTCCCCTGAATATGTTCAGAAGATTTGGTAATCTTGCTCAATCACTTATAACGAGAAACATAATAGTTGAATAAAGAATGACTTAGATCCATGTCTTTATTTAACATGGTATTAGAAACAAAAGGATAATATAATGATGAATCATTAAAAGGTTTTTCCAGAAGATCTTACCGATGTGATCACATTATTAAGATATGTCCAAGTAGGAGTTGTTGGTTAATGGACATAAATTAGTAGTCGTGTGTTAAGATCGAACTCGAGATCACGGGATTGCACACTTTACGTATGAGAGTTAAAGTTTAATAATTAAATGTAAAAGGTTATGTTTAATTATTAATTACATAAAAAGTATAATGACCGCTAGTATTTAATGAATAATGACTAACGACTGTTAACTAATAAAAGGAAAGAATTATGTGTGAATATTTGGTATGTCAAGAAGGTTCCGGAATACCTCATAAAGGTGTTGGCCGGTCGGTTATGGGAGGGGAAACCTAACCCATAACTTAACTTGAGCTCCAAGTTTCTATTCCTATATAAAAAAACTTGGGGAGAATTATTTGTTACACTTGTACACATAGTTTATCCCCAAACTTGTTTTCTTCTTTTCCTTTTGTGTGGCTGATCGACAAACACCCTTCATAGGGTCAGTTTGTTTGATTTTTCAAACCAAAACAATTTGTGTTCTTAAACTAGCATTTACTTTAATTCATTAATAGTACGTGTGTACAAGAATGTGATACTTACACACTTTTGTAAGTATCTTGAATTGAATTGCAAAAGGGTAAGGGGCAATTCTTATAATCCTTATAAACCTTAATTAGGGAATTGCTTGATTGCAGTTGATTCTTGTTTAGCTAGAATCAAAGGTACGCATTACTTTTATTTTTTAGTTAATTAATTATTCATTATATGTTCCTTACGCTTGCGCATGTGTACTTGATGTTTATTGTTTATATTTATGAGTAGTCATGTTATATAATTCC
This sequence comes from Chrysanthemum lavandulifolium, assembly GCA_022545495.1. Classification (NCBI taxonomy): domain Eukaryota; kingdom Viridiplantae; phylum Streptophyta; class Magnoliopsida; order Asterales; family Asteraceae; genus Chrysanthemum; species Chrysanthemum lavandulifolium. Next base: position 276,478,861 of record CM040241.1, read on the forward strand.
AACAACATGTGTAAAAGAAGTAGTTTTATTGAGGAGCAAAGGTTACACACTTGCAAATATTAACAAATGATTTGGGTGTAATTGGTTGTGATAAGGATATGTTCATTCTTGTTGTGAAGGGGTTAATAGGTTCATAAGGTTTGGGAAACACTATAATATGACCTATGCTTGTTTAATAAAGATAGTGCCTATGTTTTTGTAATATGTCTTGGTGTAAAGTGTTATGTGTATGTATGTGTGTTTAAGTCGGTAGTATTTTATAAGATGTTGTGTTCAATAAAAGTAATAGCATATACATTATATGGATTATGTATGCTGTCTTGTAATTGGCATATAATTGGAATAGAATCTATAAGACTTAAGTGTATGTGACTATTTGTGCAGATAGAAATGAAGCATTGGTTTTTTGCAACATGTAATTATCTTTTTTGCACAATCATTTTTTGGACTTTTGCTTTAGAAACTACAGTTGCAATTTTTATTTTTATTTTTTTATTTTTTTTATATTTGGTTTGTCTATATAAGATTCTTTATACACATGTTTATATTCACAATTTATTTTTTTAATTTGCAAAAGAAAGTAACAAAAGAGAATGTCAAGGCATCCTAAATGTGACTAGCTTGGAGCTGTGACTAACTCTAACAATTGGTCAGAGATATTAGTTTTGTATTGCCGTCAAGCAGCAGGCGAAGACATTCAGATGGCGCAACAGATGAATGCGATCTGTGGACGATTGGTTAGTATTACTCGTGAAAGGCTATGTTTTATTCACGAGTTAGAGACTGTTAGAAATACTTATGCGCAGAAAATGGCAGAGTATCTTAGGGAGGTTCAGGCAAAAGATGAGCAAAAGGTTGTGCAGATGCAGATAATGAGAGCTGAATTGGATTTAAATGCTCGCCAACATGATTTTTTTTATCCAGAAGCTTAAGGGTTCGATGGACTTCTAAGTGTTGTCTTAGAGTGAGAAAAAGTTGTTGTTGTTTATTATCTGTAAATTATGCTATTGTTTCCTTTTGTAATCATCTATGTGTGTTTAATTTCAGTGTGAGTGTTGTTGTAATGTCTTTGTGAAAGTTATGTCAGTTAAATGTAAGATATTCTATCTGATAAGGATTTAAAACATATGTTTTTAGGGGGTCATTTAAGCCCTAAATAGACACATTTTATATCAATTACAACTTAAAATCGTTGCTTTTCACATTTTAAGTCTTTTGGAAGCAAAATACTGGAATAAAGCACATTTGGACAAAAAGGAGCGAAAACATGAAGAAAATGGCAAAGTCAAGATCAAAGGCACTCTAGAAGCACCTGAATGCGTCCCAACCAAAGGGTGACACTGTCCCTTTATAGAAGAGTTGATCCAAAGTTCGCGCGACGGCTCAGTGGAATTTATGGTCCTAAAGCCTGACGGCGTCCCGCCTAAATTCTGAAAGGCGTCACTCACAAATTTTATACCAGACGCCCAAGAACCAAGATTCAGACGACGTCGCTACTGAATATTGACGGCATCACACATCTCAACTGACGTCCTCCCAACGCTGACTTAGCCCAAACGAAACTCTAATGACGACGACATGACGACGTCACTAGCAAAAGGTGACGTCGTCGCGATTGTAAATCTATATATAGAATTCGATTTTTCTGTATTTAAAGAGTTAGAACTTTGGAGAGCAAACCCTAAATCATTTGTAGTCTGACTTGGACAGTATTCTAGGGTTCCATACCATTTTTACATCACAAGATAAGTTTGTTTATCCAATTTATCACTATATCTACCCATGTTCAATTGTATGTGTGTATGCTTGCTTGTTTAACTAAATTATTCTTGAGTTTGCTTACATCTATGAAACCTAGTTATTAATTATTTTTAGGTTGTCTCTTGTCTTAATTGGCAGATGCTACATTAAGGAAAATTGGCTTCTTCTTTCATTGTTGCGAGCTTGAACGTCCTAAATAGCAATAATCCTTTGAGTGCACATTAGGCCATTCGTTGTGTTTATTGCGTGAATTAAAGCTTTAAGATAGTAGTGTATTCGGGGGAGATGCTATTGCACTTGCCGATCCCGGGTATTCTAGATGAGAGTTGCAATTCATAGAACTTGGGAATTAGGCACCACCCTGCAACAAAATGGAATACAACGCACCAATTAAGATAAAGGTAGTGACAAGTCAACCGACCTATAAAAGATAAATAGGGAGTAGTAGTATATAAGTAAACACATCTTGAATCATCATAAGAGCACATATACAATTAGAATAATCTATCCATTAGTTAATTAGAAAATTAGAAAATTAGTTAAAGAAGTAGTAAAACCGGTAGAAGTACCAACCCCCAATCATATAACCCGAGATTTTTACCCTTGCTATCTAAAAAACATAAAAAAGACTAAAAAGAATCATTCTCAACCCCACCTTCTCGTCATATATCTCTTTCTAGAATTCCTATTCCCCTAGAGAACGAAATCAATCCTCGAGGCTTACCCCATACTACACTACAACAATTAGGTTCACTACCTAGAAGGTTGAAATCTTGCTCGTAGAAAAGGAGGTTTTCTCGACCCCGAACCCTGCTATCAAGTTTTTAGCGCCACTGTCGGGGAATAGAATAGCTAGCTAGATTTCTATCTCGTTTAGGTCTACTCGCTTGATTCCTATCAAGTGAGCTTTTTTCTCTCTTTTCATTAGCTTCCTTGTAGTCTATCCCCTTTCTTTGTGTTTTTGTTCGTAATCTCATCACTTTTAATCATGGAATATTATAACCCACCCAACAACAATTCACCACCACATCATCCGCCACCCAACCATCCACCATATTACCTACTACCACCAACTCTGAACCAACCACTTGATCAACATTCTTTCAATCTTCTTAGCAACCAAATCACTAGTGAAATCGATGAGCTTAGAGAATTACATAGGTTATTTGAGAGTACAATTAGGGATGCAGTTGAAAAAACGACTAGCGCATCGGGTGTTTGTTCCATGGTTAGCAATAGTTCGGGTGATGACTTAGGAGGAGGTGACGTTGAGGTCACCAAGATGGTAAATGAAAGTGAGAATGAGAAGACTAATGCCTATTTTGATCGTTATCCCACTAAGAATGAAATTACATACCACTATATAATTGACAATCCTCGATCACCCATCATTAGAATATGCCCAAATATTAGGAGAGGAAGTCCTTGGAACATCAAGATCCCTTGTATGATTGGATATAGGAATGTCGAGCACGCTTACATAGATATGGACTCTCCTATTAACGTGATGTCATCAGCTGTTTACAATGACATAATGAATGCACAACTTAAGATTAGGAGGGACCCTAAGTATTCCTGTGGGGTTTGTAATTTTATGGGAAAGGTCAAGGATGTGCACGTCTTTGTAGGTAACTTCACCTACTTAATTGATTTTATGATCTTAGAAGATATAGGATGTGTCATCGACTATAGCTTGTCCCAGGTTGTGTTAGGAAAGCCATTTGTTGAAAAATCTAAACTAAGCTATAACAAGTCTTAAGTAATGGTTAGATTTGCAGAAGGGGGCGATGAAATTACATATAGGATGACTTCGAAAATTAGCAGATGTGGCCCTCTATCCTACTATGAACGAGATAACATTAGAGCCTTTGAGGAAAAGAGCAAAGAGGATATTGAAAAAAGCTTGAACTTTATGTGGGAGAAAAGGAGACTCTATTATAAGGATTGCTTGACCCTAAAACCTAGGGATAGAGTCGATGAGAATTTTTCAACATGATAGAGTTTTCAATAAGGATGAAAAAGGAAGTCACGTAGGGGCACAACTTTGAGTCTAGCTACAAGACTCATAAATAAAGAAAAGCGCTTCGTGGGAGGCAACTCATGCTTAATTGTTTTCTTGTTTTGTTTTTCAAATTTGTGTGTTTATATATCTTTTTCATTGTTATTTATTCTCATGTTAGACTTTGTGTAAATGCTTTATTTTATTTTTAACCCCGTCTTAATTGCATATAAAGGTATTTTACAAAAAAAATAAGTGTAGGGAAGATCATATATGTTTTTAAGAACATGAACATGAGATTAACGACAATTGAAATTGATGTATATGTGTCTTTGTTAAAGTTAAATGCTTGTATCGAGTCATAATGGATGTTTTGGAAAACGTTTTCTAGGTTTTAATGAGATAATTTTTCCAAAAAATGCAGCAGACTATTTTTTGTCGGGACAACCGCACGACGCGTCAAGATTAACACCGATGACGTCAGCAATGTAGAAACAAAATATCGCTTTGTTTTCTATGTAATTTGTAATTTTGAAATTCCCAATTCTTAATTTTCCGTAAAAGCGCAAATATCCATTCTACAAGCATTATATCTTACTTGCTTTTTGGTGTAGTTGTGTTATATATAGTTTACCACCGATTTTATGTGAAGGTTTTGTTTGTTTTCTTATAAGTATACAGGTTATATTAGACAAGAAAAAGAAACACATATTAGATGAAGCTTATTACTTACTCATTCTTCTTAGAGGAGGATTTAACCGCTACTTCACACATATCCTACCAAGCTAATCAGGGGAGTATTAGTTTCTTTCTCTTTTACTTACCTTCCTTTATCATATCTTTGATACTTTCGGGGAACATTGGGGATAATGTTCAGTTTAAGTGTAGGGAGGGAGAATAAAACGGGAACTTAAAAACTATATACTCACTTGATTATTTGTCTTGTCTTTGGTAATTTGTGTAATAAACAATAAGAAATATTTGTTAGGGCAATTTTAGCACCAAATTTAAAATTTTTTATGACATTTATGAGCTAAACTTTAGTCTTAATAAAGCGTCTCATGGATAGGAATTATATGACTAGCACAAAAACCGTATACCACTCAAATTCCACTCCAAAAATGTGAGGTTTTCCCCTAGATCTTTAGGAATAAAAGCATTCATCTTTAATGCTTAGTATGTGTACCGGTAGTATAATAGATTCTAGAACTTGTTTTGTGACGCATTCCGAGATCGCTAGTGAGACTACACTTGTGTAGTTAGGAGTAACTAAATGATAAGAGGTATTAGGATAACCCTTGTTTTAAACATGTATTATAATTACCTCTTCCACATCGGTTGAGTAATTACCCTACACCCTTGCGATGTACTCATCTTTAGTACACGATACCCCTTGTTAACCCCTCAAAGTCTATACTTTTCGCGGTTCTAGTGATGTTTCAGCTTTCCGGAATATCAATGAAGAGCATTTTTTACTATCCACCCACAAATGTTACACCCAAATCGCCTTATCCTACCTTGTATGCACTCATCTTTAGTGCATTATTGTTATCATTACTAAACCCTTAGTTCAATTATCTAGTTACTTGCATGGTTACTAAGTCGAGTCATATATTTTGTATACAGTTTTGGGATGATTGGGACTCATGGGTTAAAGTAATATTTTATGGAGTAACGGGAAAGAATGATAAATTCAAATTTCCATTGTCTACGTAATTAAATACTCCAAGTGTTTTGATCTTTTCAAATCGGGTCAATTAGTGTTAGTTAAATAAAAACTCAAGTGTAGGGATGTTCCTATGAATCCCTTATATTTTGATTTTATCATAGAGGATGGTAGAGTAAACATGTATAAAAAAATCAAAAAAAAAAAAAAAAAAAGAGAAAAAGAGTTGTTGAAAAAAAATGAAAAAAAATAATAATAAATAAAAAAAGAGAAAAACATACGGGCTACCATCCTACATATATCATTATGTTTATGTTTGTGCTTTGTTTCAAGTTATCTAGTGTTTGTGAGTCGAGTTATGGCTTAGCAACGCCACGCTTTATATGCTTGTAACATAAGATTTTTGACTTGCCACCACTAAATATCCCCTATCCAACAAAACCCTTTACTTTCCTACCCTAACCCTAACGTTACAACCCTTGTAAAGAGTGTTTATCTTCCCTTTCCATTCATATCATATTTTATATAAACCCGAGAGATGAGAGACTCCAAACACCAACTAAGAGGTTCTATTTTATAATTTTCGTGCTTGTTATGACTATTGTGGTGCTTGTACTTATTGTAGACTATCTTAAACCAATGCTTCATGCCCCTAAACTTATAAATTCATTGGCCAAAAGCACATTTGCTTTAGGACAAGCAAATTTCAAGTGTAGGGATATTTCATAAGGAATTAAAACATACATTTTTAGGGGGTCATTTAAGCCCTAAATCAAAACATTTTATATCCGTTACTACTTAAATCGTTCCTTTTCACATTTTAGGTCATTTGGAAGCAAAATGCTGGAATGAAGCACATTTGGATGAAAAGGAGCGAAAACATGAATAAAATGACAAAGTCAAGATCAAAGGTACTTCAGCAGCACCTGACGGCGTCCCAACTAAAGGGTGACACCATCCCTCTATATAAGACTTGATCCAAAGTGCACGCGGCGGCTCAACGGAATTTCCGGTCCTAAAGCCTGACGGCGTCATGCCTAAAATCTGAAACTCACAAGTTTTACACCAGATGCCCAAGAACCAAGATTCAGATGACGTCGCTACTGAAGACTGGCAGCGTCACACATCTCAATTGACATCGTCCCAACGATGACTTGGCCCAAACGAAACCCTAATGATGGCGACCTGACGGAGTCACTAGCAAAAGGTGACGACGTCGCGATTGTAAATTTATATATAGAATTCGATTTTTCTGTATTTAAAGAGGTAGAACTTTGGAGAGCAAAACCTAACTTAGTTGTAGTCCAACATGGACAGTATTCTAGGGTCCCATACCCTATTTTACATCACTAGATATGTTTATTTATCCAATTTATGATTATGTCTACCCCATGTTCAATTGTATGTGTGTATGCTGGCTTGTTTAACATAGTTAAATTATTCTTGTATCTGCTTAGATCTATGAAACCTAGTTATTAATTATTGTTAGGTTGTCACTTGTCTTAATTGGTAGACGTTAGATTAAGGAAAACTGGCTTCTTCTTTCATTGTTGCGAGCTTGAACGTCCTAAATAGCAAAAAGCCTTTGAGTGCACATTAGGCCATTCATTGTGTTTATTGCGTGAATTGTAGCTTTAGGATAGTAGTGTATTCGGGGTAGAAGCTATTGCACTTGTCGATCCCCGGTATTCTAGAGGAGAGTTGCAATTCATAGAACTAGGGAATTAGGCACCACCCTATGACCAAACGAAATACAACGCATCAATTAAGATAAAAGAAGTGACAATTCTACTGACTAATAACACATAACTAGGGATTAATAGTATCTAAGTGAACACATCTTGAATCATCGTACGAGCACATCTACAATTAGCATAATCTATCCATTAGTTAATTAGAAAATTAGATAATTAGTTAAAGAAGTAGTAAAACCGGTAGAAGTACCAACCCCCAATCATATACCCCGAGATTTTTACTCTTGATTTCTAAAAAAACATAAAAAGACTAAAAAGAATCATCCTCAATCCCACCTTCTCGTCATATATCTCTTTCTAGCATTCCTATTCTCCTAGAGAACGGAATCAATCCCCGAGGCTTACCCCATACTACACTACAACGATTAGGTTCACTGTCTAGAGGGTTGAAAAGCTTGCTCGTAAAAAAGGAGGTTTTCTTGACCCTGAACCCTGCTATCACTATTCACTAAAACTGGCCGGGATTAAGAATAATGTGTAAATTAGAAAATGTTATCTTTATTGTGTTGTTGGTTAAAGATTCAGCCAAAGACCCGATAAGTTAACATTATCAAACAAACAAGATACCACTTAATGTATAACAAGTAAAATTAACAATGAAAAGTAATCATAAGTTAACATTACCACATATTGATTTTATAATTCAAAAAGGTACCTAATTTAGATCTAAATGAACCTACCTCCGTTGTTAATGCCGGACCGGCGTCTGCTGGATGGTGAATGGTGAATGGTGGATGTGACGTGACTGGTGAATGGTGAATGATGACTGGTGAATGGTGATTGGTGGCTGTGAATGGTGACTGGTGATTGGTGAGAAACGTGAGAAACTTGGGTGGAAATGGATATGGGTGGAGGAAGAATTTGAAATTCGCTGAAAAAAATATGAGGGGCTTTTTAAAAATTTTGGGGAGGGAAATACCAAAAACGAAGCCACAAGTATCGAACATGTGACCTCCCCTGCACAACACCAATACCTCAACCATCTCTGCCTTTGGGTCTCTTTCGATTATACTTTCTTTTGTATTCCTCTTATAGACTATCTATTTTGATCTTATTTGTTTTAATTCGATGTTTATAAACAACTACTTTTATTGCTATATGGTATATTAAGTAATATTTGGAAATGATCTAAAATTTTGTAGTAAAAATTAACATATTAATCTACTAATATTACATATGCAGGTTTTCTATGCAATAACTTTCTATACAATAAGTTTTCTTCTATCAATAAATATGCATGGATCTAGACATAACTCTATCCATGATGTCTTGTGGCCCAGTACAAATAACTTCATCTTCTCTGCTCTTGCTTTTTCTCATCAAGTTTCTGCTTCTTACTGCTCTTAGTTTCTAGATTTTCCCTTGCTCTCTTAGCACTACTCCCCACCACTTCAATATCCATGGGCACAAACTTATCAGTTTTTCTTTTGGAATGCTCATATAGTTCTTCAATCTTTCCATCATCAAAATGGTTTAAAACATTAAGCTTCCATTTGTCCATGTTCTTCATATATGTGCAAATGTACTTCCTTCTTTATGCCTTGGTGGGTGGCTTGTTTCTCTTTTCCTGTGATCTCTGTGCTGCATAGAATTTCTTTCTTTGTTTAACAAAATCAGCCAGCAGCTTTGATCTTTCTTCAATGGTGAGAGATGTATGCTCTTCTTTCATAAGTCTTTGAGCTAGCTCTCAATCAGCATCAAACTAAGCTCTCTCATCATCCCACTCTTGAAGTTGTTTGATAAGTGCAATATTGGCCTCTTCTTCTCTTTACCTTCTTTCAGCCAATATTCTTTCATTTTCAGCATCATATTCTCTTTGATCTCTTTTTTTTATCTCTTCATCCAATAGCATTTGCTTTTTTTTTCTGGTTCTACAATGCTTTTGCCTTTGTCGTTGGTTGATGGTTGTTGTGATAGAATTGTTGTTGTAGTCTCACTTGGCTCTTGAATGGTAACACATTTAGCTTTAGGTCTTGAATGGTAACACATTTAGCTTTAGTCTCACTTGGCTCTTAAATTTTCTATGATGAACATGCTCTACTCTAATGAATAATTGCATATTCGAAGATTTGTTCATCACACTTTTTTATTTTCTCATCAAATATTGAAGCTTATATCATAATAAACACCTTCAAACTCTTGAATCACAAAATCATTGAAACATTTATCAAACATTTTATGAGTGTCTTCAGGAACACATAATTTCTTTAAGAATTTATGAGGAATATCTTTGCAAACAAAAAAAATAAAAAATAAATAAATAAAATAAAAAATACAAAAAATTGAAGAATTGATGTTACTTTAGATTTTGTTGTTTAAGGTTTGTTGTACTAATTTCGTCTAACCTCAAATTAGTGAAGCACTAATTTTGACGAAATTCTAATTCTTGCAAAGAGTATAATTTGTAGTGATTGTAGGAATATATGATGAAATTAAATAAACATCAAAACCGAAATTTGTTGTTTTGAATAATTTTTCAAATTAAATTTGAGGTAAAAATTTGGTAAAGTTGTTAGAGAGAAGAAGAAATGATAAAATTGTTATGCAATTGAAAAGGAGAATTAAAAAGACACTTACTTTTTATGCTTTTTAACCAATGAGTTTTTTCTTAATTCTCTACGTGATCACGATCCTAACTATTATAAGTAAGGTATTCAAGATCGAGATTTTATTTAGGATCGTGTCCATCTTTGCAAAATCGTGGTAATAAGATCGAATCAGGATCTTAAGATCCTACTATAATGTTATTTCTTAATAGTTTTTGTAATATTATACAAATTTACAAATTATTATACATTATAAACACAAAATATTATGAATGTTTCATAAAAAAAACTGTCCTAAATTATGATTATAAAATGTGTAAAAATATTAACATGTTATTCTTTTGAATTCTTAAAAAAATAATAAAAAAAAATAGTTTATAATCAGAGAAAAGTAAGATCGGATCAGATTAGATCTTAAGATCGTATGGTCAAGATTGGAATCTTATAAAATCTTAAACTTACATAGATCCTATGTAGGATCCGGACCATTTTTAATTTCCAGTATCGTAAAATCGTAATATCCTAAGATTAGGATCGGGATCCTGACAACTATGATAAGAAAAGCCAAATCACTTTTGTTAAATTTTGGGGTATTAATCTGTGGCAAACATGTCATTCTATCAATTGCTAATGATTTTCAAGTTATGTTCAGTGCAGGCTTATTACAGGGGTTAATCATGGACAAAGAATAAATGGTTTAAAGTTCCAAGAAGTTCATTTCTGCTGAAGCATTTCTCATTTCTGCTGATGAGTCTTTTATAGCCGTTAGAGGGGTCTTTATGTATCTTTATCTCCTATTTAATAAGTCTCTTAATGTAGGGTTAGAAACAACTGTGTGTGCAGTCATTGTCTTACATTCTCTTCTTTCTGATCATTTCACTGATCTTGTCTCTCCTTTGTATTTGTCTGTTTATTGTCTCATTGACATTAATCTAACCTTGTAACACTTTGGATACTATTGTTGATTTAATCTAAGCTGACTATTAAGGCTTAGGTTTGAATAAAAGGTTTATTGTTAATCTATTGTTGCTGATACTATCGAACATGGTATCAGAGCTTCAGGCTCATAATCATTATTGATTCACCATCCAAGGGTTTCTTCATAGAAACTTGGGGACATCTCTTCAGCAACAAATTGGTGGTTTGTCGTTATTACTATTGGCATAATCACTGGTTATTTCCTATTGTGATTTGTCCTTTCCGCTGCATATTGCTCTGTAAGTCTAAGTCTAATCTCTTCTTCAAACAAACAGATTTAAGTCTTTGTGGGTGCAAACGGGTAGACTAACATCTTGATCGCCACCGAGTGGTATGAATACTGCCTGGTTTACCCCATCCACAGCTTGGTGCTTGTTGTTTCTTAATTACAAAGTCTTATTTATTTTTTATCTGCTATCCGCTTCTTGTGTTATCTCTGTCTGTTATTTGTCCGTCCTATTGTTTGCATTATGGTTTGTTGGTGATGATAATACTGGTGGTGGTTCTTCCACTGAGAAAAGCTTATTCTTTGGTGATGCTTTGTATTTACACCCCAATAACACCAATGGTACTCCTATTATTTCTATCAAACTCACTGGAACTGAAAATTATAAAATATGGAATATGGCCATGACCTTTGCCTTAAGGAATCATAATAAGTTAGGGTTTATTGATGGTACTTGTATAAGAGATGACTCAAACCCTGGTCTTGCTAATCAATGGGATACTTGTAACTCTGTTGTGGTTACACGGATTCTTAACTCTCTCGATCCCGAACTATTTCTTTGGTGCTATCTATGCTAAAACCGCTTATGAAATATGGAATGATCTTAAAGATACTTATGATAAGGTTGATGGTTCAAATATTTTTAATTTGCATAAAATATAAACTCTCTTAGTCAAAATGGGTCTTCTCTTGCCGATTATTACAACAACCTCAACTCTTTATGGAATCAATTTGATTGTATGATTAGCTTGCCTCCACGCACTTGTGAGGTCAAAAACATTTTGAAAAACACAATCGCCTAATCAAATTAATGCAATTTCTTATGGGTCTTGATGACACTTATGTTCCTATCGAAGTAACATTCTAACCGAGATCCATTGCCTAATGTCAAACTGCTTTCATTGTTGTCTCGGAGAAGAATCTACAAAATGTGTCATCTGGGAATAGCTCTGCTAAACCCAATGCCACTGCTTTTGCTGCAAAAACTTTTGATAGTGGAAAATTTTTTGATAACAAAAAAGGATCAATCAACAACAATTTCAATAAAGGGTCTGGTTTTAATGCTGGTAACAGCTCTAATAACAGAGGACCAAACATGAATCTCAAATGTACTAACTGCAAAAAACCTGGTCACACTGTTGATAGATGTTATGATCTTGTTGGTTATCCTGCTGGATATGTTAAAAAGAACTTTAATGCTAAACCTTTCAGCAGTAACAATGTTTCCACTGATACTAATCATATCACTGATAATAGAGCTAGCAACTCTCCTGTCTCTTTGTCTAATGAACAGCTCTCCAGACTTATGAGTCTTCTTAATGACAACAATGTGTCTTCTGCTAATGCCAACATGGCAGGTAAAATTTTTCAAGAACCTTCTTTAATGGCGATGTCAATTTTAACATAAACTTCAACAAATTTTTAACAACAACACAAAACCTTATCCGAAACATCGGTCTTGGTTGGATTATTGACTCGGTGCAAATCAAGACATGACCATATCGCCAATTTTTAATTAATGTTGTTGACATTTCAAATCTTGGTCTAACTGTTGGATATCCCAATGGTACTCGTGCCCTAATTACTAAAATTGGTGACTTAAAGGTCAATAATGACCTAACTCTTTTTGATGTTCGTTGTTCCCGAGTACAATGTCATCGCTATCTGTTCATAAGATTGCTAGAGACAATAAGATGTTTGTTGGGTTTAATGAATCTAATTGCTATATCTGATTTACATCTAAAAGGATTGTGGGATTGGTAAACAATGCAATGGGTTATATATGTTTGATATTGATTCTACATGTAAGATTACTTCTAATAACTTCATTTCGCTTTGTCATGTTTCTAGAAATCTCAGCATCAAAGACTTGGTCATCCCATCCACCAAGTCCTACATATACTTAAATCCACTCTTAAACTTGATAGTTCATCCGAATCGACCATCTTTGTGATACTTGCAACAAAGCTAAACAAACCATGGAACCATTCCTCTAAGTGAACATAAATCAACTAAAATTGGTCAACTTGTTCATCTAGATGTATGGGGACCATATAAAGTCAATAGCGAGATGGTTACAAATATTTTTAACTATTGTTGATGACTATTCTAGGGCGGTGTGGTTTATATGCTTAAGGAAAAGATGATGTTTATGTTTCCATTGTTAACTTTACTCATATGCTATCAAATCAATTTGAACACAATGTTAAGATTTTCGAAGTGATAATGGGACATAATTTGTCAATAATAAACTTCAACACTTCTTTCATGAAAAGGAATTTTACATCAAACCTCTTGTGTTTATACACCACAACAAAATGGTATTGCGTAAAGGAAACATAGGCATCTCTTTAATGTGGCTAGATCCTTTATGTTTGTGGGAATTACCTCTATATCTTTGGCTCGAATGTGTTCAAACTGCGCCTATGTCATAAACAGTTACCTCTTCAGCCTGGTCTGCAAGTCCCCTTCTCCCTTGTGTATGGGCATGACCCTTCACTCTCTCCTTAGAGTCTTTGGTCGCTTATGCTATGCCACCATTCTCAACATCTCGATAAATTTGGTAGTAGGTCCGAGAAAAGTGTCTTTATTGGTTATTCAAATGAGAAAAAGGTTATAAACTTTTGAGCTTAGAAACAAAAAATATCTTTTATTCCAGAGATGTCAAATTTTATGAAACTGTTTTTCCCTTCAAAATGAAAAATACTTTGTCAAAACCTTTTGTTGAAACCTATGTGCCTAAAGATTTAAATCACAAAAATTTCTTTGACTCACAAATAAGTCCCAATGATGAAGGGAGAGTGACATCCAATGATGATGGCACAGTGTTGAGTCATCCTACTAGGGATGATGAACACATTGCAACGCCTATAGATGATAATACACACCCGAGGGCACCATATCACATGAATCACATCCTGCGATGCATCTTCCGATTCGCGATACATCATCGATTCAAATCGAACTCGAACAAGAAGGAGGTTTGCCACCATCATCGCTAGAAGGTCAACCGAGTTTCTAAGTTGCCCGATAATCTTAATGACTTTATTGTAGAAGGAAAGTCAAATATGGTGTTGAAAAGGTTGTTAATTACTCTAACCTTAACAAAGATAATTATCGCTTTGCTTCTAGTCTTAATAAAATTATTGAACCTACATTATGAAGAAGCTATCCTTGATAGCAATTGGGTTGATGCTATGAACTCAAATTGAGGCCTTAAATGAAAATCATGCTTGGGATATAACCGATCTCCCCCTAATAGAACTCCCATTGGTTACAAATGGATCTTTAAAATCAAATATAAAGCCAATGGTGAAGTTGATAGATACAAGGCTAGATTAGTTGCTAAAGGTTACAACCAAAGGGAAGGAATAGACTATGATGAAACTTTTTCCCCTGTTGTGAAAATGTCTACTGTTAGATGTCTTATTGCCTTAACTGTGAAAAACAAATGGCCTCTTTTCCAACTTGATGTTAACAATGCTTTTTTGTATGGAGACCTTGATGAGGATGTCTATATGGCCATCCCTAAGGGGTTTTGTAATGATAATAATAAGAATAAAGTTTGTAAACTTGTCAAGTCTCTATATGGCCTCAAACAAGCTCCCAGGAAATGAAATGAAAAAGTTGTTAGTGTTTTAAAGGAAAATAACTTTGTTCAATCTGTCAATGATCACTCTTTGTTCACCAAAACAGAATAACAAGTTTATTGCTCTGCTTATTTATGTGGATGATATTGTCCTTACTGGAAACTGTATTGATGAGATAAACCTATTCAAAGAGTTTCTAAAATCAAAATTTCATATCAAAGACTTAGTAAACTTAAAATATTTTCTTGGCATTGAGGTTTTAAAAGCTGGAAATGACATATGTCTCACCCAAAGAAAATATTGCCTTGAACTCCTCAAAGAATTTGGTCTTCTTGGGTGCAAACATGTGTCCACTCTATGGAACCCAACTCGTTCTTCCATACATTCCCATCGCTTATGATCCCTTACTTGTCAACATCACTTTGGTTATCGGGTTACTTGGGAAACTTATCTATCTCACCCATACAAGACCGACATCTCATACTCGGTTCATTGTCGGCACAATATATGCATTCTCCCTTGAAATCTCATCTAGAATGTGCCCTCAATATTCGAGATATCTAAAGGAGCTCCGAAAAGGTCTAAGGTACAATTTCAAAAACTCGAAAATCATCTTGAAGGATATAGTGATGCGATCGGCTAAATGCAAGAAAACCAGAAATCATCACGAGTTATTATGTTTTCTTTAATGATTGTTTGATCTTATGGAAAAGTAAAAACAAAACACTCTTTCAAAATCTTCCACAGGCGGAGTATAGATCTATGTCTCTGCTTGCTGTGAAATTATTTGGATTCAAAAATCTTAAAAGATCTAAAAGTTGATATCAATCTCCCGTTAATCTTTTTTGTGATAACAAATCGCTTTACAACTTGTCATCAATCCTGTTTTCCATGAAAGATCAAAACACTTTAAAATTGATGTTCACTTCATCGTGAAAAATTGCAAGAGGTGTTGTAAGTGCCAAAAGATTGGCTCTTCAAACCAAACTGCAGACATACTTACTAAAACCTCCCTGTTTATCAAAGATAAATTCTTGTGTGAAAAATTGATATTGTTTGATATGTTTGCCCATCGATTAAGGGGAATGTTAAATTTGGGGTATTAATCTGTAGCAAACATGTCATTCTATCAATTGCTAATGATTTTCAAGTTATGTTCAAAGCGAGGCTTATTCTGTGGGTTAATCATGGACAAAGCATAAATGGTTTAAAGTTCCAAGAAGTTCATTTCATCAAGCATTTCTCATTTCAACGATGAGTCTTTTATAGCCGTTAGAGGGTCTTTATGTATCTTTATCTCCTATTTAATAAGTCCTTTAATCTAGGGTTAGAAACAACTGTGTGTGCAGTCATTGTCTTACATTCTTTTCTTTCTGATCATTTCACTGATCTTGTCTCTCCTTTGTATTTGTCTGGTTATTGTCTCATTGACATTAATCTAACCTTGTAACACTTTGGATACTATTGTTGATTTAATTTAAGCCGACTATTAAGGCTTAGGTTTAAATAAAGGGTTTATTGTTAATCTATTGTTGCTGATACTATCGAACAACTTTGAATTATTTGTTAACTAAAATTGGATAATAAATTATAAGCTTATCGCAAATAGTCTACTAAAATTTGAGCAACTGCTCATCACGATGGTACTCAACCTGGATTTGAGATCTAAAATATGATACTCGTGTACATTTAATATTGTATGACCTTAACTATTATAAGCAAGCTAGAACACTTAGAATTATTTATTAACTAAACCGGATAATAAAATATTTGACCTTGATTTGAGATCTCAATCGTGATACTTATAAGCAACTGCTCATCCCGATGGTATCACATTTAATATTGTTTATTACATACATACACACATATTATGGTTATAAAAGAATAATTAAACTACATGCAATGACCATCTCAAGAACAATTAGCCAACTATTCAGTGAACAAGATGATGCGCAAGCTTCTAAGATTTAGTAAAAGACAACTTCACACAAATGTCTCTAGAGATATCATCAAACCATCTTCTCAACCCCTTCTCATTTGAAAACATATAATCTTTCGTTGCTCGATCAAATTATGACAAATGCATACATGCCTGTTGTTGCATTCTACCCAAGCTCCAGTGTTTATCAAAGTTCTCTTGATAAAACGCTCGAGTTGAAAAACTCATTATCACATACCTTAACTCAGTATTATCCATTCGCCGGTAAGATGAAGAAAATTAGTCCAACCTATGTGGATTGCAATGATGAGGGGGTTGAGTTCATTGAAGCATGCAATGACAGCTCGCTCTCAGATTTCCTCCAACACTCGGAGAACGAAGATCTAAATAAACTCTTTCCAAATGATCTTATATGGTTTCACCCAATCCGTAAATGTGATGATGATGGAACGAGTAGCACTTGCCCATTGGCCGTTCAAGTCACCCATTTTGCATGCGGGGGAGTAGCAGTGGCAATTTCTTTATTTCACAAGATTGGAGATGGTAGTAGTATGTTAAATTTCATGAATCATTGGGCCAAGGTAAATGCAGGATCTCGGCTGAGAGATCAAACTGACGCATCGCCTGTCAACCCCCATTTTATTACATACCAAAAAAGAAATATATTAATTTTCAAAAAGGTTTTCCTGATACGTTAGGTCGTGATTTTGTCACAAGGAGTTTTTTGTTCCCTAACTAAAGAATGACCTTAAAGAAGGTCACAGACATAATAACTGAATCTGGAGAACCCATGATCATGAACCCTACCCGTGTTGAAGTTATAACATGGCTAATCCAGAAGTGTGCAGTGGCAGCAGCTACAAAGACGAACTCAGCAACATTCAAGGACACTGGCATGATTTATACAATGAATTTGAGAAACAGTTTGATACAAAAATTGCCTGAAACAAGCTTTGGAAATCTTGCCATGGTTATAGAAATTCCGACAAGCAATCAAAGTGAGGAAATCACTCCAAATATGACTATTGGCCAACTCAGGGAAAAGAAGGCCGCTTTCCGATCTATAACAAATCTGGAAACTGCAATTGGAATCTTTTCTGACACTCTAACGGATGCCACTATCTTGGAGATGTCAAAAAAAGTGAGTCACTATTACTTTTACTCTAGCTTGTGCGGGTTTCCTACATATTCTATTGATTTTGGGTGGGGAAAGCCAGTGAAAGTAACTCTCGCTGGACAGGGAAAAAATGCAATTATTCTGATGGACACTCCCAAGAGCAGTGGCATTGAAGCTCTCGTGTCTTTGGATAAACAAGACATGATGATATTTCAGAAGGACGCCAATTTGTTGAGCTTCTGCTGATCAAATAAGTGCTTTACTGATAGGGTTGTACACAAACTGAATATTGTTTATTGTTCACTTATTTATTTATGTTTGTATATCTCTTAATTATATAACTTTAAAATCAGTTTGTTTAAACAAACAACACATATAAAATAAAATATTATTTATAACTTAATAAGTTTATGTTCAATGAAAGTGGCATGATTTATACAATGAATATGAGAAACAGTTTGATGCAAAAATTGCCTGAAACAAGTTTCGGAAATTTTGTCAATGTTACAGAATTTCCGACAAGCAATCAAAGTGAGGAAATCACTCCAAATATGACTATTGGCCAACTCAGGGAAAGGAAGGCCGCTTACCGATCTATAACAGATCTGGAAACTGCACTTAGAATCTTATCTGACACTCTAACGGATGCCGCTGTCTTGGAGCTGTCAAAAAACATGGGTCACTATTACTATTACTCTAGCTTGTGCGGGTTTCCTACATATTCTATTGATTTTGGGTGGGGAAAGCCAGTCAAAGTAACTGTTGGTGGACTTAGGAAAAAATGTAACTATTCTGATGGACGTTCACAATAGGAGTGGCATTGAAGCTCTCGTGTCTTTGGATAGACAAGACATGACGATATTTCAGAAGGACGCCGATTTGTTAAGCTTCTGCTGATTTCTCCGTGTCGATAAGTGGTTGTACGTGTTCCTTTTATCAGTTGAAATAAGTACTTTAATGATAGGGCTGTAAATGAACTTAAAAGTTCAATTAACTTTTCATGAACCGTTAGGTAATAATTTCATTTTATTAAATGAACGAATCTGAACAATATTTTACGTTCGTTTAATTAAACTAACCGGTACCAGCAGCATTCTGCAAGCGGTACCGTGTGATTATACTTTTGGCGATAACAAGGTTTTCCGATGCATTACTTTTAAAGAAGGAAAAATAAAGAATGTCGAATAGAGGTGTTATTAATTGGAAATTAGTTTATTTTCTTACTTACGCATTTAGTAACATAATAAAAAGGTTTTATAGTAGGGCGCCTACGCGATTATATGTTTTTCATGTTGCTAACTTAACACATGGAGATAACTTAATGGAACAACTTTACCGCACAATATTGCTTTAAAAAATGGACTTGCATCACGATGCAACGACGATACGAAAACGATGGTCAACGATATAGTTATTCGTTTAGGACGTGTAATATCATATATTGTTTAAACATACAAGATGTTTTCAAATAGCGGTTTTAGTACCATACAATGGTGTCTATATTGCTAAGTTGTGGTGGTAAATGGTAGTCCGTTGCGTGGTCGAAAAATGTGGTGTCAGAAATTCTGACTACATAAAAGATTGTTTTCTATGATTCGCTTAATTATTTGTAAATTTTATTTAGTAGGTGTTTTGAAGAAGAAATATAAGATAAGATGATTTATGCGTTATTATTTTATACCATGTGATATATTAAGTGTACTTTTGAGTGAATAGTATTTTAGTAATATCATTATTTAGTGGGTGTTTGAAAGATATAAATGATAAAATGATTTATGCATTATTGTTTTGTACCATTTGATAAATTAATTATACTTTTGAGTGATGAGGTATTTTAATTATATTATTAATGATTTGTAAATTTCATTAATGAGTGTTTTAATGAAAAAGAAAAATTAGATGATTTATGTATTATTGTTTTGTATTATTGTATTATTGTTTTGTAACAAGTGCTATATTAATTGTACTTTTGAGTGAGAGTATTTTAATGATTTCATTAATTCTGACATTAATGTACATGAATGTTACAAATTAGATGATTTATGCATTATTGTTTTGTACCAAGTGCTATATTAATTGTATTTTTGGTTACAAGTTTAGTAAGTTACTTTTATTAGAAATGTTTTGGGTCTTAAAAATTTTAAGACTTCTATATTTAGAATGTCCTAAACATTTTATATAGTAGTATAGATGAACGAACAAAAACAAAAGTCGCGTCCGTTCATTTATGTTTGGGAATGTCCTATTATGCGTTATTAACATTCGTTAATGTTCATTTTTTTTTTTATGTTTGTATCTCATCTCTCTTAATTATTTACTTTAAACTTAGTTGATTTAAACAAAACAATACTTAGAAAAGAGAATATTATACATACTTTAATAAAGTTTATGTTCATTTACGTTCGATCTTTTATGTTCGTTAAGGGTCGTTTAGTGTCTTAATGGACGAATATATACAAATTTAAGCAACTCATTTTTTAATAAACGAACATGAACAACAAAATTTGTCTGTATAAATGTTTGTGTCTGTTTAATTGTTTGGTTAGAATTAAACGAACGAACATGAACAAAATTTTGTTCGTGTTTGTCCGATTCGTTTACAACACTAATCAATATAATAACATCTTTCTTTTATTCATAACTAGACGAATACTCGCGCAAAACGACAGTGTATAGCGGCAAATAATTAAACTTGCGGAATCGTGATTTTTGTTCGACCTTTGATGCTAATAAGCGCGTTTTTTTAATACAAAAGTATGTTTTTTTTTTTTTTTTTAAATTAATCCCAAATTTAGAAGTGATTAAAGAATAAACATATATAACTTAAGTTGCCAAGTTTTTTAAAAAGTTGTCAAATGTAAAGGGTATTTAGGTTTATAAAAGTTGCCGTTCAAAAAAAAAGAAACATGATACAAAAAAAAAAGAAACATGATACAGAAGATACTAATAATGAATAAATCTTTACTTCGTATAACAATGATACATAGTAAAAAAATGGGATATACAAGATAATGCTCATGCATAATTTACACTAACAAGATAATGCTCATGCATAGTTTACACCATTTATAACACTCATACACATTAACAACCACTGATACTTCATACAGAAAATTTATACAAACCCATTAAAGAAATTGAAATCCTAGAAAAAACCTATCGCGGGTGTTTATCCGTGAAAGTATATCGGCCAACGAAAGAGACAACACAAAACATCATGGTATCGTAAGGAGGCTGCAAGTTAGTGGCGGAAGAAGCGGGTTTCTTAAATGTGACAACGACAAAAGCTACTTGACGGCACACATGTAAGCATAACCTAATGTTGGCATGGTTAAGCGGCTGTTGTCAATTACATGAAATAGTAATTTCACTACAAGAAAAAATGGTTTTAGTGACAAAGCGAATATGGTCACTATTAGTGTAAAACCGGTCACTAACACAGTTTAGTGACCAAAATCTTGGTGGTCACTTTTCGTCACAATAGCTCCGTCACTATTTTTATTAGAGACCAAATAATAAAATGCGTCACTAACTAATGACGATAAGAAAGTGGTCACTAAATTTGTGACGATATATAAGGTCACTATGTTTGGTCACTAAACAGTGAAGGTGGTCACTGAATTGTACAAATAGTGACCAATTATGGTGGTCATTAAAATCGTCACTGTTTTGTTAAAGATAACGAGCCCGTTAACACCGTTAACGACCAATAGTGACCATATATGTGTGGTCACTTGGTATTAAATATGGTGGTCACTCATTCAAATATATTTACAAAACAACCTACCAATTTAACAAAATGTGCGGCTATAATAAAATAAAAATCTACAAATTTGCAACAACATCCAAAATATTAATCGTAATTGCATTACATTATATTCTTTGTAACATAACGTTCTTTGTATCCTACTAATCAAAAACAAAATAAACATAAAAGAAAAACGTAGTGTGCCAATTGTTTAACATTGTGTTCTTTTAGCACAAAAAAAGGATGTCTCAAATCACATCCACGCTTTATGAAGATCACTCCATCCAACTCGGCCTTTCGTCACCCTACAAAATGCAAAAACTTTGAATCAGACTACACAATAATTTCATTTTATCATAAATTTTGGGGAAATGACAAAGCTGAAGCCAAAATCCACAGTCCCTACACAACATATGTTTAACATCCTAAAGTATAAGCAAGATAGAATATTGGTTTCTGGTAGCCAATTATAAGCTACATAAATGAATCTAGTTCTATCTAAATTATACAATAATGACCTGAACTTGTTGCATAGTTGCAGAAAAGTGAACATGGTGTTATAGGCCACATACATACCTTATGGATATAAAGACTTTTGAGTAGTAACCATGATGGTCCCTATATATATCAATTGATACTATTCTTTTTCATTTAACTAAATATATATTGTATGATTTAGGGACCACAAGGCTAATCTTTATAAAGGTAAATGGTCAAATAAATAAAGTTAACAGTGTGACAACTTTCAAAAGTAGGGACCATCCGGTTAAAGATCTCATAAGAACAAATTTCGGTAAGTGTCTAAATGCACAGAACCATTTTAACAAAAGTGGACAACATGAATAGGTAAACCGATATTGGAAGGCCGGATATATGATTGATATAATAATATTCTTACCAGCCACCTCGATTTGAAAACGCACAATAGTCGCCACGAGAATATTACCAAGAATTGTCTCGCTCGAAAACTTCCACACCAAGAACATCCGCTATCATTTCCTCGGTTTCGATTATTCGAGACACGTATGTCGGTTTCTGATTAACAAATTACAGAATTACAGCTTTGAATTTACACCGACTAAACATTTAATCGATCTTACCCTATCAAGATCGGTATGGGTAAGGCAACATGGTCATTGCAAAGGCTATGCAATTTCCAAGAGCAGAGCCTCTCATCAATACTACTGGACCACAACCGCATCGGGAGATGTTTCTTAAGTGTTGAAGCTTTGAGAAGACACAGACAAACCATCAATGTACTTACACACACCAGTGTTCGTGTTTATAACATGAAAGCCATAACAGCCAACAAATTTCTAGTGTTTTTTAAAATGCAAAGAACAGATTTATAGTTTCATCTTAGGGATATAAAAAGAATATTCATATTCCTTTTCTTGGTCTCATTTGGAATAGGGGTGAGCATACGACCCGAACGGACCGGACCGACCACATTCGGTCCGGTCCGCGGTCTCGGCTTTTGGGCTAATTCGGTCCTCGGTCCGGTCTGGTCCGGACCAAAACCGACAAATTTGGGCTAATGATGATACAGGCAGAAAATATCTGTAAAAAGACAAAAGGGAGAGAGAGGGTCATACCTTTAATATATGTGGACAGATGGGATATAAGAGATGCGGGGCCAATAGGAACCTCTTCTACTTGTCTTTTCATTCAATTCATCTGTGCATCCCCATATTCTCAAACTCAAAAGTGAAGGCAGCAACTCTTCTGGTAGATCTTTCATCTTTGGGCAGTTCCAAATGTAATTATGAGCGGGATAAATGAATGTATCTTTTGGCAATGTAAAGATCTAGACAGATGACAAAAGAAGTATTCAGTTTCATTCGAGGGAAAATCATGAACATGATGCATACCAGTTCTTTCATCTTTCGATTCGATTTCATATTTTCTATATTCTTGCCTGTGTGGACCAATTCATACAGCTGCTGTGAACTTCCACCCTGCGATACGAAGATTATCAATGATAACTATCATTTATAAATTATCCCATTTATGTTGTGCTGGTTTCCAAATTGTACTACTGTACCTGAAAATCAGTCCTTCCACATCCACGTATTAACACAAAACATCAATCAAGTAATCAACATGATATTTTTTTCGAAAGCATAAATCACAGCTAATCATCACATTCCTACACATCTTAGAGATTTCTTCTTCTAAATAGGTAGAAGTAGACTAACTAACTAAGAATATCCACGTAAACAAACATCCAAACATGGGACACTATCATCAAAGCGTAAATGTAAAAATGGGATCTAACGAAGTCGGAAAGGTGACCTTCATAAAACAACCAAAGAATGAAACCTCCTAAAACTATATATGTAAGGCATTAAAAGATTGCATACCATTCACGACCAAGTTCCATTGCTCGTCCAGTTACCCATAGAAAGATAAGGCCATCGATCGCAAAGCTTGAATATTCGCACCTCTCATCTCATCATCACCATAGTGCCGTAAGGTAACTCCATGTGAATATCCCACGGCGGATCGCCCATAATCACTCCATACTCGTCCCAATATATCCATTCTAAAGTTACGAATGTCACAGTTAATCCATTGTGATTCACCAAGCTCCACTTCCGAACAAGACTCGGTCGCAGAGGCTTTATTGGCTTGAACACCCATCATCATATGTGCCACTTCGTGTCGAATCAAGTTCGTAATGTACATACTTGCAAGTCTGCACACACAAAATTAAAATAGCAACTATCTTGTTAATATAAGTTATTATACAAAAGGTAAAATTCAACGTTATTAGGTGACGCTGCTTTCACCTTCATGTGACGGCATGTGTCGAGGAAAGAACAGTCACCAAGGTTCATGTCAGTGTGGGGAGCTATTATGCGACGGAAATGAACCTGATACAAATGCAACATAATTATCAAACCCCTCAATGAAAACTAATATATCAGAATTCACAAGTCACAACTAACAAACCTTTTCACACGAGATAAAAGAACCAGACTGACGACGACAATCTTCTTTGGTCAAAGCCGTACAATACTCCTTCACTTGAGAGCCACCTTTACTCTTAAACTATCGTAATCATAACGCAACACATTATCATATCATACTCCCTATCATTATTCCATTAAAACGTAAGTAAATAAATACAACAAATTCACGAACCTTTGCAGCAACACAGTTTCCTTAGCAGTAGGCCTATGAATAAGTCTCATCAACTCTTCACCCGTTTTCGACTTCTGCAACTCCTTAAACGACTTCTTATTAAGTAACGCCTCCACATCCTTCATATCATCCTCTTCCGTCCTAGGCGCCTTCATCGGCGAATACATTCCCCCCACCCCTCTCCCCATCCCCGCCCCCCACTCCCCTCGGCCCCACCCAATTACCCACATTATTATCCCTTAAACTCGTTTCATTACTATTATTATTACTGCTTACTTTAAGAAGCTCCTTAACTAACTTAACCCATACTAAGCTAAAAGCAAACTAAAGGGTTCAATAAGCTCACAAGAAATCACACAAGGGTTCATAAAAGCCTTTGCTAAGCCAGCAAACAATAAGCGCTTAAGAAAGGTTCAAGTGCGGGCCTAGGGGTACTTTTTCAATGCTTATAGATGAGCTTATAGTGAGAATAAGCCCTCAAGCTTTTGGCAAAAGCATCCCGGCCGGCAAACAACAAATATCCACAAGCTCAGCTTATGAGGAGCTCTACACAGCTTATAGTGAGCTTATGAATAAGCTCAATTAACCATTACACTTACCAAAGCTATAATAAACCTATCCTAACAGCCAACTTAAAGCTTCTCAATGAATGGTCAAATGATTTTTTCAATTTATTCTACTTTGCACTATTCCTAACCTACTAGCATACTATCTATTTTTATTTTTATTTAATTTTAGAATCCTAAAATAAGCTAAATAAGTTGCCTGCAATTAAGCTTGTATAACTAATCTTCTAATGCACAGGGCACATAGACTCCAAACCAATGTTTTTGCACCTTAAACAGACTGAGCACAAGATTTTTTTGATTTTTCTAGTTTAGTATACTAACTAACCTACTAATAAGCTACTGATTTTTATTTTTTTTATATTTTTGAGAAACTTGATTAAGCTACTAATTGCTAATGAAATCAGTGAACAGAAAGTGGTTTTTAACTTTTAAAATACCCTTTTTGACTTTAAAAATGGAAATTGTTTCCAATAAGCAAATTCGAACCTGTTTATTTCAAAGTGCTTACTGAGACACGATCAGAATGACCTTTTAACTTACTGAGACTCCCATCGTCATCGGATATGGAACAAACTGACCTGAGCTATTAGTCATTCTCTCAGTCACACTAATGGGCCTACTGTCTAAAGAAGGCGCAGATGGAAATAAGCTATCACAATCCCTGACAAAAAGTAACACACGTTTACCATGTCAAACACCACAGAAAAATAATCAGTAAAATAATATAACATATGCGGTTTAATTCTTTCCATTCATAGTGTCAATGAGCAACAGCAAAGGGACGCGTAAGACTCGCTCAAAACAGAAAATCAGCCAAATGAAACCAATTCAGCTAGTTTGCACATCCAACCAACAAAAACACAGCTTACTCGGTTTACGCGTTATGACTTGCAGTACCAAACTAGCCATTTCTGATAAACTAATAACTTATAGCTTCCGAATAAATCTAAGACCGTAACTTCTTTATACATTACCTCGGCTCTTTCACTCATAAAGGCATGCACGCACACTACATACACTACAACAACAGAAAAACAATCATTTCTAGTTCTTTATAAAGTTCACAATACAACTCGCTAAAACTTTAAAAAGCTCACATACGAGTTATCTTACATCACTAAAACAATAAAAAAAACTTTTTCTAACCAATCACTCTATGTCAGGCATTTCGTCAAACACTTGATCGGCACTTCCAATCCATAACATTTTTAGCAAAAACCACACACAACTAAGTCAGGCATTTCTTCGAACAGTTATTGAGCACAAACAAATTACATAATCATCTCAAATCAAATCGATACAAATTACATAATCATCTCAAATCTATTCAGTAATATGAACTTGAATTTGACATAATCACCTCAAATATATTCAGTAAGCACTTTGAAATAAGCATTTCGTAATCATCTCAAAATAATTGAATTACCGCAAATCAATAGCGGTGGTATGAGAAGATGGCGGTGGCGCAGTTGTGGTGGTGAGCGACGGCGGGCGTGGTGGTGAGCGACGGCGGGCGTAGTGAGAGACGAGGTGAAGGTGCTGTTTTATAAATTTTGGGCAGGAATGATGAGTTTTTTGGTTGGGTAAGGAGGTGCTGTTTGTTTGTTTAAGTGTAAAATCACAAATATTTTTAAGCTGTAAATTTAAATGCTTGTTTGTTTAAATTAAATGTAAATATTTTTACTTATTAACTTATTTAAGTGTAAATTTAATTTTATCAAAGTTATTTAGATAAAAGAAAAAAGCGCATAATATAACAAAGTCTTACGAATAATTAGTTTCTTAAATTGTCAGTGTATTTAATAATCAGTATGTCTTAACTTTAGTATATAATATTAATTATTTGTCGTTTTTTTTTAAATTGAAGAAGTTTAAATGTACTTGTTTTGATTTGAAATTTTCGTAATATTTCATATTGGAAAAGATACATGATCACCAACTCGTAAAATTCATAATTTAATGACCACCGTTTTTTGTCTCAATATTTTATAAATCAGTGACCACCAACCTTGGTCTCTAATTTAAAAACCTAGTGACCACTAATATTTGGTCTTTAAAATTTAGGGGTTAGGGTTAAAGTTTAGGGGTTAGGGTTTATGTGACCACCGTTTTTCGTCTCAAAATTTTATAAATCAGTGACCACCAACCTTGGTCTCTAATTTGAAAAACTAGTGACCACTGATATTTGGTCTTTAAAATTTAGGGGTTAGGGTTAAAGTTTAGGGGTTAGGGTTTATGTGACCACCGTTTTTCGTCTCAATATTTTATAAATCAGTGACCACCAACCTTGGTCTCTAATTTGAAAATCTAGTGACCACTAATATTTGTTCTTTAAATTTCGAGGTAAAGGTTAAATTTTAGGGGTTAAGGTTTATGTGACCACTGTTTTTCGTCTCTAACATTTTATAAATCAGTGACCACCAACCTTGGTCTTTAACTTTCAAAAGTAGTGACCACATTTTGTAACGGTCACTAATTATGTGGCAATGACGAAAATGCAGTGACGACAATTATATTGGTTACTAAACTATGATAATAGAGACCAAAGTATGAGTGGTCACAAAATAATTGGTCACTAAAGGCACTTTTTCTTGTAGTGTTTGTTGGAATGCAATAGAGATATTGAGGAATCATTGCTGCTTATATGGTAGAGAAAGAGAGAATGTGAAGGTTTCAATATTGATATTTAGATTTCAACAAACTGATCGATACACATTGGTATCTATTGATATACACAGCTTAAAATAATACTCCATAGTCCATACGTATCATTTTAACAACACTAATATAACTTTTAAAGCCTTATATTAAGAGTAACAATATTGATGCAAATGTTAATTCATCGTTATATATCAAATTGATACACAATAAGCCTTCAATACAATAATGATACATTTAAAAAAAAGATTAATGGATACAAACATTGCATTTAAAAAATATATATTCACTAATGAAATTAAACCATTAAAAAGAAAAATGTGAAGTACAAATACCAAAATCGGAAAATGGTGGCAGCGGGTTCCAAAAATTTCGGCAATGGTGTCGATGTAACAAAAAATCACATCTGGGAGAAGAAGATGGAGGGAGATAGAGAAGATACATATACACAAATACTGTCAAAATGACGGTGGTCTTTGGTAGATAAAATAACGAATACAGTGGCCAGGAATGATAGAAACCGTGGAGTAATCTGATATAGATGTACCCAATCTTGTAATCAGTTGCAACAACACATCACCAATAAAAGAAAATATCGTAAAAATTTAAAGAAGATGGGTTCGTCGTGGTGGCTAGGGTTCATGAAGAGAATGAGAGAAAATGAGATGTTGAGATAAACCCGTATCATATTCAAATAGGAATCAGATTGTATAGAAATTTAAGGATGGATTAAATTCCAACTATGCCCTTTTCATTTAAAAAATCAATTTATTTGGAATTAATGTCTAATATCCACTTGTCAACTTTCTAGTGGCTTCTTACTCTTTCCTACTTAACTAACTATCTTACATTAACCTCAAAAGACCCATGAAATTCACGGATATTTTAATGAAACATCAAAAAATAGTTTTTGACTTGGTTAATACGAAGTTAGACTGTATATAGAACCACATTAGTATAAGCAATTGCAAACTATATAGTTGCTAGTAATTACACATACGTAATATCAAACACGTTAATCAGAATACCGAAAAAATCACTTATAAGTTACATAATGACATATTCAAGGTTTTCTTTATGCACTCGAAACTGTTGTGGGCATCTTGTTGCTTCTTGGTTTATTAGTGGATGTTTATCTTGTTGGTCTTTAATGTACTTGCAAACAATCAAAAGTTACAAATTTGACGGTTAAATACGTTATTTGCTTTCTTGGTTGCAAATTATCATCTTCAATCATTTTTTTGCTCCTAATGTGGCAGAAACAACTAACCATTTGTGAAAACAGAGCATGGCAAATATGGCAAATACAAATCGACTTGCCTGAGAGCTTGACCCATGCTTTTATTAACCCATTACTTCCTTACTATCTTTAACGACAACCGTTTATCACACGGTGGTATTTTCATCCTAAGGTGGGTACTTTTTTGAGATTCTCCTTGTGGTCAACGGAGTATGTTCGTGCTAACCTAAATCCAAAAGTTTTAATTTCCCCTCATTTCACTAAGGAGATTAAAAGGTGGAACCGAAAAGTTTCAACGCATGAAAACAATGGAAGAAGAAACGGTAACATCACCAGACTCATAAGGGGTGTTAAAACCTATATAGAACAAATGGGTTTAAGTCACCCAAAGTTTCAACGCATGAAAACAATGGAAGAAGAAACAGTAGCATCACCAGACTCATAAGGGGTGTTGGACATATACAGAACAAATGGGTTTAAGTCACCCAAAGTGTATTCGCAATCTATGAAGTATAGCCCTTTTATGAAATTTAAGGAACTAACCATTATAGAATTGAAGGAAAGATAAGAACTATATGTGGTTTAGAACAACACCCGACCCATTTGAACAACACCGGAACTTATGCATTGGGATTTCTGACCATTAAAAGATTATCCAACCTACACAAACCTGATATACAAAATGAAATAAAAATTTAGTTCCAATAAATGATTTAAGAACAATATGATACAAAATGGATGTTTAAATAGAAGCAACTAAATGCATGGAAGGATCATCTACATTGTGAAACCAAAAGCCCCTATAAGCAGTTTAATAAGCAGCCCCAAACATCCACTAAAAGTAGTTATTCAAATAAGCAATCCCATATAGCCCCTATATGAAGTTTCATAAGAAATCCACCATTGCCAAAACCTAATGGTTCTAATACGCAATCCCAAACATCCCTTATATTCCTATAAGAAATTACTTCAGATAAAGTGTAGCTTAATGGAGAAGAAATCGTACCTGGTGCAAAAGTATATCAGACGCCATCAATTTCTTTTGCTTCGCAACGTCACCATCCTCATCCCCATTCTTCTTATTCGACTTCCTAGTGGAAAAATGACGTCAAATGTCTATGTATACAAATTGCAGCACATAGATAGCACAAAGATAGTAAAAAAAAAGAAGCTAATTCTATAGTATCCGAGTTACAAACCTGTAAGGTAGCAGTTGTTTCCAACGCCATCTTCTTTCTCACAGCAGCATTACTTTCAAAAAAAGTTAACGGTTCGATCGATAGGGCTCTTCAGATGCTGATCAAAGGCAAATAAATCTTATAAGCTAAAAACCTCATTTCCACTTAGAATCCAAAATAATGAAATTAAAACTTACTGTCACGTAACACACAGAAGCCTTAGGAACCATACTCTAATCCACTTTAGCATCAAAGGGTTTATATCAGAAGACCCCAACCAATGAATAACAAGATGTGGCATTGTGCCTGAAATAAAAGAGATAAAAAATAGACTAAAATACATCGTTGGTCCCTAAACTTGTTCCTGCGCATCGCAATGGGACAAACTTAGGCGTTATCATCGCTGAAGTTCCAAACATGGGTTTTATACTCTAAACTAGTCGCTTGACCAGGATTGCCAAAGTCAACATGAATTTTCTTGGTTTACATCAAGGGTATAATAGACCATTCAAAATTGTAACATGTCATAGTTAAATCTAACCCAACCAAACACTGTTGGTCTTCTTCAAGTAGTAAGATCTTGAAGGTAAATCTGCAAATCTGCTTCCTTTACATTACCATGCCATTATTTCAGTGAGTTGGAACCCGGAGCAGTTAGAAAAGTGACTGTTTGTCTTCATGTGGGTGCTCATAACCGTGGTAGATGATCACTCTTCACAACTCATCAATCCATATGATCATCGACTTGGTCATTCTAAATTTAAAGATACTGGTACATAGTTTTTAGTCCACTCTGATGAAGAAATTAACAACCATCACTAATACGGAGATTCAAATAGATCCCGACTAGATAGCCCCGTTTTAATAAAAAAAGGGGTTGTATACATGTTGCACGCCGGATTAATTTATTATAAAGCATGTTCTGTACCCAAGAAACAAGGCTATATGTCATAAAGCCCGGGTATTATTTACTGGACTGAGAACTAATATCTCACATTTGGGTTTTGGTATTATTAACCTTTTTGAATCTTGTCTTCTTCATCATTTTAAACTCTGTTGTAAAAATTGGCCCAGGCGGCCGATTAATCCTCGTATAATCGATGATCGCTCACTAACCGCTTTGATTTATCATAATCGGTCTATTTAATCGGTTTGGTCAAAGATCGCTTAAAAATCGGTCAACAAACCGATTAATAAGAAAAAAAACAAACAAAATCGGTCTAATCGGATTAATCGAACAAAATATCTTAAAAATCGGTCAACAAAATCACTTAAAAATCAGATAAAATTGCTTAAAAATCGATCAACAAACCGATTAATCGAGGAAAGATCGCTTAAAAATGGTCAACAAACTGAGTAATATCTATGTTTGACTTTGAACTTCGAAGAAATATGCATTATGTTTATATTTGAACACTTGAAATATTTGAACTTTGATGCACTATGCTTATCTCATACATATAATGTAATATAATATCTAAAATTACAATTTTGTGCATAAAAATTCCAATCCGATTAATCTCCGCCTAACCGATTAATCGCTAGACCCTACCCGACCGCCTCACTAACGCCTAGCGATTTTTACAACCTTTATTTTAAATAACAAGAAATCTCACGCATGCACTTTTTACCCTACCACTGCTGCACCAATGTTCGCCCTCACTACACCATAGCTACCAGTCCGTCACCGTATGCTCCCTTGTTATCGATTTTTCCTAATGGTGAGTCATCTCCTCTCCTAATTATCGACTTTTGTAGGTGTGTAAGTTGAATTTTTGATCATTTTGCGTTAGTTTGGTACTAAATGTAGTTTGAGGTATTTGTATGTTGTGGGTGTGTGTGTGGATGTATTTATCTGTGTAAAATGTTAGTGCTCAGGAATGTTATGGATTTTTTGTAAGTAAGGATTTTTTATGGAGGGTATGAATACTTGGTGCCCCATGGTATTTTGGATTTGGGAGTTAGGTTACTGCATTGGGTTTTTCTCCAGTCCATCGTCACTCCCCAACTCCCGGTAATAACAATGATCTACCTAGACTCGAAAACGAAAAGGAAACTAAACAAAATCTCCGTTATTATTATTTCTAAATTAATTGTTAAAATAATATGGCCGCATAATATCACATTATCAGAAAATTCATGAATGTAGACACGCCGCGTCGCACGGTACCGGCTAGTAACTTTGTAAGCAAGCTACAACACTTTGAATTATTTGTTAGCTAAAACCCGATTATAAAATATAAGCTTATCGCAAATATTCATCACGATGGTATTTGACCTGGATTTGAGATCTAATTCGTGATACTCGCGTATCACAATTAATATTGTTTATTACATACATACACACATATTAGATGCAATGACCATCTCAAGCACAATTAGCGAACTATTCTCTGAACAAAATGATAAGGATGATTAAAAAGACAAGTACTTTTTATTCTTTTAAAAGATGGGTTTTTTCTTGACTTTCTGTATGATTATGACCCTAACTATTATAAATTTATAAGCAAGCTAGAACACTTTGAGGCTTGAGCAACCATCACGATGGTAGTTGACCTGGATTTGATATCTAAATCGTGATACTCGTGTCACATTTAATATTGTATGACCCCTAACCATGCATTATAACTTATAAGATAAGAATATAAGATAGCTTGAACACTTTGAATTATTTGTTAACTAAAACCAGATAATAAAATATAAGCTTATCGCAAATAGTCTACTAAAATTTGAGCAACTGCTCATCCCGATGGTATTTGACCTGGATTTGAGATCTAAATCGTGATATTCGTGTATCACATTTAATATTGTTTATTACATACATACACACATATTATGGTTATAAAAGAATAATTAAGCTACATACAATGACCATCTCAAGCACAATTAGCCAACTATTCTGTGAACAAGATGATGAGCAAGTTTCTAAGATTTAGTAAAAGACAACTCCACACAATTGTCTCTAAAGATATCATCAAACCCTCTTCTCCAACCCCTTCTCATTTGAAAACATATAATCTTTCGTTGCTCGATCGAATTATGGTAAATGCATACATGCCTGTTGTTGCATTCTACCCAAGCTCCAGTGTTTATCAAAGTTCTCTTGATAAAACGCTCGAGTTGAAAAACTCATTATCACATACCTTAACTCAGTATTATCCATTCGCCGGTAAGATGAAGAAAATTAGTCCAACCTATGTGGATTGCAATGATGAGGGGGTTGAGTTCATTGAAGCATGCAATGACAGCTCGCTCTCAGATTTCCTCCAACACTCGGAGAACGAAGATCTAAATAAACTCTTTCCAAATGATCTAGTTTGGTTTCACCGTAAATCTGATGATGATGGAACGAGTAGCAGTTGCCCGTTGGCCGTTCAAGTCAACCATTTTGCATGCGGGGGAGTAGCGGTGGCAATTTCTTTATTGCACAAGATTGGAGATGCTTGTAGTATGTTAAATTTCATGAATCATTGGGCCAAAGTAAATGCAGGATCTCGGCTGAGAGATCAAACTGATGCATCGCCTGTCAATCCCCATTTTATTACATACCAAAAAAGAAATATTAATTTTCAAAAAGGTTTTCCTGATGTATTGGATAGTGATGTTGTCACAAGGAGTTTTTTGTTCCCTAACCAAAGGATAAATGACCTTAAAGCCAAGGTCATAGACATGATAACTGAATCTGGAGAACCCATGATCATGAACCCTACCCGCGTTGAAGTTATAACATGGCTAATCCAGAAGTGTGCAGTGGCAGCAGCTACAAAGACGAACTCAGCAACATTCAAGGACACTGGCATGTTTTATCCAATGAATATGAGAAACAGTTTGATACAAAAATTGCCTGAAACAAGCATTGGAAATCTTTTCATGGCTATAGATTTTCCGACAAGCGATCAAAGTGAGGAAATCACTCCAAATATGACTATTGGCCAACTCAGGAAAAGAAAGGCCGCTTTGCGATCTATAACAAATCTGGAAACTGCACTTGGAATCTTATCTGACACTCTAACGGATGCCGCTATCTTGGAGGTGTCAAAAAAAATGCGTCACTATTACTCTTACTCTAGCGTGTGCGGGTTTCCTACATATTCTATTGATTTTGGGTGGGGAAAGCCAGTCAAAGTAACTATTCCTGGACTTGGAAAAAATGTAATTTTTCTGATGGACACTCCCAATAGCAGTGGCATCGAAGCTCTCGTGTCTTTGGATAGACAAGAGATGATGATATTTCAGAAGGACGCCGATTTGTTGAGCTTCTGCTGATTTCTCTCGGTCGATAAGTGGTTGTATTGTTCCTTTTATCAGTTGAAATAAGTGCCTTAATGATAGGGTTGTACACAAACCGAATATTTAGTTTAGTAAAAAATCCTTTTATGTTTGTTTTTCTTTAAATGAACGAATATGGACAATATTTTACGTACGTTTAGTTAAAGGAATTAACAAAAACAAAAGTCACGTTTATTCATTTATATTTGAGAACGTCTGATTATGCATTCATTAACATTTTTTATTGTTCATTTATTTATTTATGTTTTTATATCATATATCTTAATTATATACTTTTAAAACTGGTTTGCTTAAACAAATTAACACATATAAAACTGAATATTATTCATAATTTAATAAAATTTATGTTCATTTGTGTTCGATCGTTTATGTTCATTTATAGTTCTTTAATGTTTTAATGTACCAACATAAACGAATTTGAACAACTCAGTGTCTTAACAATCAAACATGAACAACAAAACGTGTTTATTTAAATGTTCTTGTCCGTTTAATTATTCGATTAAAACTAAACGAACGAATATGAACAAGGGTATGTTCGTGTTCGTGTCTGTTTAATAGGCTAACATCTTTTCTTTAATCTATAATAAACCACACTCTAAAAAAAGACACGTGTCATTGAAATACTAACTATATATTTTAAAACATTTTATTTTACTTACTTTTATCTATTTTTCCATTTATGTTTGTAAACTGGAATTTTTAGCATCTTTCTAATTAATCATTTCCCTAAAATACTAAGGTCTCATAAAGCAACATGTGTACAACCGATTTTTGAGTTAGAGAAATGTATATCCACATAACATTTACAAAAACAATTCACACGTACATGAAGCAATGAACTATGGATTGTGTGGTATCCTGAGAAAAAAATGTGTTGTCCTTTATGTGAGAATGGAATTGACTCTCATAATCACCTTTTGTTTGAATGTGAATACTCTCAAAAAGTATGCAAAACACTCAAAGTAATGATGCTGCAAGAAAAATTAAGTGACACTTAGGATAGGATCTTGGAAAGCATGATACAACTGCCATGTGGAAAGTCTATTTATATCAGCAGGGGTGTATTTCATTTGGCAAGAAAGGAATAGGAGGGCATTTTCTGGGGAAAAAAGAGACTGGAATTGAAGGAGATACTTCAAATAATTATCAACTGTGTCATATTGGAACTTGTCAGTATAAAAAATATGGCAAGTGCAGTTGAAGGAAAAGGTGGAAAAGGAGGGTATTATCAAGGAATGGAATAAAGAGTTGGAATCTGCAGATGGCTAGTACCTTGATTACTAACTCTGACCATTAGATAACTGTTAAACTGCAATTGGTCTGTTTGGTACAGCGTTGTGATTAGGTATTGCTAGTACTCAGATGGCTGGTAGTCAAAATATAGTTTTTTGCATAAGGGATCCAACAAGATGAGTGACTCTCAAAAAGCTTATCTTACACTGTCTTACTGGATCATGATATATATTGAAGGAGATCATGTTTCCTTCAAATGAGACAAGCATAGCATAGATTGAGATTCAAGATAAGTCTGCACTTATATGGTTGTAACCATTGAAACTCTGATTATCTTGGTATACAAAGATACTTAGTTTATCTAATGAAGGCCTTGTATCTCGGGATCTTATAGCTTATTTACTGATCACAGTCTTTTTTTGAAGTTTAGCCGGCCTGTGTCAGGCGCTGAATTTTGAATTTGGTGTTGATCATGTAATGAGCTCTGAGTATACCATAAAGTAGGCTACCATTTGAGAAGGGTATTGTGAGTTTTGTGATAGTGTATGAAGCATGGAATAGCGAGGAGTACAAGATGAACCTTCTTGGTCCATGCTATACACTGTCATATAGGAGGTTTGGTTGGTTCTCAGTCAACGTGTGTCTTCCCAGTCATTGATGCCATTTTATATGGAAATGTGGATGATTGGTATAACCCTTGATTGGAGAGGTATGGGGCTATAGTCTACATAATGAAGCCCTGCCATTTATCCCTTATGGTTATTGTGGATGTGGGTTGAATGATCATAGGTGGAAAATGGTGTGAGAAATGTAGTTATGAGACTATGGTATTGGTGCATTATGGATGCTTCTATGAGATGAATAGAATGGTACAGATTGATTGATGATGTAATGCTTGGTCATTTTACTGAGAATGAGTTGTATCAGATATATTTCAGTGACAATATCTAGTTTTAGCCGATATCTAATAGACTTGAGTATAGCTTGTTAAGCTTTGTATCTTGATTGGGTCTGTCTAATCAGTTCTGTGTTTAAAGTTTGTAAATTGTGTTGTACTAATATAAATTTTCACCCTTTGCACAAAAAAAATAAATAAATAAATAAAAATAAATAGAAAGAAATAACTATGGATTGTAAAAAGAGCATTGATTGATATAGATAATTATATGTCTAAACATAGGTACCAGCATCTTGTTGGTTATAGCATGAAGACTCGCTCATGTCTATCTATTTAGGCAATCAGTCACATTTTTAGGATTCTTAATCATTTTCCTTGTGAAAATAAGAAAGAGAAACTATAATACAACATAATTGGTTCATCACATTAGTCATGTTGTATGTAAAAGTTCCTTTTTCAAAATTTCGTTGATGTAGCATTTCACTTTTTTTAAATTGCCTATATGGTATCTATGTTGTTTAGGGAAGGTCAATTAAATAAAAAATCGTCACTTTTAGATATTAAAAGTAGCATTTTATTAAGTTGGGAAGGTGGTTTAAGTACTGCCGTAAATATTGGAAGTGTTTGATACAAGATTATAAGTGATAAAATTCATTAATTCAAATTGATTATTTATAGGCAAATCCAATCTATTATTATATATAATAAAATAAGCATTTGTACAAGTTCTACTAAGCACGGTGCATTAAAAATTGGTTTAATGTCATACCTTATTTAGCTACAAAGTACAAATGTTTTATGCATAAGGTTTTGAAAGTGAAAGTAACAAACTCATAACCTTTTAGTTAATGTGTTTTTTTTAAGTAGTCAACACATTTAAAACAAACCATATATCAAAACACGGTATACGCCTCCATTTTTGTAAAGCAGTAAATACATTATTCTCCCTCTCTCTCTCTCTCTCTACACGCTCTTTATCAAAACATTCACTTCCAAAAAACAAAACACGCTCCATATATCAAAAATCTGTTCCATAAATCAAATAAAATCATTTGACGATGAAAATCCAGACAATCACTTGCTCCTTACGTTTTGGTCTCATCTATTCTTGTAACCTGATTGTAAGAGATTTTGATTTGACATCTCAATTTGATTTTGTTATTTTGTAAATCTGTAAGTGATCTCCTGTTTCCCATTTACGTTTCAATTTTGTCTCAATTTAAGGGATTTCTTATGAAGCTGCTTATAGAACTTATATGGGAATGCTTTTTAGAGTAACTACTTTTAGGGGATATTTGAGATTTCTTAAAGAAACTGTTTATTGGGGTTGTTTATGATTACTTATTAGAATAAGTGCTTATAGGGGTTGTTTATGATTTCTTATAGAAACCTCTTCAAACTCATATTATTGCTATTATTTTGAGATGTACGCCAACTATTTGATAAAATTCCTCAATGAAACTTTTGTTCGACAAATCCTGTTTTAGAGGTTTAATTACGTGTTTTGTATTGATAAAGGTCTTTTCTTTGTGAAGAACAGGAATTATCATTTTGAAGATAACATTAGCTTGAAAGGAGTACTATTTACGACCATGGACGAATTGGTAAGTATCAATTTAATTTTAATAATTAGGGTTTCAAATTATGTGTTGCAAATTACAATTATTTTGATGTGCTGTTTTTTTAATCATCAATATAATTGTGTTTTGATTCAATTTATAAAGAAAGGTGAAGGACCAACATTGGTTGAATGTGAGACATACAGGTTCATAGGACACTCTTTGATGAGCTTCGTGACCCAGGTTCGTTGATCATGTCTATGAATCTCATGCTTTTAACTTTCTTGGTATCATCTTATTTAAAAAGGCCGTTAATCATGACTTCTTTGATTGTATAGTATGAATAATTATTGCATGTTCATGTGAAATAAATTGTTTCAATATAATTTAAAAATGATATGCCGTTAAAACTAAATCATTGTCGCATACATAATGCTAATGTTATCATACAGATGGGAAATTGAGGCAGATGGTTGTACATTATCATAGAGGTATATATTATAATC
Organism: Chrysanthemum lavandulifolium; assembly: GCA_022545495.1. Lineage (NCBI taxonomy): Eukaryota > Viridiplantae > Streptophyta > Magnoliopsida > Asterales > Asteraceae > Chrysanthemum > Chrysanthemum lavandulifolium. The sequence continues at coordinate 276,517,463 of CM040241.1, forward strand.
ATGCCTGACCACGTGTATATATAGTTCTATTTGATTGAATGATTAATATGACTTGTCTATCTAAAAGACATATTACAGAATTGCAAACAATCCAACAATTGATACGTGATTCGCTCAATATCAAGCAGTAGAAGCATCCCCAAATCAAGGAGAACCGTTAAATGCATTGTGATCGAGTCATGGAAAGGGCAACAATTCATTCACAGGTCATCGTTATAAAGAGGTACCTACAAAATTTTGATACATAATTTCATTTCCTGATTCTATTTTTTATTAAAGAGGGTAAAAGTGTGTGGTTGGTGGACGGGTCGAAATAAGTCAGTTCTAAAATTCATTCAAAAGGGTTGGGTTGAGTGGTTATATCTCGAGTCCATGTCAGTGGTAATGCATAATTTCTATATCTTTTTAGTTTTTTCAGTTAAATATTGTGCCGATTAATTTTGATATGTGTGATTCGGTTGTTATAATAATTTTTTTTCAATTTGATATGCAGGGATAATTTAAATATTTGATATCAATAAAATAGAACAGTTGAGAGATTCGAAAGATGTTTTCCAGGATATAACGGTTAGTATGTGTTATGCATTTTTAATGAATCTTTTAAAAATTAGGGCCTCTTTATATATGTTTATAGGGTTTCAAAAATTAGGGTTTTTATATCCGCTCGAATAATTGTCTATTTATCGTTGCATACGCTTTATTTGAAGGTCGATAGAAGTCATTCGATGGAATGATCAAAAGAAAGGAAATTTTGGGAGGTAATCATTTGTGCTTGATTTAGTATTTAATCATTTGAGCATTGTTTTAGTATTTTAATCATTTCGCTTAATTTAAGCTTTTCAAGATGAAAATTCCATTTTGGAGTTAAAATGATTACCTTGGAAGCAAGAGATTAGGCTAATTTAAATTTAATATTTTAATATAATGTGATATTGTGACAGAAATCCAATGTGCCTCACGTGATGGACGCAATTGTGACAGAAATTAAGGTATTTTTCTTTATGTCACTCGATCAATTATGGTGTTTTTGCTTTTCTATAAAAAAATAATTATGTGACTCATTAATTTTGTCTTTCTTAGGAAAACAAAATCGGTGTTTCAGTTCCAGCATACCGGAAAGTGAACGGTGCGCTTATGCTATTACGACTCTGCATAAATCAAGGTAAAAATTAATAATTATGTCATTGGTGTGTGTAGGCTAGGATGTAGAAGCAAAACGACATGGATCATCATGGCAAGAAGGATGGTTATGTGGGTGGTGAGTCGTGATTGTGAAAGTACTTTGAAGGCTTAAGGAAGAGGAACATTAGGTACTACATAGTTAAGCTACAACGATTGAGTTATTTGGGGCAAATGGGCAAATTATTTGTAGCAAGGCGTAAATTTTTTTAGCCTTTTTGGCATATGGTGTATGGTTTTGAGTTTGGACTAATGTGGGCTGATTTTGTTATGCAGCAAAAGGAATTGGTTCGGTTGAAATGTGAGGCACGGTTGAAAGGTGGATTTTTATGTCAACCTAAAGCTGAGATGTTGTTCATCATTTGGATTCGTGGTACGACTCCTTACTCTTATTGTTTGTCGTGATTTTTTATCTTAAAATTCATTGCAATGCTTTAGTTTTGAAATGCTGACAACGTCATATTCTAATTTATTTTTATATTTTTTGATGTTTAGTGTCAATGCCATGGGACCCAAAATCAAAGAAGATTTTGCAGATCTTGCATTTGAGACAGGTAACTTCCATATTATTTGTTCTAGGACCCTATTTCTTTTTTGTTTTTACAGTGGTGGTTGATCATACGGTGTCAGTTGATACTTAATAGGCTTTAAAAAAATCCGTGTACTGTTTCATCATAAATATGTTGTTTTTAGTGACTATTTTGTGTAGCCCGTCTGTGTTTCTAATCAAGATTTAAAATGAGTTCTAATCTTCTTAAAAACTTGATGTTAAATGATGAGAGATTGTCGTTGCTGCTCCTGACACAAACAAACAAGGAGGTAATGACATGCAAACTTTTAGTGATTTTTCTGTTTTCGACCCGTTAAGATTTAGCAAGTTAGTGCAATCCACTTCCGAATAATGTTGGGGTTGGTTTTGCAACATTATCAAGGATAGCCAAATAATTCATATTGATTTTCATACTCGAATAATTACTAAATCCCATAACAAGAACCGGATGATCTTTCGACTTTACACGTGTCACGGCACTTTATTATGTTTGGGTAATAGCGTATTTTAGGCATTTTTCAAGTTTCTAATAATGTTTTTGCTATTTCTTGATGATGTTTATTACCAACGAGTATGGTAATACGATATCTATTTTATGTAACCGTGGATTCTGGCCCCTATGTCACACGACATTCGAGATTTGTTGGTTGTTCTGATCTTGGTTTTTCATAGGGCATATGTCACACATTGTTTTTATGTAACCAAAAACCAGATGGTTTATAATTGAGAAGTATGGTTTGTTTAGCTAAAAGCTTGGTGTTCCATCCACTAAGTCATTAATCTCTTAATCTGGCTATCTACAAAAGTTGTGCCTAGCCCACACCAAACACCTATATACAAAAGTGGTATCACTTGTGTTTTCTTCAAAGATAGTGCATATTTAATCAGTCACTTTTAGTCAATTTTGTTAAATTGTAGGATATGATAACTTTTTAGCATACTGTTTAACTGAACTGAGCATAGTTTTTTTCTTTATTTTTTGTTAAATGTTTTATCTCGAAACAACGCCATTGGTTTTATTAGACTGGTTCCTAGCCAATGGCAAATTGTATTCTTATAGTTAGTTATTAGTGTGCTACTACTTTTAAGCAATGGTCACTATATCCTCAAACTAAAATGGACACATATATGTATATGATAAATCTTAGAGACAATGGATGCAATTTATTATTTATATTTTTGGGAAGTTATGCATGTTCAAGATCATCTAATGCAATGCGAATACCTATTTTTTATGAGCTTCTTTTAAAAAGGGTCGTTCACTACTTTGGACCATTGCAACATGTAATGTTCTCTGAATATGGTGTTTATTAGTTTTACTTTGTAGTTTGTGTTGAATTCTCCAGTATTTTAAAGAAGTCAGGGGAAGCTTTATGAATGATGGCTACAATACTTAGACTGCAATAAGGGTTGATAAATACCAAGGTATATATTGGAACTTTTTAGTCACGTGCTAATATATTTAGATACATTTATATATAATATGCTAAAATAATATAGGATTGGTGGGTTTAGCTTCATGCTCATTTCTACATGTCTTTAAACAAATCAGTAGTAATAAAAAGTTTGCCTCGCCAAAATAAATAAAGGAATGATAGTTAATGTGTACTTGCGTGAAGCTTATTTTCACACATTCTTGCGTTAATTTTACTTAAGTGACCAAATATTTCTGCTTCAAGTTCACATATGAAAAAAATTGTTACTTTTAATCTTGAAAATTTTAAAAATATATCCCCGTGTAAGTGAAAGGAATCCATTAAAAGTAATTTGTGTATGTAATTCATGGAAATGTAAAAAGTGTATAGAGGTATTTACTGAAACTAATAAAGGAACTATTTACTGAACATGTAGCTTATAGAGATTGTTTGAGAATGCTTAATGAACTATAGCTTATAGGTATTAAACTATGAATAGATGGGTCGGGCCGTCCTTTAAACACCCTTTTCTCTTTCTTCGGTGGTTAAAAGATTTCATTATATAATATAGGTCGGCAAATCAAGACGCTTCAACAATAAGAAATACTCAAGAACTTAGACAAGAAGTACCTGCAAGAAAGTTTAATTGGTTATCCAGACCATTAGGCCTCACTGGGGTGACAAAAACAAGTTTAACTGTGACTACCTTGGTCACTTGACTCTTTTTAGGTGAAGGGTCGTCTATGATGTAAAAAAATAAATATATTCCGTGTTACCGGTCAAAAGTGATCTATAAGGGGTCAAAACTGATATATACATGCTTTTGGACTAATTTATATCAATAATTAATAACCGTCATTTTATGGTTATAACACAAGTTATAGTTGACTGTACTTTAAATGTTTATGGTTGTGGTACATATATTTAGATGATGCTGCCAGAGAGACGAACGATACACATGGCACATGAGGTTTCTTGGATAACTGCTGTAAAGGCAGTTGTTGCTATCCGTGTCGTTATCGTTGGAGGATGGTTGGTAAGTTCGTTTGCATTACAGAAGCACCCATGCTATATTTTGGGTTAGATAGTCGTTGCATATTCTGTAATGGACTTCTCTTAACTGGTTGGTCTGTGTTGTAGGCGGAGAGTAATGGACTTCTCTGATGAAGTAGGCGGAGTGGTTCATCATCTCAGAGTGCAGAGTTAGCTGGAAAAGAAGCCGATTATGATATGAGTTTGGCTATACTCCTACAAGTTTACAATTTCATGATCAGAAGGAGCTCTTTAGCGGCACGCACATAGTTCATGCCTTAGAGCCTCTATTTACGATTATATCATTACTCACCTAAAAGAAGAATAATTCTACCCATTTCCTGATCTGAAGCACGATAAATCTTAGAGACAATGGATGCAATTTATTATTTATATATTTTGGGGAAGTTATGCATGTTCAAGATCATCTAATGCAATGCGAATACCTATTTTTTATGAGCTTCTTTTAAAAAGGGTCGTTCACTACTTTGGACCATTGCAACATGTAATGTTCTCTTCTTGGTGTTTATTAGTTTTACTTTGTACTGAATTCTCCAGTATTTTAAAGAAGTCAGGGGAAGCTTTAATGAATGATGGCTACAGTACTTAACTACAATAAGGGTTGATAAATACCAAGGTATATATTGGAACTTTTTAGTCACGTGCTAATATATTTAGATACATTTTTAGTCATGTGCTAATATATTTAGATACATTTATATGCTAAAATAATATAGGATTGGTGGGTTTAGATTAATGCTCATTTCTACATGTCTTTAAACATATCAGTAGTAATAAAAAGTTTGCCTCGCCAAAATAAATAAATGAATGATAGTTAATGTGTACTTGCGTAATGCTTATTTTCACACATCCTTGCGTTAATTTTAAGTAAGTGACCAAATGTTTCTGAGCCAAGTCCTCTGAAGCAGTGAAGCACGATAAAGAAGAATAATCCTACCCATTTCCTGAGCCTCTATTTACGATTATATCATTACTCACCTAAAAGAAGAATAATCCTACCCATTTCCTGAGCCAAAGCATGAAGCAGTCATTGCTATTGGTATACATTTTATTCATGTAGAAAATATGTGTGTGTTCCTAAATTTATAATTTAGTATATCAGATGTTATATGATGATAAGGATCAGGTGAATGGTGGGATGTGGAACCCCATGAATGTTATTAGAGAAGCCGCATTAGCAAAAGTAGCTACAAATGTTTCAGATGCATATACCATCAATAGTTAACCTGGTGATCTATAAAACTCCTCCAACAGAGGTAATACTTCTTTTTAATTGGAATTATAATTAATATGGTACTTTGATCAATAATTTTATTGCTCGGATTAACAATGTAGATACAAGGTCATCATACCAGTTGAAAGGAGAGACAAGTCACCTTCAAGTGATCAATTTAGCCATACGTCAACAACTCTTTGTCATCATAACCACCATAAATTCAATGTGGTAAGAGATCACAACAAAAGTTCTCATGATTGGGACAGTTCAAACCATAGATGTACACTTACATGTTTGCCTGTACATTGTAGAGTTCTTCGTACAAGTCATCATTGTTTAAAGGTTATGTGTTTGACACTCTTATTCCGAGGTTGAAATTACACCGTCTGATAAACGTTTACCCCTAAGGATCATAATGATTTACAGTAATATCTTGTGGCCTTTTCATTTGCTATGACAATAAACAAAAGCCGTGGCCAATCTCTTTCAAAGGTGTTCATGGAATGAACATAGGCTACTCGGTTCGACTCCTATGTATGGAGGGTCTTTAAGGGTTTTTATGAACTATTGGGTGTACGCCGAATGGACATTGACTATTATATTGATTAGTGCTCACAGACGTCATTTGCTATTCAATGCCATCAAATGTGGAGACGACAACGCACGGACGCCAATTATTTTTAAGGTTACAAACTCAATTGATTGTTGAATAATTCAAGTTTTATATCATTATTTCTTTTTTATATTAATGAAACATGTTGACGTTCGTTGTTTTCTTATTATCTCATTTATCTATTTCTTTAAAAACTAACCCAGCGTCAACGGTCTCTAAGCTAGTAGAAAATATATTATTGTAGGACTCATTGAAGAGGTTTCCTTTAAATTAAATACGTTTCGATTCACTAAGTTTTTTATTACATCATCTAAGTTATATTATTCGAACAATCTTTACTTGCACCATCGCAAGTTTTCTTTATTTCATTTTTTCTCGAGTTTGGTTTTTCTTAACTAATTAGAAACTAGCAAGGTATCTGTGCGTTGCGGCGGGTACCCTGAAATAAAACTTTTTGGTGAACCATGTATTTTAGTTTATTATGTTCTTTTTGACAATAAATTTACGGATATCAAAAATTTCTTTAAGCCCGTGCCCGTTCGGGCTCGAGCCCGTTTGGCCCGCGCTAGTTCGGGCTTAAGCCAATTTTGACCGTTGACCGTTCGGGCTTGAATATTTGTGTAATGTGCTTTATTATTTGTATTAGTGACATTTAATGCATGGTTCTCGCGTGTTGCTGCCGCGTGTACTAGGGGTGTCCATGGTACTAGAACCGTCCCGAACCGGAACCGAACCGAAAGAACCGAGAACCGAAAATAAGGAAAAAGTGGAACCAAGAACCGTCCCAAGTTTTTCGGTTCGGTTCCGATCGGAATTTCGTAATTCCCATGAGTACCAAAGTGTTAAAAAATATATTTTGATGGATATTAATTTATGGTACTCGGTTCGTAAAACTTCGAAAGAATTTGACAACCTTAATAGTATTCCACAACTTGACTTACAAACAAACAAAAAAACATATCTCCGGTAATAGCAAACTCATTATCCATGAAAATAATTGCAAACTCGTTGAGAATATTATATATCAATCATGGTAACTAGCTTACAATAACTTGCATGGTGACGATATATCATGCAGTGACGCCATAATCGTTAATTGTTTCTCGACTTTTATCATTAAGTTTAATGAAAAATAAATACCAATAGATAATTACAACTTCTTGCTACTTGTTACTGAGCAACACAGAATTATTCGATATGCGGCTATGCGCATACTCGATATTCCAGTTTAGAAAAAACTTACTTTCATATTGATGAATGATGTTTGAATCTTTGAATGGAATCAATGGATTAAAGGTTAAGGATTATGAGTTTTTAGGTTTAGGTAAGTTTTTTCTATTTTCTTAAAAGGCCGCATACTTGCATGTACACAATATCCGAAACAAACCCTATAAAATTACATATTTTCATAAAAGTCGGTTCGCGGGAAAGTACGAACCGGACGGTTCCGACCGAACCGTCCCGAGAACCGAAATTTTGAAATTTTAGGAACCAAGAACCGTGCCATGGTTCTAATATACGGTCCCGTTCGGTCGGTACCGTGCGGTTCCACAGTTTTTGTTCTTGGATTTTTGAACACCCCTAGCGTGTACCCTGAAATAAAATATTCCTGTAAATCATGTATTTTAGTTTATTGGGTTCTTTTTGATAATAAATTTACGGATTTCAAAATTTTCGTTTAGCTCGTGCCCATTTGGCTTGCGCCCGTTCGGGCTCAATCCCATTTGGCCCGTTGCCCGTTCGGGGTCTTGAATATTTGTATAATAAGCTTTATTATTTGTATTTTTGATAATAAATTTACAGATTTCAAAATTTTCGTTTAGCTCGTGCCCGTTTGGCTTGCGCCCGTTCGGGCTCAATCTCATTTGGCCCGTTGCCCGTTCGGAGTCTTGAATATTTGTATAATGTGCTTTATTATTTGTATTAGTGACATTTAATGCAGGAATTGTGTTTAATTTGGTTGTAAAATATGCTTGATAATTTGTATTTCTAATGTAAGGGGTATTTTAATAACTGCATTAATTGTATTTATTGACCAGTATTAATTGACTACATTAAATGACATTATTGTGGTGTTTTGTTTTTTTAATATGTGCATTAAAGTGGTGTACGCTATACTTTTTGTCTTGTACGTTTAAAAATTATGTGCATTAAGGTGTTGTACACTATGCTTCTTTTCTTGTAAGTCTTAAAATTTAGAGAGAGAGTCATCTCTCTATTATATGTAGTATAGAAGATAGCTTTATTGGATTGTAAATTGTAGTTGAATAGTTCTATTTTTTGATGAAATGATATTTTTAATAGTGTATTAATTGTATTAAATGAGCAATGGTTTTTTTTAGTTTTATTTGTGCCTTATGTATTGTACAATAAGTATTATGACTTGTAAATTAAAACAAAAATGAGAGAAATTCATTACTACATTATGAGTAGTATAGATATATTAAATGGGCCATTAAAAAACAATGGACTGTTAAATTGAGGATATTTAATTTTGATGTTTAATGTAATTTATATACATATACAATTCTTTCTTATTAAAGAAATGTTTTTTGGTCTTAATTTTTTAAGACTTCTTTATTTAGAAAGTCCTAAATGTTTTATATAGTAGTATAGATATAGATATAGATATAGAGAGGCACTTTATTTTGCTTACTTAAAAATCCATGCTTACCAAGGGATAAATCTTCACCATCCATCTAGTATAATCTAATGGTGGGGATTAACCTAAGATTTAATACTTAAACCTAAGTCTATGTTTTTTTTATTGTCTTTTTGTCTTTCTTTTTTATTAACCTTTTTTTTTTCTTTTTTTTTTTGTTTTTTTTATAAATTTCCGTTTTTTTATGAATTAACGTTTTTTTTTTTTTTTAATTTGCGTTATTCACGTTTATTTTTTTCGCGTTTTTTTTCGCTTTCATACGTTTTCCTCTGTTTTCATACGTTTTCGTCTGTTTCGTCCGTTTTTCAACGTTTTCGTCCATTTTCTTACGTTTTCGTCCATCTTCATATGTTTTCGTCTATTTTCTTACATTTTCGTTTGTTTTCATACGTTTTCGTCCGTTTTCAAACGTTTTCTTACGTTTTCATGTATTTTCGTCCGTTTTTATACGTTTTCATTCGTTTTCAGACGTTTTCGCCCTTTTTTATACGTTTTCGTCCGTTTTCATAGGTTTATATATGTTTTATTCCGTTTTCATACGTTTTCGTCCGTTTTTAGACACTTTCGCCCGTTTTCTTATGTTTTGGTCCGTTTTCATACGTTTTCGTCCGTTTTCTTAGGTTTTCGTTTGTTTTCGTACGTTTCGTCCATTTCATACGTTTTCATTTGTTTTTACGTTTTCATGTACTTTCATCCGTTTCTATCGTTTTCTTCGTTTCGAAGTTTTCGTCCACTTCTATCGTTTTCATCGGTTTCATAGGTTTATATCGTTTCGTCCGTTTTTACGTTTTGTCCATTTTAGACGCTTTCGTCTATTTTCGAACGTTTTGTCCGTTTCATACGTTTTGTCCGTTTTATACATTTCGTCCGTTTAAGATGTTTTATACGCTTCTCATTCATTTTATCGTTTTTCCGTTTCGTCCGTTTCATACGTTTTCGTCCGTTTTTGTAGTTTTTTTATACGTTTCGTCTATTTTCATACGTTTTCATGCTTAGTATTAAACTATATTATATTACATGTCTAATATCAATTGTGATATTTTATAAAAAGTTAATGTCTAATATCACTTGTAATATTTCATAAACAAACAAGCACGTTTTTTAACATTTAATATCACCGAGATATTTCATTGCTCGTATATTTTATATATTATCACCTATGTGTTTTCTAATATTTTATAATTTTCGGTTACATGATAGTTTTGTATCTTTCATCGCAATTGACAAGCGTATATTTTTTTAATGCAACCGTGTTATCTATCACTTGTGATATTATACTCTTAGTAGAAATAAAATGGTTAAAGTCTCTTTAGGTGAATTCTTATTTTGTTCAAAAAAATGCTAATTTAATGCAACACTTGTTTGAATTTGAGAATATTTCAAATCTCTATTTTCATAGTTTGCTTCATTTTTATTCATTTTGATATTTTTAAGTTGCACTTATTATCTCTTGTCATATAACACTGTAAGGAAGATGAAGAGTATTACATTCTTCATTATGTATGTGTTATCAATTTTGATACTCAACTAAGAATGTGAAATATTACATTATTACCAAATGTGATAAGAATTTAGTATTTTACCAAGTATATATGAAAGAAATAATAATATACATCACTTATTATATCAACGTGATGATTACGTTCATTTTTATTTGTGTTTTGAAAATATTTAGGAAGATTTTTGTGTTTTATGATAATATGAAATATTAAAAGGTGTTTAGCGAAAACAAGAGATGTTATGATACTTTGGTTAGACTTGTGGTGGCATTTTTTAATAGATACATTGTGCATGTTTGATGGGTTTATAGAGGATTTAAAATCTATCGTTGAATCAACAAACTAAAGAAGCTATGGTTGAAGAAAGCACAACAAACTTAGCAAGCTCAAACACATGTGATATCACACATGATATCAAAGGTGATATCACCTCGCTTTTGATATCACATGATATCACAAGTGATATCACTGGTGATATCACAAATGATATAAACTATGATATCACACATACTACCACCAGTGATATCACACATGATATCACAGGTGATATCACCTGTGTTATCACACATGATATCATGTGATATTACAAGTGAGGTGATATCACAGGTGTTTGAGCTTCCTCAGTTTGTTTATAAAGATGTGTGCTTTCTTCAACCATAGCTTCTTTAGTTTGCTGATTCAACAATAGATATTTTCAAATCCCGCGATAAAACCTATCGAAACATGCACAATGTATCTATTAAATAGAAAATCCACCACAAGTCTAACAAAAGTATCATAACATCTCTTGTTTTCGATTGAAAACTTTTCTAATATTTTATAATATCATAAAACACAAAAATTTCCTAAGTATTTTCAAAACACAAATAACCCCAATCATCGAATCATCACATTCTTAGTTGATTATCCCAATCGATAACACATACATGATAAAGAATGTAATACTCTTCATCTTTTTACGGTGTTATATCACAAGAGATAAATAAGTGTCACTTACAAATATCACAATGAAAACGTCGGCGTAAAAGCGGACAAAAGCGTGTAAAAATGAATGAAAACGATAAGAATGTATGAAAACGGACAAAACGTCGAAAATGGACAAAACCTTATAAAACGGATGAAAACGATGAAACGGACGAAACGTATAAAACGAACGAGCGTCGAAAGCGAAAACGTCTAAAATGGAAGAAAACGTAAAATGGACGAAAACGTCTGAAAACGGACGAAAATACATGAAAACATAAAATAGAGACAAAACGTCTAAAACGGACGAAAATACATAAAACCTAAAAAGCGAGAAACGTGTGAACGAACAAAACGTTTGAAACGAACAAAAAGTAAGAAAGCGGGCGGCGTCTAAAATGAAAGAAAATATAAAACCGAACGAAAACATATGAAAGCGGACGAAATCGATATAAACCTATGAAAGCGGTTAAACGTATAAAACGGACCAAAACGTATAAAAATGACGAAAAACATGAAAACATAAAAACGGACGAAACGTATGAAAATGGACGAAACGTGAAAACGGTAAAATCGGCGGCGTAAGAAAATGGAGGAAAACGTTGGAAAACGGACGGCGATAAAAAGCAGACGAAAACACGAAAACTTAAAAAGCGGACGAAAACGAACGAAACGGACGGCGTATGAAAATGAGCAAAACGGGCGGCGTGAAAATGGAGGAAAGCGGACGAAGCAGATGAAAACGGATGAAAACATTCAAAACGTATTAAAGCGGAAAAAACACTAATAAAAAGCGCGAAAAAAAAAAAAAAAAAAAAAAAAAACGTTCATTTAAAAAAAACGGAATTAACAAAAAAATGAAATAAAAAAGGTGAATAAAAAGGAAGACAAAAGACAAGAAAAAACATGGACTTAGGTTTAAGTATTAAATCTTAGGTTAATCCTTAAACTAGATGGATGGTGGAGATTTGTCCATTGGTAAGCACCAAAATAAGAGTAAGAAAAGAAAATTCCTATAGATATAGATATATATATATATATGGATGAAATACTAAAAGATAAACGAACTAAATATGCCACTTCATTATTTAAATAACGATGTCTCAAATTCTTCATTGCATCCTTCTTACATTGCGACATCTCTCTTTTACGATATTTCAATTCTTGCTCTATAAGTTTAAAATTGAATCCGATTGTGCCTGAAATTGCATACACTTAAATACAGGCAATTATTATTAATTTATGTTGGAATCGTGTCCCAAAAGCAGTAGGATTTCATTTCAACTCGGGATAAATATAATGTTGAACCATAGGATGGCTACTGAGATTTCAAAGATACATACATACAATCCTTTAGCACCCCATAAAAAACAATTTAATCCCCTAGTTTGTAAGAGTTCCTTTTGAGAATTATTTAGTTCTCCTTTACATGCTTCAACCGGCCTATGTACCATCGAATGTTTATACTATGTTTTTATATAGTAGATTGTGTGGTCGTCGCCTGTGTTTTTTCTCTCATTAAATTGAAGGTTTCCACGTAAACCGTTTGTCTTTTTTGTTTGTTATTATCGTTGCTTTGTTCGGTTGATTATTGGTTTAGGTTTAATTTTTGCTTCCATGCACGCTCAATATATCCAACAAGTGGTATCAGAGTGTTGTTAAATGGTCACCAAATTTGATATTGATAGTTTGATGATAAGATTAGTTTTGCTATTTGGAAATTTCATATGCAAGCGGTATTAACTCATCATGGATACAAGAAGGCCCTTAGGGGTGTGGCGCACAAACCACAAGGTATGTCGGATGATGAGTGGCTTGAAGCCACAATCCAATTTTTTCTAACTCTAGAAGTTCTCCATGAGGTCATACATGAGACCACCGTGGCTCGTTTATGGCTCAAGTTAGAATCTCTTTACTTCACAAAAGTCTTTTGAACAAGCTTCGGTTGAAGGATTGTCTTTACACTTTTCATATGAAACAAGGTACATCTGGTCAAGACCATCTTGATGGATTTAATACTATTCTCATTGATTTGGAGAATCTAGATGTAGACATTGATGTGTATTACAGGTTATCTCTTTACTTGCTTCTTATAAATACTTTATATAAATCATGCTATATGACAACTGTGAAACATTATCATTTGATGATGTTAAATCCTCTTTGTTGTACATGCAAAACTATGATGATGATGTTGACCAGAAAGTGGTGAAGGGTTGGTTGCAAGCAGAGTCGGAAGTTCTGACCAAGGTGTGAATAGCAATAATAATAAAATAAAACATTGATCACAGTCTTGTGGAAAATATTCAAACAATATTTGCAAATATTGCAAGAAACTTGGTCACATTGTCTATGATTGTTATAAGTTAAAGAACAAACTAGAAAGAGAAGGTAAAGGGAATAACTAGAAGAAACCCGAAAAAACGCCGAGATAGCTATTGCCAAGGTAGAATCTGATGGTGATGTCTACTTGGCTATTGACACTAAAAAATCTAGAGTAGTTAAATATCATTTAGGATAGTTATGACAGTTGGTGTCCAAACGACACAATGGTTCAATGTAACTGTCATGCTGTTTCACATAGTATATATAGGTTTGCAAAGATGTCTGTAAACAATCAATCCATATTCATATCAATCAAAGTTTCATTGTTTACTATCTTGATATTCCAAACACAGATTCATTCACATTACAAACATGGTGAACTATAAACATGTTGTTATGAGTAGGAATTGGCTTCAATACCAACCTGTGCAACAATACCAACATTGGTATCAGAGCAAAGGTTCTGAAACCTGGGGGAAGCCAATTCACAAACAAGGGCAGATGGGACTCACTAGGAAATATTTATAGAGAGATACTCCACAGAGATTGGTACCATGGAACAATCAAAAGAGAAAGTTATCTCCTGAAGGCAAGGAGATGTTAAAGTAAAAAGTGAAAGAAATTGAAGCCTTCAATGCCTCAAAATTGTCTGCAAAGGCCAGAGATCATGGAGAAGGAAGCACAAGTACTCCAAAAGAGAAAAGGGCACGTTGTTACATCTGCAAAAGGCGTGTCCATGTACTCTGGAAATGCCCAAATAAGAAAATCAGAGTCATGGTTAAAGATCAAAAGAAATTGGTGAAGCCCACAATCAAAGAAATTGATGAAAAGATGAAGTACCCTAAGAAAGTGCATGTAATCACTGATTACATGGTAGAAGAAACAAATTATGGAAATTGGGATAACATATGGTATGTAAGCAGTACATACAAACAACATATGTACCCAACTAAGTCATTATTCAAAAGAATGATGAATAGATTTCGAATGGAAGGGACTGAAAAAAGTGAGAAAAAGTTGATTCTTTCTTATGTGGTTGGTGAAGCGTTTGTGGAAACAAAAGATAGGAGTTTGGTGATACCTTGTGTACTTTACACACAAGAAACAACCTTAAACGTGCTAAGCATTGATCAATTGGAGGATCAAGGGTATATTGTGAAGTATGGTCATAATAAATGTAGTTTACACTACATGTTTGATGACAGAAGGTGTGGAAATACAGGAACAAAAGCAGCACAAGAAGAAAATACCAAGGAAGATGATGGATCAGAAGGTGTAATCTCAAGACACAACAAGTTCCTTGATGATTATTTTGAATCAATAGATCCAAAGGAAGAGTGCTTACTGGTAAAGGGAACAGAAGATCACAAGTGGGATAAAGATGATGTGCAAGACTATCTAGATGAGGAATATTTAAGTATGAATGGAACTTTATATGCCATGAAAGTGAATTCATTCCCTAGGCTTATATCTTTCTTAAATTTGATCAAGAAAGATAGTTTGGTGTACAAGAATTAGGAAATACTCAGCAAGAAGTTCTTGGACATGATAAGATGGTTTTATCTGGAATACTTGAATCAAGATGTGTTGGAGGAAATGCCACCAATCATAGGAGTGGTAAAAGTTGATCTGCTAGGTCTATATAAGATGGTAGATAACCAAGGAGGTTATCTAAGTGTCACCTTTGGTGATAAATGGAAGAAAGTTGCCTTATTACTTGGTCTAACAGAAGAAGATGATGAAGCAGTGAAGAAATGCTAAAAGCAATTCATAGAAATGGTGCATTGATAAGGTTTTAAAATGTACTTTTTTGATGAGTCGTTTAAGCCCTTATTTGATCACTTTTGTATCCGTTATTACTTAATATCGTTCCTTTTCACTTTTTAGGTATCTTGAAGGCAAAATGCTGGAATGACACTTATTTGGACGAAAAGGCGCGAATATACGAAGAAAATGGCCAAAGTCAAGAATTGAGATACTCAGGCTGCTGGAACTGAAGGGGACGGTGTCAGGAACTCCAAGTGACGGCGTAAAGTTCTATTAGAGACGCCGTCGGACAAGTTTTGTGATGACTCAATAGCCAAATTGCTCATTTACAAGTGACGGCTTCAAGTTTTAAAAGAGTAGGCGTCTCAACTCGACGGCCTAGATTTGATCCGACGACGTCGAGATCCGAAGGGACGGCGTCACGCATAAGGTGACGCCGTCGCAAGACTAACGTTGCCAAGACGAAACCCTAATAACGGCGACCGGCGGCGTCACAAATCAAAGGTGACGCGTCACATGTAATCTTATATATAGAATCCGAATTTTTAGTTTTCGTGTGTAGTCTTTTGAGTAAAAACCTAAACCGAACCAAGGTTGTCTTGTACAAGATTTTAGGGTTTCATACCCTATCTTACATCAATATAAGTGTTTTACTTCATTAATTCAAGTATGTCTTCAATTAATTGTGTGTATGCTTGCATGTTTCCCATGTCCGGCTAATTTACTTGTGTGTTTGCTTAGGGATTATGAAACTTAATTATTGAATATTGATTGTTTGTCTCTTATCTTAATTGTTAATGATCTAGTATTGCGATATGTCATCCGTTGTGTAGTTAATGCTTGATTAATCTTTGTGAACCTTAGCTTATAGTTACCTAGAGTCATTGTAGGCTAAAACATCCGAAGAGTACCTTAGTGTTAAGTTTATAAATCCTAGAGATTTTGTAGGCAATAACCTTTGGTAGTTTCAAAGAGTTAGGGATAAACGCATACCCTACGACCTTAGACACACAACGCGATTAAGAATAAGGACGTGACAATTCAACCATCAATAGGAGATAATTAAGGAGTAATAAAACCTAAGTAAACACATCTTTAAATCATCATACGAGCACACAATAATTAGACATAGACTACCCACTAGATTAGATAATTAGATAAGTAGAGTAATCGGTAGAAATACCAAAACCCCCAAATTCAAACCCCGAGATTCGTACCTTTCCATTTCCTAAAAACATAAAAGATAAAAATAATCTTCCTCAACCCCAACCTTAGCGTAGTAACTTCTCACTAGCATTCCTATTCCCTAGAGAACGATATAAATTCCGTGGCTTACCCTAATACTACACTACAACGATTAGGTTCATTTGCCTGGTGTTGAAAACTTGCTCGACGAAAAGGAAATTCCTTTGACCCCGAACGACGCGTGTAGCGTTATCAAGTTTTGGCGCCGCGGGAATAGAATAGCTAGTTAGATTTCAACCTCATTTTGATTCCTTGCTTGATTCCTATCAAGTAAGGTTTTCTCATTTTTAGCTTCCTTGTAGTCTATCCTCTTCTTTGTGTTTGTGTTCAAAACCCTTTTCATTTGTGGCTATGGCAAGTGAAGTTGCATTTGAATCATTTAAAATGAGGAACAATTGAATTTCAGATTGGATTGCTTTTTATTGTTCTAATGAATTTGTGAGTGATCTTAGAGATATCCAAAAGGAGACGGGTGTAAGGTTGGATGGATTTGATAAATTTTGTGCTTGTGTGGTTTCTATTCAACGATCATTATTAGAATCAACTCCTTTAGTGAGACCTCTGAAAATTTTTGAGAAAAGCCTCCTAGCATAAACCATCGGTTGTCACAACTTGAGGAAGCGGATAAGGAGGATTTATCCAACCTTAGGCATCATGATCAAAAGATCTAGTTTTTAAGAACATGGAACCTAAACCCAAACAAGTTTGTGAGATGGTTATAGTTGAACTACCTAGTTGCATGCGTGGGATAGATTTCACCAAAACATATGACACGCGTGAGGAATCCTTTAGGCAAATAGAACATAGTGATCAAATTTTTGAGAATGATTCTTATGAATCGGACCAAGAATTTGAAATGGCTAAAGAAGGATTTCAGATACTTAGGAGTGTATTTGGGTTAGATCATACTAAAACGCATGATGAACATTTAGGAGATCTAGATATAATGGAGAATGAGGTGGAAACTCCAAGCCACAAGGCCTACCATCACTTGAGGAACACACATCGCCTATAACTTACCCGGAAGAAGTAGAAGAGACTATAGGAACCCCGATTGATATAGAACCTTTGGACCAAACGCCACTAGAGAATGTGGGTTTAGATGCTTGTTGTCATGACCTCTCTCTTAGTCCTAGTGAAGTTCCTAATTTTGATGAACCGGAGCCTCAACCAAAAACCTTACCCAATTTTCTGTCTTTAGATGTAAATCTTGGAATTGAATTAGGCCCCAATCCACCCATCAAAATAAATAGTCTGGGTAGTTGCTTGATAAAGGTGGTAGACTCTAGGCCATGTAGAGTGGAAGCTAATATAGGAGTAACCCATGACCTTACACACTTATATCACCCATTCATGGTTGATAACAAGAAACATTATGGGTTTAAACCGGGTTTATTAGGTCAAGATGGATCCTTAACTAAGAATCTTTTGAAGTTGATATTAGATGATCCATTTTTAGGAGAGAGATTTGATTCACCCGCTACACCCATAAAATTAGGTAAGGTTAGAATGAATGGAGCACACCCCTTTGAGCATATAAATCACCCATCACCTTCACCTCACGTGGAAAATTTCCACCCTAAGGGTGTGTATTGCTACTATCACCCGTATTTAAACTGAAGTGTGGGAAAACCTCCCCTTTATCCGTTAAATAAGGGTAGAGTCAAGCTCGTGACTCGAACAAAAATAAGCGCTTCTTGGGAGGCAACCCATGTGTATTTGTTTTTCATTTTTATTTGTGTGTCATATATCTTTTATTGATTGTTTATTCTCATGTTTAAATTTGTAAAAATACTTTATTGTGTCTTTAACCTCGTCTTAATTACATATAA
Source organism: Chrysanthemum lavandulifolium (assembly GCA_022545495.1). Taxonomy (NCBI): domain Eukaryota; kingdom Viridiplantae; phylum Streptophyta; class Magnoliopsida; order Asterales; family Asteraceae; genus Chrysanthemum; species Chrysanthemum lavandulifolium. Next base: position 276,535,782 of record CM040241.1, read on the forward strand.
AGGTATTTTACATAAGGGATAAGTGTAGGGAGGATTACACACGGTTTCAAAAGAAACGTAAACATGAGAATTACAATTAATTAAAAGATATACATGTGTGTTTGTTCGAGTCAAATGCTTGTATTGAGTCATAATGGATGTTTTGCAGGAAATTTTTCTAGATTCTAAATATGTAAATTTTCAAGAATTTTTCAAAAATCGCAGACCATTTTCGTCGGGATAACCTCACGGCGTCAGATCGCAACTTTGTGGCGTCGAAAGAGCGTAAACAATGATTACTTTTCTCATTTTCGAGCTACTTATAAACTTTTGAAATTTTCCGGTCTTAATTTTTCGGAAAATCTATAAACATCCATTCCACAAGCATTATATTCTAGTTTAGTAGAATCCTATATATATTATTATTGCCGATTTTACGCGAAGGTTTCGTTTGTTTTCTTGAGTGTGTGAGGTTTAATTTACCAAGAAGAAGATACATAAGATGAGAAGGAGCTTTTCACGCAAACATTCTTCTTGAAGAAAGATGTAACCACCACTTTACACGGATCCTACCGAGCTAATCGGGGAGTATTAGTTTCTTTCATCTTTTATTACCTTTTGTTATCATAACTTTGATACTTTCGGGAACATTGGGGACAATGTTCGGTTTAAATGTAGGGAGGAAAATAAAGCGGAACTTTGAAACTATGCTTATCCTTGATTATTTGCTTTGCCCAATTGCATTTGTGTAATAAACCATGAGAAAATGTCGGTTAGGGTAATTTTGGCACCAAATTTAAAATTTTTCATGACATATAGGAGTGGGCCATTAGTCTTAATATAGCGTCTCATGGATAGGAAGTTATATGACTAGCACAAAAACCCTTTACCACTTAAATTCCACCCAAAATGTGAGGATCGCCCTTAGATTAGTAAGAATTAAAGCATTCATCTTTAATGCTTAGAATGTGAACCGGTAGTATAATAGATTCTATAACTTGTTTTGTGATGCATCCCGAGATCGCTAGTAAGACTACATTTGTGTAGTTAGGAATAACTAAATGATAAGAGGCATTAGGATAACCCTCGTTTGATACCCGTAATATAATTACTTCTTCCACACCGGTTGAGTAATTCCCCCACACCTTTGCGTTGTACTCATTTTTAGTACACGATACCCCTAGTTAACCCCTCAGAGCCTATCCTTTTCGCGGTTCTCGTGATGTTTTGGTTTTCCGGAATATCAATGAAGAGAATTGTTTACAATCCACCCCCAAATGTACACCCAAATTTCCTTAGCCTACCTTGTATGCACTCACTTTTAGTGCATTATTGTTATCACACTAAACCCTTAGTTCTATTATCTAGTTGCTTGCATAAGTTGCTAAGTCGAGTCATATCCTTTGTACATAGTTTTGGGACGATTGGGACTCATGGGAAAAGTTAAACTTTATGAGATGACGGGAAGGGAACGTTAAATTGAAATTCCCTTTATTTTCATAATAATGTACTCCAAGTGTTTTGATATTTTCAATTCGGGTCAAATTAGTGTTAGAGTAATAAAAACTCAAGTGTAGGGATGTGCCTATAAATCCCTATCATTTTCATGTTATCATAGAGGATGGTAGAGTAAAAGTGTATGAAAAAAATCTAAAAAAAATAGAAAAAGAGAAAAAGAAAAAAAAAATAGAGTGTTGAAAAAAAAACGGGCTACCATCCTACATCTATCTTTAATTTATGATTGTTTGTTTCAGTTATCTAGAGCCTAGAGTGTCGAGTCTTGGCTTAGCAATGCCATTCTTCGCGTGCTTGTAACATAAAGATTTTTGACTTGCCACCACTAAATCGCCTATCCCACCAAACCCTTTGTTTCCCTACCGTAAGCCTATCATTATAACCCTTTTAGAAGACCTCTTAGATAGTCTTTCCTAGGTGCTTACACCAAAGTGATGGAGGTTTGATCTAGTCTCAAGCCTATGGTAATCTATGTACTAGGACCGGTTAATGAGTGTTTATCTTCCATTTCCAACTTGTTATATTTCATATACACCCGAGAGATGTGAGTATCCAAACACCCCATGTGAGGTGCTAGTATGTAATTTCCGTGCTTGTTATGACTTTTGCGGGGCTTATATGTGTTGTGGATCGTTCTAAACTAATGCTTCATGACCCCTAACTTATAAATTAATTGGCTAAAAGCACATTTGCTTGAGGACAAACAAATATCAAGTGTAGGGATATTTGGTAAGGTTTTAGAATGTACCTTTTTGAGAGGTCGTTTAAGCCCTTATTTGATCATTTTTGTATCCGTTATTACTTAATATCGTTCCTTTTCACTTTTTAGGTATCTTGAAGGCAAAATGCTGGAATGACACTTATTCGGCGAAAAGGCGCGAATATCTGAAGAAAATGGCCAAAGTCAAGAATCGAGACACTCAGTCTTTGGGCCGAAGGAGACGGCGGGAACTCAAGTGACGGCGTCGGGTTCTATTATAGAAGCCATCGGACAAGTTTTGTGACGACTCGGTAGCCAAATTGCTCATTTACAAGTGGCGGATTCGGGTTTTAAAGAGTAGGCGTCGCAACTCGGACGGCCTAGATTTGATCCATACGACGTCCGAGGCGAAGGGACGACGTCCACACGCATAAGGTGACGTCGTCGCAAGACTAACGTGGCCAAGACGAAACCCTAATAACGGCGACCCGACGGCGTCACAAATCAAAGGTGGCGCCGTCGCATGTGTAATCTTATATATAGAATCCGAATTTTTAGTTTTCGTGTGTAGTCTTTTGGAGTAAAAACCTAAACCGAACCAAGGCTGTCTTGTACAGTATTTTAGGGTTCCATACCCTATCTTACATCAAGATAAGTGTTTTACTTCATTAATTCAAGTATGTCTTCAATTAATTGTGTGTATGCTTGCATGTTTTCCATGTCCGGCTAATTTACTTGTGTGTTTGCTTAGGGAATATGAAACTTAATTATTGAATATTGATTGGTTGTCTCTTATCTTAATTGTAATGATCTAGTATTGCGATAGGTCATCCGTTGTGTAGTTAATGCTTGATTAATCTTTGTGAACCTTAGCTTATAGTTACCTAGAGTCATTGTAGGCTAAAACATCCGAAGAGTACCTTAGTGTTAAGTTTATAAATCCTAGAGATTTTGTAGGCAATAACCTTTGGTAGTTTCAAAGAGTTAGGGATAAACGCATACCCTACGACCTTAGAGACACAACGCGATTAAGAATAAGGACGTGACAATTCAACCATCAATAGGAGATAATTAAGGAGTAATAAAACCTAAGTAAACACATCTTTAAATCATCATACGAGCACACAATAATTAGACATAGACTACCCACTAGATTAGATAATTAGATAAGTAGAGTATTCGGTAGAAATAGCAAAACCCCAAATTCAAACCCGAGATTCGTGACCTTTCCATTTCCTAAAACCATAAAAGATAAAAATAATCTTCCTCAACCCCAACCTTAGCGTAGTAACTTCTCACTAGCATTCCTCTTCCCTAGAGAACGATATCAATTCCGTGGCTTACCCTAATACTACACTATAACGATTAGGTTCACCGCCTAGGGTGTTGAAAAACTTGCTTTCGACGAAAAGGAAGTTCCTTTGACCCCGAACGACGCGTGTAGCATTATCATGCATGTTTACTTTGAGACAACAGAGACACCCTTGTATCGAAAAGAGCCTGATGATAAAGTGCTTGGAAGTGGCATTGGTTATGCCAAGGAAAAAGTTCTACAAGTCTGTGAAAGGATAGATGTTGAAGTAGGAAACGCACTAGAAGAAAATGAGAATAGGAAAGGCAAAACTACTCATTTTGGTGTTAGATTGGAAGGATACATAAGTGAGACTGTAGATGATGAAGGAAGTGGAAGCACATCAAGCAGTAATGACTTTATTGTCATTACTTAAAGAACAGAAGAACAAACTGAAAAGGATGTCAGCATACAGACATTAAGGAGGAGATATAGACTAGTTAATGTCTGTGTTTGCAAAAATATTTATGTATGTATAGTACAGTATTATGGGTCGAATAAATAGGCTACAAAGGTCAAGGTTTAGGCCAAAAGGCAACCAAACCAAACAGTCCGTTATGTGTCTGTTTACATTTATAGTATTTAAATAGCAGTTAGGGTAGTTATGACAGTTGGTGTCCAAACGACACAATGGTTTAATGTAACTGTCATGTCGTTTCACATAGTATATATAGGTTTGTAAAGATGTCTGTAAACAATCAATCCATATTCATATCAATCAAAGTTTCATTGTTTACTATCTTGATATTCCAAACACAGTTTCATTCACATTACAAACATGGTGAACTATAAACATGTTATGAGTAGGAATTGGCTTCAATACCAACCTGTGCAACATTACCAACAGAGATGAACTGATAGTTGACTCTGGTTATACCTTCCACATGACTCCTCATCAAAGTTGGTTTTCCACTTATGAATCTTTCAATGGTGGTAATGTGTATACGAAGAATCATACTATTTTTCCTGTTAATTATTGGGAAGGGTAATATTCGGTTTAAGATGCATGATGGTGTTGTTAGGACCATTACTAGGATTCGGCATGCTCCAGACTTCAAAAAAAATCTTATATCTTTTAGCACTCTTGAGGCTAATGGATGTAAGTACTCCGGTGAAGGTGGATTCATGAAAATATTCAAAGGAGCTTTGTTGTTGATGAAGGTCATTCAATCAGGTGGTTTATGTGTACTACAAGGTACCATAGACTCTGGTATGACTCCAAGCTTTGGCATTATTGCTTGGGTTACATGGGTGAGAAAGGTATGAACACTCTTGGCAAGAAAGGCCTTATTAAAATTTCATGCAACTTGAAGTTTTGTGAACATTGTGTATTTGGAAAACAAAAAATGGTAAGTTTTTCTTCAGGTATTCATAGAAACACGGATGCTCTTGACTACATTCATTCAGATCTTTGGGGGCCATATCCTGTTACGTCTCGAGGAGATAAACGTTATATGTTGACTATTATTGATGATTTTTCTCGTAAAGTTTGGGTTTCTTCTTAAAGCACAAAGATGAGGTGTTTCCAAATTTTAAAGAGTGGAAAGTAATGATTGAAAATCAAACAAAAAGAAAGAATAAGAAGTTGAGAACTGATAATGGTCTTGAGTTTTGTGGAGAAGACTTTAATGCGTTATGTCAAAAGTATGGCATTGCACGACACCACACATTTGTTAGGACACTGCAGCAAAATGGCGTTGCAGAAGGAATGAACATGACTAGTGTAGAGAAAGTGCGATGTATGCTTTCTCATGCCAAATTGGATAAGGATTTTTGGGTTGAAGCTGCAACTACCATGACATATTTGATAAATTGTTCTTTTCACAGATCTCTGGATGGTAATATTCCAGAAATACTATGGTCAGGTAATTTAGTTGATTATTATGATCTTAGATTTTTTGGATGTCCTATCTATGTACATGTAAATGAGGAAAACTTGTTCCTCGTGTTGTTAAATGCATTTTCTCGGGCTACGGTTTCGGGGTCAAAGGTTATCGTGTTTGGTGTCCCGATCCTAAGTATCGTACGATTATTCATAGTAGAGACGTAACTTTTAATGATGATGTTATTGTTAATTCTAGTAAAGATTTTGTGCTATCTCATAATGTTACTAATAATAATACAGAAGGCAAGGTGGAGTCTGAGTTCGATGTTGAAACTAATACACATACTCAAACTGCATTTGATGATTACATTAAAACCCAAGATGATGGCACCATACATACAAGTACACAAAGTCAACCTCATATCAAGTATCTTTTATCTCGGGATCACGAAAGGCGACAAGTCAATAGACCTCCAAGACTTGATGATTATGAATGTGACTTAGTTGCTTACGCGTTTACCGCTGCAAACTGTATAGAATATTGTGAGCCTACAAACTATTCTGAGGCAATCTCAAGTCCTAAACGTGATAAATGGGTTGTGGCAATGGAAGAAGACGTTGAGAGTTTGCACAAAAATGAAACATGGGAGCTAGTGAAACTTCCTATTGAGAAACATGGGAGATGGTATTCTCGGGGTTGAAAACAAGTGGTACAAAGCTCGATATGTAGTTTGCGGGTTTGATCAACGTGAAGGTATTGACTTCAATGAGGTATTCTCCTTTGTTGTTTGTTATACTTCCATTATAATTTTACTTTCTATTTGTTAGTGCAAATATTACGATGTTTAATCTATACATTCTCATTTGTTTTATTGATGACAAAAATGTAACTTGTAATACATAACGTAAAATGTATAAGTTACTTGTAATTATATTTTATTTCAATATACTCTCAACACCTCTCGACGACTCAAGTCCTTGTATGCTACAACACAAATTCGTACATGTTTGTTATGTTGCGTTATGATCAAACCCCTAACAAACCATTAAACATGTTTAGATAAATAGTTCATAAAAAACTTAAGTAAACATAAGTAAATGTGTTGGGTAAAACCCATGACCCAAGACCCATACCCATACCCATTTGACTAGATGCATTGCATCTATTAGATACATTGTATCTATACCCATGGACCAACCCATAACCCATGACCCATGACTCAAAACCTATGGGCAAAAGGGAGCGTCCTACGGATCCCTCAAAGTGCCCACGGATCCCTGAAATTACAAGGGCCGGATCCCTCCAGAAGGGATCCTTGGGGCAGAACATGGTTTTGAAAGCAAGCCACTTCTTATCATTTCCTTACACCTTCACACATAGTTTCTCTCCACCATTTCTAGGATATTTAGATCATTAGTAAACATGTAAACCACCCTCATCTCATATGATCATAATGCTTCTAACTTTCATTCGTTGTAAGCATACTCCCGAAGTGATCCTCCAAAGCAAGCTTAGAAATCTTGCTTCCTTACCTATTGAAGTGATCACCCATCACAAGTATACAAGCACATGAAGATCTTCTACAACAAGCTTGGGAAACTTGTCATCTTCATTCATAGGAGACTAACTACATCATGCTTTGTATTCTTGATGTTTAGTTTAGGATTTCATATCCATTAGACACATTTTCTTGGATATTATCTAGTATCATATTCTTGTATCTATGACTAGACTAGATGGTTTATGTGTTTGTGCCATAAAACACAAGTTTTGTTATGTTGGGCCACAAAACATAACAGGTATCATAGATGTGTTATATATCTATGACTAGACTAGATGGTTTATGTGTTTGTGCCATAAAACACAAGGTTTGTTATGTTGGGCCACGAAACATATAGATGTGTCAAATGCATTAGTGAAGAGTGCCGAAGATCCGTGTTGAAGGCATTAGTGAAAGGTGCTTAAGGATCGTGTAAATGGCATTAGTGAAAGATGCCTAGGGTGTACATTTGATATGGTGTGTTTCGATGTACAAGATATAGTAGTATTGGATCCATGGATATTGATATCCTTGATGGTGTTGTAATAAGGAGTTGGTCTCCTTTGGGGTATAGGTGTTGTGTTGGGTAGTAGTTCCTCCATTGTAGTGGGACTCGGTACTTAGCCTAGTACCGGATAAAGGGTAGGCGACGTTGTGGTAGGTGTGGTTCACCTTGGTGTGAAAGAACCTGGTGGTTAGCCTAGTACTGTAAAAAGAGTAGGCGATGTTGTGAAGGCTTCTCCGCCATAAGGAGTTGGTGTCGCGTAGTGATTATGAACTCTCGAGTAGGTGACTCGGGGAGTGGAGTAGGGCAAGGAAGGTGTCCTTGTAGCCGAACCACTATAAATCCTCGTGTTGGTTTGTCTATCCTTTTACTTATCGCTTTACGTTTATTCTTGCATTGCATTGTTTATTTTCTATGTGGTTGATGTCTATGTTTGTGATACATACTTGGTCTTTCATATAGTCATAAACTATATTTAACACCTTACATATTATGACACGCTTGATCAAGAAAAAGTAACCGGACTAATAATGGTGAAACTTGATTTATAATGAACCATTAATCTTGTGGAATCTTATGTGATATTAAGGGGTTGGCCTTACATGCCGTAATGCGTTAAATGCATCCTCGCATCGAGATTAGCAAATGCAATAGTTTATACTATATTTGATACAAAAGTTTTAAGTTTGAAACGAACGTATTCACCCCCCCTCGTTTTCACAATTGGTATCGAGCGGGTTGGCTCTAGTTTTTAAAACAAATGGTTTTCAAAATGAGTAAGGTACTTGTATCAAATTTTGGTGAAGTCAAGCATAATATGAAAAGTGGTTTGTTGATTTTTTTCCTTTTTGAAGTTTTGTTGTTAGATATCTTGTTAATCAAGCTTGAATAAAGGTAAAATAGATAATATAACTTCACTAAAAGTCTACAAAGGTTAAACCTTTTAGTCGGGTCAAAACATGCATTTTGTAGTTACGTGTCGATCCGTGGATCCTCAGTTAAGCGGATGGATCCTTAAGCAAGGGATCCGTGGGATCCGTGGTACGAAGACGCTTTTGTCAAAATTCAAAAATACATAACTAATTAACCGTAAGTCGTTAGAAGTCGTACCACCTATCGTTTTAAAGGTATTTGAGTCTACTTTCATTTAAAATTGATTTCATAAACTGATTCAAAACAAAAATTTACAGAATCATTGATTTATAATAGAAAGTCATTTTTCGGTCATAACTTTTGCATAAACTTTTGATCTAGTTGGAGACGGATGTTTTCATCTTTGAATAACAGTGTTTCTTCTTTTGAAATTAAGGTTTTGATCATGTTTATAAAATAAAATAGTCAAGCTTTCTATACATGTTTAACACAAAGCGATGAAAAGAACTTTCGTATGCTATGCTAAATGATAAATTGTCTTCCTTGCATTACTTGATTATTTGCTTATCTCAAATAGCTTTTGTGCTTGTTTGATTAAATAACATATGTGGGTTTGTTACCTTGCTATTCATTCTCTTGCTTGTCGAGTTAGTAATTTTCTACTAATCAACGTGCTACTTGAAAGAGTGTTTGGGATAACATCTAGTTGTGTCAAAAATGTTAGTTTTATAAGTTGAAAAATGTTTAAAACATATAACACACCAAATGGCTTTTTGATTGGGTTTGTCATGTGTGCAACATAAATGTTTTATGTGCTTATATGATTTCTTGATTTCATATTTTCTTGTATCGTTTTCTAAAAACAACAAGAATGTACATCGGATCATAACCTACACTTGTATTGATGATGTACTCTCCCGTTTTCCTTTTCATGATCGCTCTCCAAGCTTCATAGTAGGACTGACAACTTGATTATTTCATCCGATATACTCAAGTAAACTATTTTGCAACGCAGATATAATTGTTCATATCCGAAAGTCCAAACTCGAGCTTTCCAACAACATATGTTGAACTAGCTCATCAAACCATATTTTTTGCTCACCATATGGACAACTTTTAATTTTTGACACCTTCGTCACCTTAGTTGTTTCAAGTATAATATTAATAAAAAGCGAAGCAAAGTATCATCATTGTTACTCTTGATAGGCCATTGTAGGAATATAAATTTTCCTAACTTGAGAATAAATCTTGGAGAACTTATTGCACTAGAAACTCAATTTGACCTAACGGTTGAATTGCTTCCTTGATAAGTTGGGTATGTGGAATTGCCCGTAAAATGGTGGTGTTTAGCGTAATTGAGCACCGCTAGTAATAGTCTCATATTCATTCTTTCACTTGAAAAATTTATACTCCTATGTTTTCCTAAAGTAAGTTTACAATGGAAATACTTTGCATTGTCTTAGGATTACTAATCAAACAAGTTGTAAAATTAAATTTTCTTTTAATTAATCACAACCACTTGCCTCATCAAGCGATTATCTTGCTTTGATCGAGAAGAGCTACATGACTTCATGGACGAAGCTCATTGTATGCTAATCACCATCCGTAATGACTAGATTGTCCTAAACTAGGACCTCACAACTCTTTTGTCTTGAACACCATCATGTGCTCTTTTCTTTCTAGATACATACCTTGCATGTCGTTGTTAGTGTAAATGATTTACTAATCTAGACCGTCAATCTATTTTGGGCTTCTTGAATAGTACTTGTTAAGTTTGTTAAACCTTTGTGTTATTTGTGAGCTCGATCTCATTTGATTGCCTATATGTGATCTCTACATGCTCTCCTTGCTTTGCTTAACGTGTATACATGTATGCTTGCTATAGAAACAATTTGTTTCATACTTCGAAACATTGAGCAAAATTCTGCAACTATTCTGTTAAGAAAATATGTCTCAGACGTCGGATCCCTTAGATGTAACTAGACGGATCCCTCAAGTGAAGGATCCGTGGGATCCGAGTGAACTAAAGTTCCTTTTTAGCCTCCTTGCATCAATCCAACATTCTAGACCTTATTGGACTAGTTAAACATGCTACATTAGGATCACTTAAAATTTCCTTAGGCTCAGTTGATTTCACATTCACTCATGGATGACTTAGGATCACATTCGAAGTATTTTTTGATTTATCATTACTTCAAAACTCACCATCTTTCTGCTCCAATGTTTACAAATTGTTCCTCTCATCTTAAAACACCTAGTGTGATATTTCTCTCAATTTTAGCAAATTGATTTTAGTCATCCTTACCTCAAAATAGGCCAAAAACTAGTTTTTAATTTCTTATGATTTTTAAGAAATTTTCCAAATATCTCTTAAGTCATCATCTGATCTCTATGATCATTTAACACCACTTGACACTCTCAAATTTCTTAGTGTCATCTTTGATCATCCACTGGTGCTCATAAAGCTCTATCTATTTCCATAAAGGCAATCATTAGCTACCATCAATCATTTTATCTTGATCATTTAAGTCCATCTTCATGTAAGACACTTAATAGACTGAGTAACTTAGGATATGTAGGTACTAGACCTTGCTAGAACTCAATCACCTATTTTTCACCTCATTTGTTAGCCGGATCCCTAGACTTAAGCTAGCTGGATCCCTCTAGTGAGGGAACCGGTGGAACCGTGGAATAGTAGGTACATTATCTCTTTAGATAATCATTTAAAATTTCCTAATCTTGCATCATTCTAACCATCTTACTCCACTTTTATCACTACTCACAAAGTCATCATGTCTACCACAAAGTCCATACCTCTAAGTCATAATGATGATGTCTATCACTATCACCGTGTTCAAAGTCTAGTTCATGAACTACGTGATAAAGTATGTCTCATATTGTACCACATCCTACTTGTGTCAACCACAACCTCAAACCACAAGCTACGTGTGTCAACCACATCCTACAAGTGTCTCACTACCACTACAATTCATGGTCACTCAACCATCCTCCACAAACATCTATGTTGTCAAAAGCCAAGTGAATTTCGTAATGAAATGCGTCTCATCCCTAAGCACATTTTCTTTTTCCTTGAATAAACCTTGCAACCTCTAAACCAACCATGATGATGCAAGTAGTAGGATTATTCTCTTTTTGACACTAATCCTTTCTTTGTAGGTTCATATATATACACTTTGATGTGTATGGAATTCTCATCTATTTATGGACGAACTTTTACATTTTTTTTGTAGGTTCTTCTTGACGCCCTCGAGCTAGGGGGAGCTTTCGTGGAGCATTTATTAAGTGCATCATATGACCTACTCGTCCAAGGACGAATATAATTTTGCACTAAATTTTTGTTTTGTAGATTTTCAAAACACACCAGGAGAACTTAAAGCTCTCAATAAAGGGGAGTTTTTTGTCAAAGCAAAAACATTGTAAATTTTGCAATAATTTCGTCTTAGCCTTCCTAAACTACTTAACGCCTTTAACAAGGGGGAGCAACCGTCAAGAGGGAGCATGCACATTCATTCTTTAAAATTCCTTTATGTTTCAACAAAGGGAGATTTCTTTCTCATCATATATTTTCCTTTTCTTTTCTTCTTAACACTAACCTTGATGTAGGTTAAGCCTAAAAAATTTGATCCATTGAGCCGTTGGCAATAATGGTTATAATTCAAAGAATCTTTCTATTTTTTTTGTGTGTGATTCTCTAGGTTCCTCTTAAAGGCGAGATCACCACCTTTTGAAGACGTGCATGCTTAAGGTCATGAGTTGCTAAGCTTCGTCATTAGTGTTTCGTGTTGAAGGTATTGGCGTGGTGTGCCAATTGGAGCAATAAGGTGTTTTCATTTTAACTTCACTAGGGATGATGCAAACTCGGCATTCTTAGGAGAAATTAAGTTTAAAGGACACACCCTTTTTGTTTCGACAAAAGGGGGAGAAGAGTGTAAACAAAGAAGGTAATGTATAGGAAGTACGGACACAAGTAACTTTGGGATTTTACCTATCTATTACGTTTACATATATTTTTTCATCATCAAAAAGGGGGAGATTGTTAGTGCAAATATTACGATATTTAATTTATACATTCTCATTTGTTTTGTTGATGACAAACATGTAACTTGTAATACATAACGTAAAATGTATAAGTTACTTGTAATTATATTGTCTCAACATACTCTCAACCTCTCGACGACTCAAGTCCTTGTATGCTACAACATAGGTTCGTACATGTTTGTTATGCTGCGTTATGATCAAACCCCTAACAAACCATTAAACATGTTTAGTTAAATAGTTCATAAAATACTTAAGTAAACATAAGTAAATGTGTTGGGTAAAACCCATGACCCATGACCCAAGACCCATACCCATTTGACTAGATGCATTGCATCTATTAGATACATTGTATCTAATGAAATACCCATGGACCAACCCATAACCCATGACCCATGACCCAAAACCCATGGGCAAAAGGGAGCATCCTACGAATCCCTCAAAGTTCCGACGGATCCCTGAAGTTACAAGGGCCGGATCTCTCCAGAAGGGATCCTTGGGGCAGAACATGGTTTTGGACTTTTTGCCTATAAATAGCAAGCCACTTCTTACCATTTCCTTACACCTTCACACATATTTTCTCTCCACCATTTCTAGGATATTTTGATCATTAGGAAACATGTAAACCACCCTCCTCTCATATGATCAAAATGCTTCTAACTTTCATTTGTTGTAAGCATACTCCCAAAGTGATCCTCCAAAGCAAGCTTAGAGATCTTGCTTCCTTACCTACTGAAGTGATCACCCATCACAAGCATACAAGCACATGAAGATCTTCTACAACAAGCTTGGGAAACTTGTCATCTTCATTCATAGAAGACTAACTACATCATACTTTGTATTCTTGATGTTTAGTTTAGGATTTCATATCCATTAGACACATTGTCTTGGATATCATCTAGTATCATATTCTTGTATCTATGACTAGACTAGATGGTTTATGTGTTTGTGCCATAAAACACAAGGTTTGTTATGTTGGGCCACATAACATAACGGGTATCATAGATGTGTTATATATCTATGACTAGACTAGATGGTTTATGTGTTTGTGCCATAAAACACAAGGTTTGTTATGTTGGGCCAAAAAACATAACGGGTGTCATAGATGTGTCAAAGGTATTAGTGAAGCGTGTCGAAGATCCATGTTGAAGGCATTAGTGAAAGGTGCTGAAGGATCATGTCAATGGCATTAGTGAAAGATGCCTAGGGTGTACATTCGATATGGTGTGTTTTGATGTACAAGATAGAGTAGTATTGGATCCAAGGATATTGATATCCTTGATGGTGTTGTAATAAGGAGTTGGTCTCCTTTGGGGTATAGGTGTTGTGTTGGGTAGTAGTTCCTCCATTGTAATGGGACTCGGTACTTAGCCTAATACCGGATAAAGGGTAGGCGACGTTGTGGTAGGTGTGGTTCACCTTGGTGTGAAAGAACCCGGTGGTTAGCCTAGTACCGTAAAGAGAGTAGGCGACATTGTGTAGGCTTCTCCGCCATAAGGAGTTGGTGTCGTGTAGTGATTACGAACTCTCGAGTAGGTGACTCGGGGAGTGGAGTAGGGCAAGGAAGGTGTCCTTGTAGCCAAACCACTATAAATCCTCGTGTTGGTTTGTCTATCCTTTTACTTATCGCTTTACGTTTATTCTTGCATTAAATTGTTTATTTTCTATGTGGTTGATGTCTATGTTTGTGATGCATACTTGGTCTTTCGTATAGTCATAAACTATATTTAACACTTTACATATTATGACACGCTTGATTAAGAAAAAGTAACCGGACTAATAATGGTGAAACTTGATTTATAATGAACCATTAATCTTGCGGAATCTTATGTGATATTAAGGGGTTGGCCTTACATGCCGTAATGCGTTAAATACATCCTCGCGTCGAGATTTGCAAATGCAATGGTTTATACTATATTTGATACAAAAGTTTTAAGTTTGAAACGAAAATGTATTCACCCCCCCCCCTACGTTTTCACACTATTGTTGCTTTTCAAAATTTAGAGCTGGAAAAACTGGACGTAAAAACAGCATTTCTTCATGGTCATCTTGAGTAAGAAATTTAGGTCGAGCAACCCTAAGGTTTTGAAGTTCTTGGAAAGGAGGACCATGTGTGTAGATTGAATAAGTCACTCTACAACTTATAGAAATCTCCTCGACAATGGTATAAAAGGTCTGTTTCCTTTATGATTGGGCATGGTTATGATCGTTGTAGCTATGATGAGTGCGTTTATCTGGAAAATTTCCAGATGGGTCTTTTCTTTATTTGGTACTTTATGTGGATGATATGTTAATTGCAGAACCTAATAAAGATCAACGGAGAGTTAAAAAATCAACTTAGCAATGAATTTGATATGAAGGATTTGGGCTAAAATGATTTTAGGTATGGAAATTCCAAGAGATCCAAAAATGAGTAAGCTTACTTTACCATAGACTGAACACATTTCAAAATTTCTCAAGAAGTTCAACATGAGCCGTTGCAAATGCTACACCGTTAGCACTACATTTTAATTTGTCCTCTTATGAGTACCAGAAGTCTAAGGAAGATATGTCTCCTGTTCCTTATTCCAGTGCGGTTGGCAGTTTTATGTACGTCATGGTCTGTACTCATCCCGATTTGGCCCATGTTGTTAGTGTGGTGAGCAGATACATGCATAATCCAGCTAAAATGCATTGGGAAGCTGTTTAATATATCCTTCATTACTTGAAAGGGGCTAGTAATATTGGATTATCTTTTGAGAAAATTTGTGCTAGTCCAAAAAGAATTGCAGGATATGTTGATTCTGATTATGCGGGTGACCTCGACGCAAGAAAGTCTCTTTCCTTGTATGTATTTCCGTATTTTGGTTATTCTAGAAGTTGGTATTCATCTTTGCAAGCTATCACAACTTTTTCAACCACCGAGGCAGAATATATTTCTTCTACCGAGGGAGTGAAGGAGGCAATATGGATTCAAGGAATGGTGAATGAACTTGGTCTACTTCAATATGAACTTGTTGTGTATGGTGACAATCGAAGTGTTGGATATCTAACTAAGGACAACAAGTTTCATTCCAAGACTAACCATATCGAAGTGAGACACCATTTTGATCGAGATAATATATTGTTGAAAAAGGAGAAGTTATAGTTGACAAATAAATAGCAATGACAACCTGTTGATATGTTGACGAAAGTTCTCACCCCAACTAAGTTCAAACATTGCCTGGACTTAGTTGGTGTTACTAGTGTTTGATACCCTTCGGGGTGCGGCGATGAAAACTATAAAGAGTCGTGGCTTTTGGTTCAAGGAGGAGATTGTTTGAATTGTGTCCCAAAAGCAGTAGGATTTCATTCCTACTTGGGATAAATATCATTATTGTTGTATCCTATTTGGACTATAGGATGGCTACTGAGATTTTTTTGGAATTGTATCCTAGCTATTCTTAGAATCTGTATTGAATAATTTTGTATTTCATAAGACTATGGTTGGATGGATAATGACATGTGTGACTACAACTGCTTTTACTATATGTATTAATGGGGAGATATATGGGTTTTTTTAAAAGGGGTAGAGGTCTCAAGCAAAGGGATCCTATATCACCGTACCAAATAACATATTTTTTTGGATTTTGATACGGTTTTTGCTCTAACCGTATCAAAATGGCATACCAAAAAATAGTTTGTGTAGTAGTGTGTACTAGTGTTGTGTCATGGAGATATTGAATCTGTTGCTGTTATATAGTAATCCCTCAAAAGCTTTAGTCTAATGTCTGGTCTTTATCCTAATAAGGATAAAAGTGCCATTTTTTTGGAAATGTGAAGGAGGAAGAGAGAACAAAGATTATAAGTTAGATGCCTTTACCATGGGGAAGCTACTTATAAAGTACTTAGGAGTTCCTTTGTTGGCTAGAAGATTGATTGTGCCTAATTGTAAAGTGCTGGTTAATAGAGTTAGAAATAAAGTTCAAGACTGAAAGAACAAAGTTTTATCGTATGCTGGGAGGTTACAACTCATCAGCTTTGTCCTTTCCTATATGCAAATTTATTGAGCATCAGTTTATTTGATTCCAAAGACTATTACTAAATAAATTGATGTCCCGCTCAATAAATTTCTATGGTGTAATGGAAATTTCACAAAAGGAAAAGCTAAGGGAATTCATATTGATTAAACCATCAATACCACGAGTACGCAGCGGATGGATCTATATTTAATGTTATGAATTAAAACACATAAATTAAAACACATAAAATACTAACCTCGAATCTATTGAAAAATAGATAAACACCGGATCTTGATCTTGAAACCGAAGTGATTAAATTATCACCTCTAACGAATGCACACACTACACGTCAAACGAAGCACGTTAGAATGCTAGTGCTTGCTTCACGTATAACAAACTAACACCGTGTGTTATTGTTACTAGCTTAAACACAATTCGAATACCGAAAGATATACGTTCGAATGTATTTATAAAAGAGATAGAATACTAATATAACAAAGTAACTAGTCTTTGTTATATATGTATTAATGTACGAAGATGACAAAACCAAAACAGTGAATGTTTGAATATTGTCAGCCGCAATAGTAGACCAAGGAAGAAAACGAGTTTAGCTTTTAAGGTATAATGAGTTTGTATGAATCGTATGTCAGACAATGAGGCCAAGGGTGTTTATATAGCATCCCAACTTGTCCAACAAGTCATTGTCTTTCACCTCCTTTAGTTAGATAAAAACGACACATAGCACCCTTCCTAGATCCTTCCATACCTGGCCACTTTGGAGGGAGGTCCGGGAGTTTCGTTTTCCGACATCCAAGTCCATCTCTTTTATATTTAACATATATTTAAATTAGTTAAATTATTTCGTGAAACATATTATATATTTAATAAATATATATAACATATACATATTAAATATATAATAAACGTGTTCTTCGTGTATACGTGTGTGCCCCGATAGGCTCACGTAATTTCCGGCCGTATAATTATTGATTTACGAGCGCATAACCAACAGCTCCCACTTGCGATCGTCACAATCAATAATGTATACTAACAATGCTAAGTGTCTAGCAACACCGCATTGCTCCCGAAATACACGAGTGTGGTTTCATAAAACAACTAGGTAAATGGTTTACAATTTTAAATTATCCTTTTGTTTGAGATACTTGTTGAACTATGGATATGGATCAAAGTCATTCCATATTGTTCAATTATTACATTTCTCGTTTTAGAAATTAATCAAGATTACCAAGCGTAAAACAAGTATCATCTTGATTTACACTTTGGGCACGACCATGCAAACATCTGATTAATTCAGCGAGGGGCCCAGTAGTATCATACTCCAGAAGACAAGTGGAGGAACAAATTCTATTTTGACTACACGTGTCATTCATGCGCTTCAACCAACTTCTGAGAATAGCCTTTATAACCACCTTGTTCAGGATAGCGTTTGACTATAGTCAAGAAGAAAGATCCACACATGCAAGACCTGCTTGCATCTCAAGTCAGAGGACACATAAAATAACCATTTACGAGATATCACTTAATGACAGCGATCCATAAAGTGATGATTCGTAGGTTTGGGGAAATCCGATATCCATAGCACGTGGATAACATGTGAGTTTGGCGGACACATCCTTAGTATTCATAGAATATAACCAATCTCTCACATTTGCCTTAATTCAACGATACTCCCATATCATTGATCGACAATGGACAATTTAAAGTAATAAATTACTTAAGGATTAAACATGAAAATATAGGACACAGTTAATATATGAATGAATAACTCAAGTACCATGTATATTAATCATCAAAATAATAAATGTTTTACATATCCCATTATCCAAATACTAAAATCAAAACAGTTTACATGAGACTACTAAGCGAGCGAAGTCCAATACCACTAGCATGCTCAACATGCTTGTTCAAAGGCAACGCCTTAGTAAATGGATCGACTAAATTGTCATCTGTGAACTTTGTTAAGTACTACTTCATTATCTGCGATAACCTCACGGAGATAGTGAACCTTCCTTTTGTAATGCTTGGCGCCTTTACGAGCTCCGGGCTCGTTGGCAATGGTTAATGCTCGGTGTTGTCACATAGCATTTCCATAGGTTCTTTATTGGTGGGGACTACTCCAAGCTCATCAATAAACTTCCTTATCCAAATAGCTTCCATTGCGACTTCGAGCGCGGCGGTGTATTCAACCTCTGTAGAAGACATCGCGGTGATGCTTTGCTTGGCACTCTTCCGGACTACTGACGCCTCCGTTTAGAACAAAACGTATCCGGTTTGCGACTTGGTGTCATCCTTGTCGATTACGCCACCCGACATCGATATAACGGTAACTCTAGCTCTGTTTGGGTCTCCACCGTAAACAAGAAACATATCTTTAGTATATCGAGATACTTGATATGTTCTTCACAGCGAGACCGATGACACTCACTGGATCTACTTGAAATCGACTTGTTAAGTTACGGCGAGCGCAACATCGGTCTAGTGCACCTCACGCATACATGATGGATCCTACAACCGAGGCATAAGGAATCCTCTTCATGCGTTCCACCTCTGCAGTGTTGAGGGTCCTTGAGATTTTCTCAACTCAAGTTTTACTTGCATTGGGGTAGTTCACGCTTGGAATTCGCCATATTAAATCTTTTAAGATTTTCTCAATGTATGCACTTTGACAAAGTCCAATCAACCGCTTAGATCTATCTCGTAGATCTTGATTCCTAGAATATATGCGACTTCACCTAAATCCTTCATAGAAAAACAATTTCCAAGATAGGCTTTAATAGCTTGTAACATTGGAATGTTGTTTCCCATGATCAATATGTCATCAACATATAAGATTAGGAATGCTACATTACTCCCACTAGCCTTACGGTATACACATGGCTCATCAAGGTTTTGAGTGAAACCATACTTCTTGATCTCCTCATCAAACCTTTTATTCCATTGCCTAGATGCTTGCTTTAATCCATAAATGGATCGTTGTAGCTTGCATACGGTTAGGATATCGTGGATTGACAAATCCTTGAGTTGGTCCATGTAAACCTCTTCGTTAAGTGACCATTTAAGAAGGCGGTTTGACATCCATTTGCCAAATCTCATAGTCATAGTCTGTTGCTATGGCCAAAAGAATCCTAATAGCTTTTATGTCTGCGACAGGCGAGAAGGTTTCCTCATAATCTACACCGTAGGTTTGAGTATAACCTTTTGCCACAAGACGAGCTTTATAGGTGTGTACTTTTCCATCCATGTCAGTTTTCTTCTTGAAGAGCCACTTGCTACCAACGGTTTTAGCGTTAGGAGGGAGGTCAACTTCAATCCAGACTTCATTGTCTCTCATGGATTTCATTTCCTCATTCATAGCCTTAAGCCATTTTTCAGATTCACGATCTGCTAATGCAGCTTTATAGTTAGCAGGCTCATTAAGATCCCCTAACTCATGCTCCTCTAAATCACCGTATAAACACATTCAATCAGGTGCACGTATTGTCCTTGAGGACCTACGAACAGGAATGACTTCACTTTCTGGTTCAACACTTTCATGTTCAACCATCTCAGGAAGTTGGCTAGTATTTTCAGAAGGGTAAGTATCTTCTTGAATTTCATCAAGTTCTACGATCCTCCCACTTGCCTCTTGTGAGATGAGGCGATTCTCAAAAACTCGGCAAACCTAGCAACAAATACCTTGTGCTCAGGTGGATAGTAGAAGTAGTAACCCATTGTTTCCTTTGGGTATCCTACAAAGACACACTTAATAGATCTTGGTTCTAGTTTGTCAGGCGTGTCACGTTTCACGAATGCCTCACAACCCCAGACCTTTAAGTAAGACAGATTAGGGACTTTCCCATGCCATAGTTCATATGGTGTCTTTTCAACCTTCTTTGATGGAACCATATTGAGAATGCGTGCAGCAGACTCAAGAGCATAATCCCAAAAGGACATTGGTAGAGTTGTTTGACTCATCATAGATCTTACCATGTCAAGCAGGGTTCGATTCCTTCTCTCAGATACACCATTATGTTGTGGTGTACGTGGAGAAGAGAGTTGTGAGACAATCCCACACTTCTTAAGATGATCAATAAACTCTTGACTCATATATTCGCCTCCACGGTCAGACCGTAAAGCCTTTATGGTCTTTCCAAGTTGATTCTCAACTTCACTTTGAAATACTTTGAAAGTTTCAAAAACTTCATGTTTATGTTTAAGCAGGTAAACATAACCATATCGACTAAAGTCGTCAGTGAAAGTTAAGAAATAGTTGTATCCTTGTTTTGACACAGTTCTAAAAGGGCCACATACATCAGTATGTATGAGTCCAAGCAGATCTGTAGCTTTCTCCGTTTTATGCGAAAAAGGCTTTCTTGCCATCTTCCCAGACACACAAGATTCACACTTATCAAAAGACTCAAGGTCAGTTGATTTAAGAAGCCCATCGTGTTGCAGCTTCTCAATGCGTTTCTTGTTAATGTGCCCAAGTCGGCAATGCCACAAGAATGTAGAGTCAAGTTACGCTTGGATCTTTTACTATTAACAGAATACATAGAACAATCATTTGAAACAGAATCATGCATATCAATTTCAAAAATACCATTCCTAGAAACAGCATTAAAATAAAACAAGTTATTCATTGAAACTGAAATACCAATATCCGTAAAACAATGAGTAAAACCCTTGTCTTTCAAAAGTGAAACTGAAACAATACCCCTAGTAATACTAGGAGCATAATGACAATTGTCTAAACAAATTATTAAACCACTAGGAAGTGACAAATCAAAAGTTCCTATAGCTTCAACGGTACGGTTTCCATTCCCCACGTACAGGCTTAAAGCTCAGGGCTTCAGTTTCCTACTTCCCCTGAGACCCTGAGTAGTATTACAGATGTGAGTACCACAACCAGTGTCATATACCCAAGATTTATGAGGAAAAGTATAAAGTTCTATGACGAAGATACCTGATGTGCTAGCATTGCTACCCACATTGCACTTCTTCTGCATCAACTCGGCTAAATAGGTAGGACAATTCCTCCTCCAGTGTCCAATCTGATGACAATGATGACACTCAGTGTCCTTAGCAGGATGCTCCTTTTTAGGTGGAGGGGGAATCTTGGCCTTGGGGGCATAAGCAAGCTTAGCCTTGCCATTGCCACGATTCTTGCCCTGAGCACCATTATGCGGCTTCTTGTTCTTATTGTTCTTCTGGATCCTTCCTGCTCTTATAGCAAGTACAGCAGGAGCAGCATCTCTTTTAGGAAGCCCTTGTTCGTGCAGCTTAAGCATTGCATGCACTTCATTCACTGTCTTCCCCATGCATTGCATATTATAATTCTGTCTGAATCCAACAAAGTCCTTGTTCAGAGAGGTAAGAATCATGCTCACTGCAAGGCCAGATGACATGGGGTGACCAAGGCGTTCCAGTCGATCTAGATAGCCCTTCATTTTCAGAACATAGGTGCTAACAGATTGACCCTCCTCATGCTTACATGCATGAAAGGCACCTGCAGATCTCAAGGAGTTCTGCTACGCTTCTTTGAGCAAACATGGTCTTCAATTCCTTAAGCATGTTATATGCATCAAAGTGCTCGATTCTTTTGAAGTTACGGAGTCATGCTTATGAGCATAAGATGACCTATGTCCTTGGATGCTTTAACCCATTGGGCATGAGCGGCAAGGACATCGGCGAGGAACCTGGCGATCGGGAGTTGGAGGAGCAGGAGTGGCGGTATGGGATGCTCCACATAGGTTAACTTATCCTCGGTGTGAGGGCGATCCTCAAATTCGATACCGGTCGAGAAAGTTAGATCCGATAAGTTTTTCCTTTTCAAGGAAAGACACGAAGATCGAATTGTTGACGGTTTGATTTCTTTGCCATCTACAATAAACAAAGTTCAAAATTTTAGTATCTTCGATAATTAATTCTTTTACAAATTAACTACCCATGTTTTAATAAATAAAACAATTAATTTACTAAAAGACTAAGATCCTCTTGAACTCCCACTCATCACGGTAGTGCTTACTACTCTGGTAAGTCTTGTGGGTACAAGAGGTAGGCGGCGTGCGACAATTACATTACAAGTGCAATTCTTAGATTTATGAGACTTATGGCACTAGAGTACAAGCTGCTAGTGTCATGCATGTTTTGTCTCATCCTATGCCTCGGGATCAAGGATCTCACCCGCTTGACTCGATTAAGTCGTCCAATTAGAGAACATGTGTAAATAACTCTAGGTCCTACGCCAGAGAATAAACACCTTGGGTTGCAATTCACTCACGTCCCACGAAAAGCAAAAGGCAAGTGCAAGTGTTCTCAAACTTGGATGGCATAGACTTAAATTTCAAATAGGGTATCACATAATTTTTGACAAAAACATGTATCAAAATTTGTGTACCAAGAAGCATGCAAACATCTTTGTAGCACAAGTTTGCAAAAAACAATTTTTCAACTTATTTAGGTGTACTAATATCACGGGAAAAGAATGGTCAAGAACCCTATATTGTACTCTACATGAGTCAAAAGACCCAAGTTCTTCCAATAATTCCCACAAATGCCGAAACATGTAGTGGGGCGGGAAAAGGCCATGCAAAACCCTAGATCTTGGTGTTAACCAAAAGATCATTAATAAGAGTACAAAACTTTAGGTATCTTATAGTTAAAGTTTATTAAATCAAACGATATCCATCATGCTATATCACGGTAGCTTGAGTAATGATCCACACCTCAATAGCATGATCGAACCAATGATTTAATCAAATCAAATTTCGATAGTTTATAGTCCGTTTAAGTGTAAAAAAACAAGTTTTACACATAACACATAACGGTCACAAGGAATTAAGTGTGTATATTAACAGACAATAATTAAATCTCACGATATCCGACAAGCTATATCACGGTAGCTTGGTAATGATCCACACCCTCAATAGCTTGATGGAACCCACGATTTAATTAAAACCAAGTTTCGATATAAGTAATTAGTCTGTTTTTATTTCCAAAATCAAAAGCATATATGTAAACAAGTCACAAGGAATAAAACATATAAGCAATTAAAACAGACAGAAGAAGGGGTAGAGGTGAAGACAGACTCTAATGGAAAACAGTAACAAGTAATGCTCCAAAACTCAAGAATGAGTCTTCCCCAATTGGAGAATCTAAGGCTCCCACAAGGTTTTCGAGCTAGGTACCAAGTGGACCACAGACGTCATAGATCATGACCGCGTAAGCCTTAAGATCGGAAAAGAAAAGAATAATCCATATTACAATATCTTTTAATTTTTCCTAACCTCTTTTATTAACCATTAATATAAAACAAGATCAAGATTTAATTAAATGACAATAATGCATGTTATTGTCATAACAATTAATATATGTGTTTAATTAGCGTAGCAAGCGACTCTATGTGTAACCCATAACACCAAACGAGATGGCTCGTGATGCCACTGTAGGGAATTCATATTGATTAAACCATCAATACCACGAGTACGCAGCGGATGGATCTATATTTAATGTTATGAATTAAAACACATAATTAAAACACATAAAATACTAACCTCGAATCTATTGAAAAATAGATAAACACGGAATCTTGATCTTGAAACTGAAGTGATTAAATTATCACCTCTAACGAATGCACACACTACACGTCAAACGAAGCACGTTAGAATGCTAGTGCTTGCTTCACGTATAACAAACTAACACCGTGTGTTATTGTTACTAGCTTAAACACAATTCGAATACCGAAAGATATACGTTCGAATGTATTTATAAAAGAGATAGAATACTAATATAACAAAGTAACTAGTCTTTGTTATATATGTATTAATGTACGAAGATGACAAAACCAAAACAGTGAATGTTTGAATATTGTCAGCCGCAATAGTAGACCAAGGAAGAAAACGAGTTTAGCTTTTAAGGTATAATGAGATTGTATATCTCGTATGTCGACAATGAGGCCAAGGGTGTTTATATAACACCCCAACTTGTCCAACAAGTCATTGTCTTTCACCTCCTTTAGTTAGATAAAACGACACATAGCACCCTCCTAGATCCTTCCATACCGCCACTTTGGAGGAGGTCCGGAGTTTCGTTTCCGACATCCAAGTCCATCTCTTTTATATTTAACATATATTTAAATTAGTTAAATTATTTAAACATGAAACATATTATACATTTAATAAATATACATAACATATACATATTAAATATATAATAAACGTGTTCTTCGTGTATACGTGTGTGCCTAGATAGGCTCACGTAATTTGAAGAAACGATCTCATTCCCCGAAAAGGAGAGAGACGAATACAGTCTCCAAGAGAGACGTTTATTTTTCGTTATCTCAAATAAAAAGAGATAAAAGAAACGAATAAAAGAAGAGCGTACCCTTTGATCTCACAAAAGAAATAAAAAAAATTAAAGGATGGGGCATATAAGTAGGGCAACACAAGGATTATTTTATTTTTAAGGCATCGGGTTAGACCATCAACCAATCCAGGTTCCAAAGATTTTTTTTCATTTTTTTATCTATCTAATATAATAAACAAGAGTTTTGTACCACCCTTTAAAACACATAATGCAATTAATATTCTGATGTGTCAAGACTCTGATTGGTGAATAAAAAAGGAATGTACAACACCTACTTAACACAAACCTTTTAATACACGGTTACACCTATCATTGTCTCTGCATTTAATACATGTAATTCAATTTAGTCAATTTTAATCAATTTAGTCAATTTCAAAACTAATTCCGAAAATAAACCCTAAACTTATTCTTATTCTTATTTAAAAGAAATTATGCACAAAAATTCTTCCACACGCTCCATTAAATTTAATTTTCTTCCACACGCTCCAATTTGAATAATCTTCCAAAAATACATCGATAATATCATCACTGATTCAAAAACCCTATACACAAAAATTCTTCGATACTCATTATAAATATTCTCTATCACAATCTTCTTTGATACTATTTAATTTTCTTTCATCCCCAATCTTTTGAAAATTTTATCAATGAAACTCTTGCAAATGGCTGGATTTACTACTCAATTATAGGTTTGTTTTTATTCATTTTCGTTTCAATGTTTGTATTTGTGTTTCAAGCCGGTCCGTTTTGGTGCTTTTAATTTGTGAAATTTAACTTTTGGGATGGTCCTTTGATTATGTTATATATAATCAAACTAATTGTCTTTGGATTTAATTTATAAATATGGGATTATTTTTGTCCACATAAATCGAGCCAAGTGGAATTCATGTGTTATGTAGATGTGGATTTACATTTGTCATTTCTTTTTTTAAATCTATTTTTATATTGGATTACATTAAAAACCATTCTTATAATATATATTTTTTTAAATAATTAGGGGAAATCACATTCATAAGATGTTGAGTCAAGCATGTGGTTTTTTTTTTTTTTTTTTGGAATACCTCAAAATAAGTAACAGATTTAAAAATGTTATGTTGTACATAATTTTGCATACTTTCTTTAATCCGGTAAAAGTTTTCAGGGAGATGGTTGTTGTACATATAGACACTGAGTTCGTTTATAAAATAGCTGGCAAACTGATAAAGGTTAGTAGCCATACATACATACATATTTTGTGATCATTCTTAATTTCTTACTCCACGTATACGTAGCTTTCTCACTTTTTACTTGTATGTGTAGGTTTAGTTATAAGTAAAACAAATTTGTTTCCTTCCCTGATAAATAGTACATTTTCCGCCTTCAATTTTTGTAATTGTTTGGTTGAATTTATGTGGCAGTATGTATTAAAGGAGCTTAAGGTCAAGTCTTTCGTGCCCTGCAATGATCCTTCAATGTATGCTACTTTACGGGTTGAATGAGATTACATGTATTTATAAGCTTCTTTTCTTCAGTTCTTTTATGTTTAGATATTCTAAGAACCTTGAAATAACATTTTTTGCATCGTATCAGTGTGTTGGATAAACAACTGGGAAATCAGTGAGAGTAGTCGCAGAGGCAGTGAAGGCAATGTCACAAAAAGACATTTTGACTTTGAAGGAGAATCTTAATTCTTATTTATTTATAGCTGTTAGATGGTTGAGGCATGAAGAACTCAATAATGTTAATTTAAGAAATAGGTACATAGAATGTTCAATTGAGTGTTTGATTTCAGAAGTGTATAATTTCAAAAAGATAATTTAAATATGCTTTATGTAGTGACACATTAGCATGACAGCTTTCTTATGTTTATGTTAGTCTTGTAGCAAAAAAAAAAAAAAAAAAAAAAAAAAAAAGCGTCTAACAATTTTGGATTTCATTGTCAATTTCTTTAACTTTGTAAAAGCTAAAGCTTTTGAAATTTTAAAGGCAATATATATGACCATCGGGTTTCGTTGTACTAACTCTTGCACCTCTGCTTATTGTTTCAGATAGGCGTGAAAATGGATTTTATGAATATATATTTGTGTTATGCGTAAATATCAGTCGTCTTTAAAGGTGACCTTCATTTACTAATTGCAATCATTCATTAAATAACATGTTGTCACACATGTACAACTATACGTTGTTTTCAAAAGTTTATTTTAAAGGCGAGCTTCATTTCAAATGTTGGTTTGTATCTGGCACGCATGTATAATTCAAGTCTCTGATCAATGTTCAACATGTATGTATAACTATCTAAATGACATGTTTTATACTATAAGAAAGTTATGTGCACAAATAAAGTAACAAACAACAAGTATTAAATAGTTTCTTGTGTTTTACAAAAGCATTCAAACAACGTTGTATATCTATCAGTTGGATAAGATGCTACATGCACATTTAGTATTTTAATAGTTATAAACCAAATTTTTTATTGTATCGTTTACATATTACTTATTATTCCCTTTATAAAATAACTGAATCTATTTGCGATTGTTAATTATTTATGAATGTGGCTCCTTAATGTTTTACATATAAATGACATGTTTTATACAATTTTTTAAAATTCACATATACAGTTGTCGAGTTAGGATAAAATAAGAAGAAAAATTAAAATGATAAAGGGTGAGAAAAACCACAACCATACATTTCAGATGCATCTACCAAAATGGTTGCATCTCCCTTTAAAAATCTTCCTCCTATTTAAAATGTGTGACTAAAAATCATTCTTATTCTTCTCATTTTAGTTTTTCTTCTCACCAGATCCATTTCCGTACAGTTGTCAACAATTTCCTTTTAGTTTGACATTTTTTTTAGGTGTTCACGGAATGAACATAGACTACTCAAGTGTGTGACGTTGACAACATACCTTTGATCTCCAAAAATTTTATTGTTTAGTTGGAGAAGGTGATTCATGGATGTTTAGTTTCTTAATAGTTAGAAATCAAATTGTTTTTCGTATCATATATTACTTATTATTTCATTGAAAAAAAAATTGAAACTATTTACGTTCGTTGTTATTTGTTGATTTATTTACGAATGCATCTCCCTAATGAACAATTTCTTTAAAAATCCCATGATTCTACGAGTCTTCAAGGTTTTTTTTTATCAATATACAAGAGGTATGTACAATATACATATGACATCATTTATGTCATTTCTTGAATTTACATGTATTATTTATCACAAACTCATTTTATATACACTTTCAATATTTTTTAAACTTATTATGTGCTCATGGAAGGACATTCGCTCATCACTTCATTATCACTACATACATTTGCTTGTGAAGATCATCAAATTTTTTGACAACGAGGCATGGACGTTTATTATATCTCTGTTGTAAAAATGGCCCAGGCGGCCGATTAATCCCCGCATAATCGCTGATCGCTCACTAAGCGCCTTTATTTATCATAATTGGCCTATTTAATCGGTTTGGCCAAAGATCGCATAAAAATGGGTCAACAAACCGATTAATCGGACAAAATCGGTCTAATCGGATTAATCGGACAAAAGAGCTTAAAAATTGGTCAACAAAATCGCTTAAAAATCGGACAAAATCACTTAAAAATCGGTCAACAAACCGATTAATCGGATAAAATCAGTCAAAGGTCGCTTATAAATGGTCAACAAACCGACTAATATTTATGTTTGACTTTGAACTTTGAAGAATTATGTATTATGTCTATATTTGAACACTTGAAATATTTGAACTTTGATGCAATACGCTTATCCCATACATATAAAATAATATAATATCTAAAATTACATTTTTGTGCATAAAAATTACAATCAGATTAATCCCCGATTAATCCCCGCCTAACCGATTAATCGCTAGGCCCTACCTAACCGCCTCAGTAGCGCCTAGCGATTTTTACAACCTTGATATCAATAGTTACAAATACAATTGTTTATAGGATCGTTGCCTTATTCCTTAGTATTAATTTAGAAATATAATCGAACATGTTTCCGTTCGTTGTCGTTTATTACTTTATCCACAAACTTAACTTCATAATGAATAATTTCTTTAAAAACCTCGTTCTTTCTTTTCTTCTTTAAATTTTTCATGGTTTTTACCATGTGAAAATTTATACTTCCCACGTCCATGTCCTCTAAAGTGTTTTCCTCTATTGTCATGCCGTGTGAACATCAATTTTTCTTGGTTGTCCACATGTCTTCCCTTTTTGAACTTAATCCTTTCTTTGTAGGTTTTAAGTCTTCCAATTGCTTCTTCCATAGTCATTTCGCTTAGGTCGGATATTGTTCTATAGATGCGACTATTTGCAGATACCTATCGGGTTAAGCATTTAGTAGTTTCCGTACTAAGGTTTCATCTTCTATGGTGTGTCCTAGACTAGCGGCTTTGTTTACGAGAGTTGTAAGTTTTGTAGTGAAGGTGTAGATTGTCTCGTCTTCCTTCATGTATAACATCTCAAAGTCGGATATGAGTGTTTCAAGTCTTGAGCTCGTTGTACCAATCAAAAATAAACCTAATTACCTTATACTAGATAGGGCAAGCGGGTATCGTATCCACGAGGAGTATGTGGTTCTAATTTAAGTTTTGAGGTGATCACC
Organism: Chrysanthemum lavandulifolium; assembly: GCA_022545495.1. Classification (NCBI taxonomy): domain Eukaryota; kingdom Viridiplantae; phylum Streptophyta; class Magnoliopsida; order Asterales; family Asteraceae; genus Chrysanthemum; species Chrysanthemum lavandulifolium. The sequence continues at coordinate 276,565,064 of CM040241.1, forward strand.
GATCAATAAAAGTTTTGGTTTTGAAATCTTAATAACTAAATTACTAATTAAACTAAACTCTATGAAATAACTAATTAATTTAACACTTAATAATAAAACTAATAATTAACTAAAAAGCAAATAAACAAATAAAAATTAAATAAGCAAATAAAAGCGAAGTTGTGAACAATTGAGTGAAAAGTAATCCTCCGGCTCCGGATATATTGATATGACTAAGTTACGGATTATTACTAATGCTTGCTTTGTATTAATTGAAAAGGATAATTTTGGCGCAAGTTATGTTTACCACACGAATTGTCTTAATGCCTAAACTAGTTGGACTCGGCACAATTCGTTGACTAGCAATAACATGTCTTCTAATAATCCTATCAATCAATTTTATAATTATTTAAATAAACAATTATGGGTACAAATTATGTTAAACATACGACCGTCTTAACCCTTATACTAATTAGGCTTGGCACAATCGTTGACTCGCAATAAAATGTCTCACAATAATTCACTAAAATAATTATACTAAAACATTAAATTCAAACAAATGATATGCAATAAAATCATATGAATTAATGTTTGACAAATAAATTATAATCCGTAAACATGATCAAACCAAATATATCTTTTACGGAGAGATTACAAGAGGCTTAGCCGCACATCAAACATAGACATCATATTTATTTGATATGCATGGTACTATTGATTTATGATCAAGACTAAAAATAATAAATGAACCTTGTTGGCACGATCGTCGAGATATAATAACATACAATGATTAAGAATATTGTGGCTTGTCCAATGATATCAAAAAGGGTGATCACTACTTTTTTGTGAATTTTTTCACGAATGACTTGGAGTAAAAATGTCGGTGTGTTTGAATGAGATGATATCCTCTCTCTCTTCGAATATATATGGGATAAAACCCTTTTGTGGTTTCCTGCTCTTCACGTCCAAGACCCAAAGCCATGGGCCCAAGGCCTTTTTTTTCTTTTTTCTACGTGCCTAAATTAACATTCCAAATTACTCAAGCCTTTGCAACAAATAAACTCACAAGCTTTTCCAGATTTTGGGTATTTTATCACGAAACGCTCGAAAAAGAGAATGCAACAACGTCCAAATATTTCATCTCTTCATTTTAAGCTTGTAATGTAACACCTTTAGCTCCTTTTCGCGCATAGCCTACATAATCACAAAACACCCTCAAAGTACATGTATAACGATGAATAATAATGCAATAATGCGTAATTAACATGCAATGAGGGGTATGTAAAATACACCGATCAAACCCCCTCAACTTAACTCTTACTCTCCCGAGGAAGAAATCTAATATATCTTAGCATGTTAATTACATAATTTTTAATCATACCATTGAAATTCCATCAAAAAGATTAAATTCAACCTAGTACACTAATAACCATCCTATGTGACAAATAATCCAAAATGATTACCAATATTTTTGTCCTTCTTAAACACTTAGCATAACCGCTCCCATCGGTTCCATTTACTTTATGTTTCATATAATTAACCATGTGCCCAACATGCTTAGTACACTCCTATAATCAATCTAAACATAGATCCAAAACGAGAGGTGAGAATACCTTACACCTTTTATAATAGCGGAGTTTTTATTCCATAGGAGCAAACTTTTTAAGAGCACATTAGCTCTCATACATCACTTTAAGCGCAATTTTTTTTTTTTTTTTTTTTTTTTTTTTTTTTTTTTGAATTTTACTTCATATTTCAAGCATTTTCTCATACCATACATAAGCTCCTTTTTAGCCATCCGGACCGTTTCTTATACATGTCATCCCGAATGCTTTATACACTCCTTTTAAGGTTGATATAAAGACCAATCATTTGAGAGTATGAATATCTATCCTATAGGTGCATACTAAGACACATCGGCACACGGGAACCGGTTATTAGTTCGTTTTAATTAAATGGGAACAGTTATGCTTCGTGCCTACTGGTATATCATATGATGGAGTTATCTACCACATAGTCTAATTAGTTAATGCACTAAATTAAACCAACCTTCCTAATTTCATTATCAACAATACAAGGATTGGGTTATTTCACATAAAATTGTCTCAGCTAAGTGCAATGCTATCCATCATAAAATCGACGTCGACCCATGCTAACAACTAAAATATCACCTTGCTTGGGTGACGAATCGATAGGCAAGCCCAAAGATATGACTACCACCAATAATTATGACAGTTCTCCAACTTTTTCTATGGCCACCGTGCGCGGGTGACAAGCCAGATAAGATCAATTTAAGTGTCATAACCCAACTATTACATTATTATATTTCATATTATATTATTTTAACTTTCTTCCCGTTTTAAGCAAAAGTAAGTGAGGAAATTCAATCGGGTATGGTTTGATCATCTACTAAATATACATATGCCTAACTACATGCAAACTATCAAATCAATTTATAACCAAATTATACAATGAAATCGGGTGCACCTTATAATCATGGTTGGGTCTTCTTGTTTGCTCCAATAAGTCATCCACAATCTAATCTTCCGAATCTGCAAACACTCAACAAATATATGTAGAAGAAACTTCCACATCCAATTAGCACAAAATCTTTTAATGTGATATTGTGATTATTTTTTTTTTTTTTTTTTTTTTTTTTTCAATCACATTTTGACCCAATTTTTACCACAATTTCACACAAAAACATGTAACACATGTGACACCCCCCTCAACTTAAAGCATTGCATTGTCCCCAATGTAAAAACTTTAAGTTGAAATTTTGGTTAAAAATCACTTTGACAAACACACACACACAAAAACCTAACTCACTTTCGTAGGAATCACGGTTGCATTTAGCGCATGCAACAAGCCTTTTAAACCACTCGGTAGCCCGAGTGGACGAGTTTAGTCTCGTGAGGGTTTGTAGTTAACACACCCACAAAGTTTTTAACACACACTACAATAAACCACACATTACAACCCACGGGTTGCCTCCCGCGAAGCGCTAAGTTTAACGTCGTCAGCCCGACATAACTCATTGGAGCTATTGAGACGGTTGGAGTGGTTCCAAATAAACCACATCAACCGTTTCCATATGATCAGTCTCCAACACAACATACGGCTTCAAACGGTGTCCATTGACTTTAAACGGCTCTCCACCTACCATATTTTTTATTTCAATGGCTCCATGTGGAGAGACTTGAGTCACAACGTATGGACCCGTCCATTTACTTCTTAATTTTCCCGGAAAGAGCTTAAGTCTAGCATTGAATAACCAAACTTTTTGACCCACCGAGAAAGATTTCTTGGTGATGTGTCGGTCATGAAAAGCCTTAGTTTTCTCCTTATAAATCCGGGCACTCTCATAAGCATCGCGTCTAATCTCATCTAATTCAGATAATTGAAGTTTCCTAGAATTACCCGCATTATCTAAGTCCATATTAACTTGCTTAATTGCCCACTCAGCCCTATGCTCAATCTCAACCGGTAAATGACACGCCTTGCCATATACCAACCTATACGGTGACATTCCAATAGGGGTCTTAAAAGCCGTCCTATATGCCCACAAGGCATCATCTAACCTCAGGGACCAATCCTTCCTATCACTACGAACGGTCTTTTCTAATATTCGCTTAATCTCCTATTAGATACTTCTACCGTCCACTAGTCATGGGTGATAAGGGTAGCTATTCTATGATTAACCCCATAGTGTTTCAATAATTTTCCAAATTTGAAGTTCTTAAAGTGGGAACCCCATCACTAATGATGGCCTTGGGATTCCATGCCTAGCAAAGATATTTTTCTTAACAAACTTAAGAACTACACTATGGTCATTTGTTCTTGTAGCCTCGACTTCTACCCACTTAGAGACATAGTCAATCGCCACCAAAATATACATATTACCATGGGAGGTAGGAATGGTCCCATAAAATCAATACCCCACACGTCAAAGATCTCAACAACAAGTATTGGATTCATAGGCATCGATCACGCCTTGAAATCCCACCAACTTGTTGGCAACGAGTACATGCTTTCAAAAGATTGGGCATCCTTGAATATAGTCGGCCAAAAGAAGCCGCTTTGCAGGACTTTGTGCCCAGTTTTCGTCGCACCAAAGTGTCCCCCACACGCATAAGAATGGCAATGAGCCAATATGTCCATATGCTCGTCATCGGGAATACACCTCCTAACAACTTGGTCAGCACACACTTTATAAAGATCCGGATCCTCCCAAAAATAATGCTTCAATTGAGAAAAGAAGTATTGTCTTTGTTGTTTGGACCAGTAATCCGGAAGCTTTTTAACTACAAGGTAGTTAACAATGTTTGCATACCAAGGGATCTTAGAAACTTGGAATAAGCTTTCATCAGGAAAGCTTTCTTTAATCACGTCAGATGGATTGAGCGGAGGAGGATAATCTCGGACAAATGGTCGGCAACCACATTTTCCGACCCTTTTATCCCGGTTTTCGTTAAATTCTTGTAACAATGAGAATCCACCTAAGCAACCTCGGTTTTGTCTCTTTCTTGGTTAATAAATGTTTCAAGGCACTATGATCCGAAAATACTATCACCTTAGAATGCCCCAAATATATGAACGGAACTTATCGAGAGCAAAACCACGGCTAGCAATTCCTTTTCGATGAGTGGTGTAATTCATTTGAGCTTCGAAAAGTCTTACTAGCATAAAAGATCACAACGGGTTTCTTATCAACCCGTTGTCCCAAAATCCGCCCAATGAATAATCGCTCGCATCACACATGATCTCGAAGGCTTCACCAATCGGTGATCGAGAATCGGGCTTCTACAAGCTTTTGCTTAAGCATATTGAATGCTTTAAGACATGATTCATTAAAGTCAAATCGTGCCTCTTTTGAGAGTAAATTACAAAGAGGCTTTGATATAGCACTGAAATCTTTAATAAATCGCCTGTAGAACCCTGCATGACCAAGAAAAGATCGCACAGCTTTAATGTTAGTGGGAGGAGGAAGGGTTGAAATTATTTGCACCTTGGCACGGTCAACCTCAAATCCTTTTTCAGAAACGACGTGTCCTAATACAATTCCCTCTCGAACCATGAAATGGCTCTTCTCCCAACTAAGCACTAGATTAGTTTCGGTGCATCTTTTTAACACACTTTCAAGCTGACCCAAACAGCTTTCGAATGATTGACCAAAGATGGAGAAATCATCCATGAATATCTCTACAGATTCTCCAACCATGTCCGAAAAGATGCTCATCATGCACCGTTGAAAGGTAGCGGGTGCATTACACAGACCAAACGGCATTCGACGGAATGCAAATGTCCCATAAGGACATGTAAAAGTGGTTTTGGCCTGGTCATCGGGATGGATGGGTATTTGATTATATCCGAGTACCCATCCAAAGCAATAGAACTTCTGACCGGAAAGCTTCTCAACTATTTGATCAATGAAAGGTAGTGGGAAATGATCTTTAGATGTGGCATCATTCAGCTTACGGTAATCTATGCACACTCTCCAGCCAGTCACTGGTCGGGTGGTGAGTTTTTCCCCGCTCTCGGTTTCCACAACGGTGATACCGGCCTTTTTAGGCACCGTTTGTGTGGGACTTACCCATTTACTATCCGAGATGGGATAGATGATACCAGCATCTAGCCATTTGAGAACTTCCTTCTTCACTACCTCCTTCATATTAGGATTCAAGCGCCTTTGCGCATCTCTTGATGGTTTAACATCTGGGTCCGTAACAATTCGGTGCATACATAATGAAGGGCTAATTCCTTTCAAGTCTGCAATTGTCCATCCCACTGCTGCTTTATACTTGGAAAGCACTTTCAACAGTGCTTCCTCTTGTGATCCAGAAAGATCAGAAGCAACAATAACAGGTAAAGTATTGTTAGGACCTAGAAAAGCATATTTGAGATTGGATGGCAAAGGTTTCAGCTCAAGAGTTGGAGGCACCTCTAGCGACGGCTTTGTGGCCGTGTCAAAAGTAGCAGGCAAGGGCTCCACTTTATAAGACCAAGGTGGTTTTTGATGGTCTAAAGAACTGACCAAACACTCTTGAATCTCTTGAACTTCAGCAAAATCAAGAATCTCCTCATTCTCACCAGTTAAATATAAGTTTAAAGGATCAACCTTAAGCATACGGGTGCATGCTTTTGGACTTCCTCATCAATTACATCCACCTGGTAGCATTCATTCATAGTAGGAGAATTCACGGAACTAAACACATTCAATCTTAGCTTCTTATTACCGAACGCAATATCCATGGCTCCAGTTCGACAATTAATCCTAGCGTCTATCGTGGCTAGGAATGGTCGTCCAAGGATAATGGTTGGTTGAACATCCTTGTATGGTGTCTCGGTGTCCATAACAAAGAAGTCAACTGGGTAATAGAAGTCATCAACTTTCACAATAACATCCTCTAAGATACCTCTAGGAATTTTGGTAGATCGATCGGCTAAGGAAATTATAGTGTCAGTCTTACGAAGGGTTCCTAAGTCATACTTATCGACCAAACTAGCAGGAAGGATGTTGATACTAGCACCGAGATCAAGGAGCGCCTTCTTAATGGCAATATTTCCCACCACAACTGAAATCAATGGTGCTCCAGGATCTTTGAATTTGGGAGGAAGAGAGTTAGATAAGACTGCACTAACATGCTCAGTTAGGTCAACCTTTTTAGGCACAGATGCCTTCAACTTCCTCTTTTGAGTACACAAGTCCTTTAAAAACTTGGCATATGCAGGAATTTGCTTGATAGCATCAATAAGGGGGAGATTGATCTTTACTTGCTTGAAAGTCTCCCACATATCCTCAGAATGAGGACCCTTTTTAGCCAATCTAGCAGATGCCGATTTTTCCAAAGCTGCGGGGTAAGGAGTGGTTGTGCTTGACACACCACCCTCCCCAACTTTGGGTGATTGAGTAGCTTCAGGATTCTGAGTTGGTGGTTTTGGAAAATCATTTGACAAATCATTTACTAACTCAGAATCGAACTTAACATTTTCAGCTTTTTTACCTTTAACAACAATTTCGTCATCAATGATGAAATCCTCGACATCATGCGAAAAATCATGAACACTTGGAATTTTGATGTCATTGTTGTAGGTTTTACCATTTCGAAGAGATGTCACCATATTCACATGCTCAGGACCATCTGGCTTATGCTTTGGATTAAGAGTGGGATAGCTTGGAAGCTTACCCGCTTCTCGTTTGTGCACCTCTTCGGCCAACTGCCCCAGTTGTCTTTCAAGATTTACTACAGATTTGGAAAGGGACTCAAACTTTAGGTTTGCACCTTGATTAGACTTGGCCAACTCGCTTAGGATCAAGTCAAACTTTTGGTCAACATTGGATTGTTGGCCATTGTTTGAACCTTGACCTTGACTTTGACTTTGGTATTGTTGTGGCCTTTGTTGGTAATTGTTAGGGCGACTGTCGTCATCCTTCCAACGGAAGTTGGGGTGATTACGCCATCCTGGATTGTAACTATTGGAGAATGGGTCGTTTCGTGGATGGTTTCCATAGACTCCATTTACCTCCGCATTCGGTGGTGCCCCCCAACTTTGACAATTATTGACTGAATGACTCGGATCACCACACATTGAGCACAGGTCATGCGACACATGCGACACATTTGAGGCACCTTTTCCTAGATTTCTCAACAAAAGATCAACTTTCTTACTTAACTCACTAATTTCAGAATTTGTGCCATGTTGGTTAGACACAGAATTGGCGGAAGATTTGTTGTTTCGATCCACTGAAGCTTGGGTCTTGGAACCCTTGCTCAACTTTTCAAAGAACTCCCATTCTTCCTCCATGGGCCGTGAGAAAAACGTTCCCCCACTAGTTGCCATCACAAATTGTTGGTTGTGATAATCCAACCCATCATAGAAGACTTTGACAAGCTCCCATTTTGGAACATCGTGGTGAGGGCAAGTTCTTAACAACTCTTTGAGTCTACTAAAAGCTTCGTGAAACTGCTCGCCTGGGATTTGACGAAAGGATTTAATCTTATTTCTAATGGCAGCAGTTTTGCTTATAGAATAGAATTCATCAAGAAAGGCGGATTGCATTTCAGACCATGAGTTAATACTACCTGGTTCGAGAGATGTGAACCAGGCCTTAGCTTGATCTTTAAGAGAAAAAGGAAAAAGGCGAAGTCTTACCCCATCCTTAGTGGTGTTATTAACCTGATATGTATCTGCAATGGAGAAAACTCCGCGCAGATGTGCGTACGGCTCCTCATGACCTCTAAACACGGGTAAGATCGCTATGAGGTTCGGCTGGATCTTGAAGTTGCTCACAGCCCCATTAGCGGTAGTCGGATAGACAATCGGGGAGGGATCATCGAAGTTCCCCGGTCTATAATAGGAATCCACACCCCGTGGTGGGGATTCTGCACCGGCGGCATCGTCGTCACCTGGCATTTCCGTGAAAAGCTCTTCTAAACCTGCAAAATCAAGGTTAGTAGAAAACTGTCTAGCTGCTTTCCTCCTCAACCTTGCGCTTCTCTCTACCTCGGGATCGTAAGCTAACGGTGATGTACGTCCCGATCTGCGCGTGCGCATACACTAACTTGCACACTCACAATCAACAAAACAAACAAACAAACAAAACAAAAGAAAAATAAAATCTTTTTGTATTTTTTTTTTTTTTTTAAAACTATTAACAAAAACTTAAACCAAAAGCGCACTCACTCCCCGGCAGCGGCGCCAAAATTTGACAGGCTCGTTGTACCAATCAAAAATAAACCTAATTACCTTATACTAGATAGGGCAAGTGGGTATCGTATCCACGAGGAGTATGTGGTTCTAATTTAAGTTTTGAGGTGATCACTGATCAATAAAAGTTTTGGTTTTGAAATATTAATAACTAAATTACTAATTAAACTAAACTCTATGAAATAACTAATTGATTTAAGATTTAATAATAAAACTACTAATAAACTAAAAAGCAAATAAACAAATAAAAATTAAATAAGCAAATAAAAGCGAAGTTGTGAACAATTGAGTGAAAAGTAATCCCTCCCGGCTCCGGATATATTGATATGACTAAGTTACGGATTATTACTAATGCTTGCTTTGTATTAATTGAAAAGGATAATTTTGGGCGCAAGTTATGTTTACCACACGAATTGTCTTAATACCTAAACTAGTTGGACTCGGCACAATTCGTTGACTAGCAATAACATGTCTTCTAATAATCCTATCAATTAATTTTATAATTATTTAAATGAACAATTATGGGTACAAATTATGTTTAACATACGACCGTCTTAACCCTTATACTAATTAGGCTTGGCACAATCGTTACTTCACAATAAAATGTCTCACAATAATTCACAAAAATAATTATACTAAAACATTAAATTCAAACAAATGATATGCAATAAAATCATATGAATTAATGTTTGACAAATGAATTATAATCCGTAAACATGATCAAACCAAATATATCTTTTACCGGGAGAGATTACAAGAGGCTTAGCCGCACATGACAAACATAGATATCATATTTATTCGATGCATGCATGCGTACTAATATGATCAAGACTAAAAATAATTAAAACCTTGTTGGCACGATCGTCGAGATATATAACATACAATGATTAAGAATATTGTGGCTTGTCCAATGATATCAAAAGGCGGTGATCACTACTTTTTTGTGAATTATGAATGACGAATGATATATATGGGATAAAACCCTTTTGTGGTTTTCCTGCTCTTCACGTCCAAACCACCAATGAAGCCCAAGGCCTTTTTTCTTTCTTTGCTACGTGCCCGCGTCCAAGGCCCCAAATAAATTAAGAAGCCAAATCACAAACTGTCTTTGCACTAGATAAACTCACAAGCTAACTCCAGATTTTTGGGTATTTTATCACGTAAAACGGAACTCGAACGAAAGAGAATGCAACAACGTCCAAATATTTCATCTCTTCATTTTAAGCTTGTAATGTAACACCTTTAGCTCCTTTTCGCGCATAGCCTACATAATCACAAAACACCCTCAAAGTACATGTATAACGATGAATAATAATGCAATAATGCGTAATTAACATGCAATGAGGGGTATGTAAAATACACCGATCATGATTCTTCGATTCGGTTATATCATCCAATAGAACAACAACAACGTATCATCCCACACATAAAACAATCTTCTCAAATTTCTTTTCTCGATGTCTCAAGCAATCCATTCCAAAAGGTGTCAAGAGACCACTTCCCGAGTAGTTGAATTGATGCAATCAATCTCTTAGACTAGAGCTCATGAACCGAATACACATATACCCAAAGACAAAGAAACTTATACCATCAAGTAGCATATTAAGTCCAATAGCCAAAGAATAACCCGATGTATAGTTTTCTCTCCAAAGACAATGCATGAAGCTCAAGAACCCAAAGCCCGAATGCCCAAAGAGAGAATAACCGATAACATTGAAGAAGCGGGCGAATCACCGATTATCTCTCGGAGGACTATCTCTACGGTTTCAACTCGAAATAAGTGATTATATCTACGAATCGATTAAGCACTCAGTGAAACGGTGGCGTCCCCAATGTACACAATCCTCTCTCCTTGATGATTGCGATAACATCGAAATCATCACACACTTAATAATACCTCTTTATCATCGAAACTAACTCTACATCTCTTCCCCACGTAGTTGGAATAAGAACACTAAACGCCTTGATGAGTAAACCTTGAGTTTCTGCGGTCATGACATATGTTTTCCGGGATATCTTCAATCACTTAGAAGAATTAAGTTCATCAAGTTTACTCGCCATGAGTCAAACCTTGTTTCTCTACGGTAATAACATTTTTCTTCCCGGTATATCTTCAATTACTTAGAAGTATTAAGTTCATCAAGTTTACTCGCGTTTAGATACGTGTCTCCTTCCCCCTTGCTGGTTTTGACACTTCAGAATCAGCAACATATTTTAAGCCCAAATACTAGAAATCTGTTGAGAAGAACGCTTGAAGTCTTTGTGAGAATCAACTTGCTGAAGTACAGTGTGAGCAAGTCTAATTGGGGATTAAATCAGACATTTCACCCTCCCCCAATTAGTGCTCTCCCCTAAACCGACAATCTTTATGATGAATGCATGAATTAAGAAGAAGTCTTTAAATACTCAAATGCAACTCGTCTTAAGTCTTCTAACATGTAGCAGAGAATGTAGAACCATTGTAGACTCGACCTTCTTCAAGATTGTTCGGTTGGGAATAGATAGTTAACATCTTCAAATAACCAAAAAAGAACATCACCAAAAGCATCCCAATCAACTTACATCTTGCAAATCCCTTAACTAAAATCCTCCCAATCAAACAAAGCGGAAAGATGTTCATCAAGGAAATCAAAGAATCGAGGCGCACGAACACATAAGATGGTAACACCAAACTACCAATCACATCAAACAAGAATAGAGATTGTTCGGAATCATCATGTTGATGTATACGTGAAGCATGTAAAGATGATCAATCCGAGTGAAGATATCAACCAACGGCTCTTAGAAGAAACTCCATGTAAAGATGATCCGATAAGAAGAAGCTCGATTCTTACATGAGTTAGGGCCGTATGACCATATATTCTCATAAGTCAATCAACCATGCGAATTATCACACTTCTTCTCCCCTCAAGAATTGCATACGAGATGCCATTCTTGATTAAACAAGTGAACATCATCCAAATGTAGTCTATTCACACTTCTCCCCAAAATTAGCGGGGATGTCGCCATGGTCATTATAGTTGAGCAAGTGAAATAAGAAAACAATCATCGGTGGCCCGGTTCACTTGATGGTGAAGCGCATGGAAAAAGTATGAAGCATGTTGATGAGAATGGTCATAATAAGAAGATTTCTCTTCTTCAGAAGATAAAGCGCATCAAGCGCATACTTTTCTTTTCTTTAGAGTACGAGGCATGAGCTGCTGTGTTCATACGTCATAATTTCTCTCTTTTCAACCTCTTTTGGCAAAACATGTAATCACCCCATTATCATTCGGTGGGCTCTTTGAAGTGACAATTTGAAGGAGAAAACCGATATGATGAATTTGACCTCAAGTAAACTACCCCGAACTCGTGACTTAAACTTGCACATATGTAACAAAGAGCGGTGCCGATTTCATTAGCATCTCTAAGTACTCTCTATGTACTCTATACTCTTCAACCAACCAACCATCAAGTATAAGACGACATTACCTCTTGAAAATCCACAATTGAATGTGACATTGAGCACTACAACGTAACTCCTTAAAGTGATAGTTATTTTGTGGTGGTATGAGCCCAATTCCCTAAGTGGTAAAAGAAAAGGTAAAAGACACCCAACAATAACTAGATTTCCAAGTCTTCATTTTGATAATAAGCTCGAACAAGGATCTTGAAGAATCTTCATCCAACCATCCCCGATACCTTCGGATACTAAGTACACTTGCTCGTGACATTTCACTTCAACCTCAAATAGATAATCTTGGATTAACGCTTGTCACATCTTCTGGTTAAAGGTACAAATCTAGCATCCTTTGACGTTTGAGTGAATGATGATAATGGTTTTCATCCCGACCATGGTTAAAAGCACATAACATCGTAAAACCATGTAATAACCAAACTGCCATGACGAATATCCAAACACACATCCAATTCATGAAGTACACCCTTTTATCCCTTTTTCAAAGTAGAAACCTTAGCACCAAGATCAAATAAGATCCGAATTACACTTTCTCTCTCTCAAGATGGTTCCATCATTACGGATTTTACAATTCCATGGTTTAAACCGAAATAGATTCTTTATGGATTTTACAAAACCAGAATAAACCGTAAGATAGCTCCGTAAATGAACTTTACTATTACCGGGATGTTTCCATCGTAACGGGATTTTACAAGTCTATGATTTAAACCGAGAAATAGATTCTTTCGCGGGATTTTACAAAATCAAGACAAATACGTAGACAATGTCAGCTTGAATGTGTTTTGACAATATTGGTTTGAGTGAATTTCTGTTTTAGGGGAACATGCAGCAGTTCATCAGCGGTTCTTTATCCAACATCAACCATCCAATAAACACTTTGGTAAACACATCATTCACGCATTGTCGGCTATTGCAGTGACAACATGGTAAAGTAAACCCGATATGCCAAACTTGAGCATGAAGTAAAATTCCAGATTTGTTACTTAAACTTGTACTAATCCTCGTTAAAAGAAACGGTGTACCCAATGTACAAGACCTCTTGACATTCTCAATGAGTGAGACACAAGTGATAGTTACGTTGTGGGTTAAGCGAGAAGAATCAAAACCGTAATTAAATAGCCAGTCTTTATCACCCTCTATAAGCGCCCAAACAAGTCATCTTGGCGGAAGGGTAGAAAGAAAGAAGGCGAAATAAGTAAACGCCGAAAAACCTCACTTCAAATCCAAATAAGAAATACCGAACAAACAACCCCGTAATCAACATTTTCAATAAACACTTCAAGCCGTGAAATAGTGTATTCTGTGTAAACGTAAAAAAAAACCAAAGTATTCAACCGCCTAACACCTCAAACCTCATCATCCAATCACATAGTACACCGAATCAAGTCATCAAATCACATCACTTTAACAAATCTCTTGAGCAAAACATATAATCCAAATCTTATATCTATGAACCAAAATTCAAATTCAAGCCCATATAATCAACACAAGAATCCCATAAGAAATACTCGTACAAGACCCTTTAGCCATCTTTTTTCTCAAATTTTAAGCTCATATCTCTTAGTAGATGTAATCTGCCCATAGCAACATCTAGTTGGTCATAGTGATCAATGCCCGATCCAATATCAATCTTACCCTTTGATCCAATAGATAAAATTTAATTTCATATCATCCTATCATTCCATCATAATATTTCGGCCCATGACAAGAGTTATCAATCTCACTCATATTTGGACACAATCACCGCTTAACCGGGGTATACATTAACCGGGGTATAATTCTTAATCCTACTCACAAAAACGATTGAACATTTGTAAATTGGACAATTTTCAATATTGCTTATTGATTCATGTCAACCCACGAGTTTAATATACCAAGTCACTCCAAAATTAAAACTAAGACAAGCGAGGCCCATGTAATAAATCAACTCTTCGGCCCATGATAGAAAGATTAGCATCCCGTTCGGCCCATTGTGAAATTAACACCGGATGAACATTTTGTTTACCCTAATACACTGGAGTATATAACATCCAATTCATCCTAACTCACTTCATTACCCTAACTTTTCTCTCACACAAAAATGCAGCCCCCATCTCTGTAACTCTTATTTCTCCAAACCCTAATACATCTTTAAAAAAAAATCTGCCTCTATAATTTTTACATCTGCTTCTACTTGAACACAGAAAACAAAAAAGAAGCAAGGTCACAGAGATGGCTTAAACGAAACAAAGAAGCCACAGGGATGGTGAGATTGAACACAAAACGCCATTTGAAGAGCATCCTAATATTCGGGTAGGTATTAAACAGATTGAATATGTTTTTGTGCTTAACGAATGAAGGTTTGGATAAAACCTTTTGGTTTTGTTCACTCCTTGAAATGATTCGAAAATTTAAATGAAGCAAGCCTTCAAAAAGATTTGTGATGGTGACATTCAAACGAAAAAATATTTAACAGATTTGAGAAAAGTTTGAATAGACTGAGATCTAGATTTGTTGAAATTGATGTTTGAGTTTTGGTTTAGAATTAGGTTTTTGTTATGAATGGTTGTGGGTCGATGATGATAGTGTTCTTTTTGTGTGTTTGGAGATCTTTTAAGGTCTTTCACATGAGGTTAGCTTCACAAAAACAAAGAACACATTGAGATCTAGTCATTTCAGTTTCTCGTAAAAAATAAAGCCATGGTATAGTGAGGTCGAGAGTCTTGTTTTGGATACTGAAATTGCGAGTCTTGTTGTGAGGCCATGGTATAGACTGATGATGTTAGGATGAATCTGAGATCGTTTGAGTCTTGTGGTCTTGGTCAAGTATGAGTCAACATGTCGCTAAACCTTAAGCTAGTCGCTTCCAATTATTTGAGTCAAGTCGCTAAATCATTTTTCAAAACACAACAGTCTTCATCTTTACTCAACAAGTTGCTAACCTTTTTTTCAGTTTGACTCAAAAGTCAAACCAGTACAAGTCGCTACATTTTTTAGCATAAGTCGCTAGACCAAGTCTCTAGCCCAAGTTGCTAGCACAAGTCGCTAGCACAAGTTGCTACGACTTGTAAAGACAAGTCGCTACCCATATTCACTGGATCTGGATAAAACAATGTCAAGTCGCTAGCAAGATTTTATACATTTTCTGATGAGATTTCCGACTACTTTTCCGGCCATGTTCATAAAGACCCATAAAATTTTACATAAAAATGCATCCTTTTTATTTTTGCCTTAGTTTGACCATAGAAAACCGGAAAGACCCGATAAGGTTTTAAAAGGTACCATTTTAGGGTCGTTTAAGTCCTTATTTGATCATTTTGTATCTGTTATTGCTTAATATCGTTCCTTTTCACTTTTTAGGTCTCTTGAAGGCAAAATCTTGGAATGGCACTTATTTGGACGAAAAGGCGCGAATATATGAAGAAAATGGCCAAAGTCGAATCGAGACACTCAAAGTCTTGAAAAGCGAAGCGACGGCGTCCGGTGTTAGTGCGGCCGTCGAAGGATTTTTATGACGATCGGTGAGCCAAATACTCTATTTTCAAGTGACGACGTCGGGCTTTAAAAGAGTAGGCCGTTGCTACTTTCGGGCGGCCTAGATGCAACCAGACGACGTCGGAAGTCAAGAGGATTGCGTCATCGACATAAGGTGACGCCGTCGCAAGGTTAACGTGGCCAAGACGAAACCCTAATGACGGCGACACGACGCGTCCACGAAACATAAGGTGGCGTCGTCGCATATGTAATCTTATATATAGAATCCGAATTTTCGGTTTAGAGAGTCTTTTGGAGTAAAACCTAAAACCGAACCTAAGGTGTCTTGTACAAGATTTTAGGGTTCTAAACCCTATCTTACATCAAGATAAGTATTTACTTCATTAATTCAATTATGTCTTTGATTATTTGTGTGTATGCTTGCATGTTCTCCATGTCCGGCTAATTTATTTGTGTGTTTGCTTAGGAAGTATGAAACTTAATTATTGAATATTTATTGGTTGTTTCTTATCTTAGTTGATCAATGATCTAGTAATGCGATAGGTCATTCGTTGTGTACTTAATGTTTGATTCATCTTTTGAACCTTAGAATATGATTACCGAGTAGTTGTAGGCTAAATTATCCAAAGAGTGCCTTAGAGTAAGAGTTTATCATCCCTAGTGGGTTTTGTAGACGAGACCCTTTGGTAAGTTCAAAGAGTTGGGAGAAACGCATACCCTACAACTTTAGACACACAACGCAACTAAGAATAAGGACGTGACAACTCAACCATCAATAGGAGATAATTAAGGAGTAGTATAACCTAAGTAAACACATCTTTAAACTATCATACGAGCACACATTAATTAGACATAGACTCCCACAACCTTAGTTTAGATAATTAGATAATAGTAGAGTAATCGGTAGAAATACCAACCTCCCAAATCCAATACCCGAGATTCGTACCTCTCCACTTCATAAAATATAAAAAGTACAAAAAATAATCTTCCTCAACCTTAACCTTAGCGTAGTAACTTCTTACTAGCATTCCTATTCCCTAGAGAACGATATCAATACCCGTGGCTTACCCTAATTACTACACTACAATGATTAGGTTCATCGCCTAGGTGTTATAAAACTTGCTCAAGAAAAGGAAGTTTCCTTGACCCCGAACGATCGCGTGTAGCGTTATCAAGTTTTGGCGCCGCGGGAATAGAATAGCTAGTTAGTAGTCCACCTCGTTTAGGTTCTTTGCTTGATTCCTATCAAGTAAATTTTTCTCATTTTAGCTTTCTCTTAGTCTATCCCCTTCTTCGACCTCGTTCAGTAAAACCATCACTCACCATGATCCGTATCTTCCATCAAGATTCTTCACTCTACCCGTTCCCAATCCCGAGATTGAGAACGCAATCCCACAAAACCCTTCACCCACTCACCATTTTGGTAATCACCTAGGGCATAATGAGATAAATTGGCAACAACAAAGTCCTTTCTATTACCCCGATTCGATGAGGAATTTGATTATGGTGAGGCACTTGATAGCGGGAGGTCATTAATGAAATTGAGGAAGACCCTCCCAATGTTTTGACCCTAGGTGTAGGATTGAGAAAGATGGCCCCTTTAACATGCAATTCCCTTGCAAAATAGGACTAGAAGGGTTCAATGCTTATTTGAATTCATTCTTACCTTTAAACTTAATCTCAAGGGATCTATACAACAAAATCAAGGTCAATGAGTTAACCTATCAAGGGAACAATGTTGTTGAAGGTACATTTATTTGCACGTGTTTGTCGGAAGTTTTGCTTATTTGGTAGAGTTCATGGTCTTAGAAGACTTAGGAGAATTTATAGATAAGGACCTCACTCAAGTAATTTTGGAAAACCTTTCAAAAAATTGACTAGGTTGAATGAACGGATGATTGATGGTCTAATTACATTCTCTGATGAAGTTGAAGATTTCATCTACCAAATGCCACGCTCATCCTAGGTTTAAACATAAGGACATTGAGGCTTGTAATAGAATGACCCCTATTCCATTGCTTAGTGAAAGGGATAAGCGAGTGGGCTTAGGTACCCATATGAGAAAACTAAGCGGTATTACAAAAATGCCTTGAATTAGGAGATGATTACAAAAGAATGAAAGAGCGTTGGAATGGCTTAAGTATGAGCACGAAGCATGTCGTGAAACAGCGTAGGACACGACTATGAGTCTAGCTACAAGACTCTTAAATAAAGAAAAGCGCTTCGTGGGAGGCAACCCATGCTTAATTGTTTGCTTGTTAGTGTCATATATCTTTTATTAATTGTTTATCCTCATGTTTAAATTTGTAAAATGCTTTATTTTGTTTTTAACCTCGCTTTAATTGCATATAAAGGTATTTTACATAAGGGATAAGTGTAGGAGGATTACACACGTTTTCAAAAGAAACGTAAACATGAGAATAACAATTAACTAAAAGATATTTATGTTTGTTTGTTCGACTCAAATGCTTGTATCGAGTCATAATGGATGTTTTCGCGAAATTTTTCGATTCTAAAGATGTAAATTTTCCGAATTTTTTCCGAAAATCGCAGACTAGTTTTTGTCGGGATAACCGACGGCGTCAGATTGCAACCGACGGCGTCGAGAAGGAGTAAAACATCGATTACTTTTTCTCGTTTTCGAGCTACTTATAAATTTTGGAATTTCCGTGTCTTAATTTTCTTAGAAATTGTAAACATCCATTCCACAAGCATTATATCCTAGTTTAAATCGAGTCTTATATATATTATTACCACGATTTTACGCGAAGGTTTCGTTTGTTTTCTTCAAGTGTGCGAGTTTAGTTTGTCAAGAAGTTACATAAGATTGGAAGGAGCTTTTCACGCAATAATTCTTCTTGAAAAGGATTTAACCACCACTTTGCACGGATCCTACCAAGCTAATCGGGGAGTATTAGTTTCTTTCGCTTTTAATTACCTTCCATTATCATAACTTTGATACTTTCGGGAACATTGGGGACAATGTTCGGTTTAAGTGTATGGAGGAAAATAAACGGAACTTTGAAACTATGCTTATCCTTGATTATTTTCTTTGTCCAATTGCATTTGTGTAATAAACCATGAGAAAATGTCGGTTAGGGTAATTTTGGCACCAAATTTAAAATTTTTCATGACATATAGGAGTGGGCCATTAGTCTTAACAAAAGCGCCTCACGATAGGAAGTTGCATGACTAGCACAAAACCCTTTACCACCCAAATTCCACCCAAAATGTGAGGATCGCCTTTAGATTAGTAGGAATTAAAGCATTCATCTTCAATGCTTAGAGTGTGAACCGTAGTATATTAGATTCTAGAACTTGTTTTGTGATGCATTCCGAGATCGCAAGTGAGGCTACACTTGTGTAGTTAGGAATAACTAAATGATAAGAGGCATTAGGATAAACCCTTGTTTGATACACGTATATAATTACTTCTTCCATATCGGTTGAGTAATTCCCCGCACCCTTTGCGTTGTACTCATCTTTAGTACACGATACCCCTAGTTAACCCTCGAGCCTATCCTTTTCGCGGTTCTCGTGATGTTTCGGTTTTCGGAATAACAATGAAGAGCATTGTTTACACCCCACCCCCAATATACACCCAAATCGCCTTAGCCTACCCCTTATGCACTCACTTTTAGTGCAAACGTTTGTTATCACCCTAAACCCTTAGTTCAATTATCTAGTTGCTTGTATAAGTTGCTAAGTCGAGTCATATCCTTTGTATACGCTTTGGGACGATTGGGATTCATGGGAAAAGTTAAAGTTTATGAAATGACGAAGGGAATGTTAAATTCAAATTCCATTTGTTTGCATAATAATGTACCCCAAGTGTTTTGATCTTTTCAAATTCGGGTCAAATTAGTGTTAGAGTAATAAAAACTCAAGTGTAGGGATGTGCCTATAAATCTCTATCATTCTGATGTTGCCATAGAGGATGGTAGAGTAAAAGTGTATGTGAAAAAAAAAAATCGAAAAAAAAATAGAAAAAGAGAAAAAGAAAAAAAAATATAGAGTGTAAAAAATAAAATAAAATAAAATAAAATAAAATAAAATAAAATAAAAAAAAGAACATACGGGCTACCATCCTACATCTATCCTTTAAATTTATGTTTGTTTATTTCCGTTACCTAGAGTTTTAGAGTGTCGAGTCTTGGCTTAGCAACGCCATTCTTCGTATGCATTTAACACAGAGATTTTGACTTGCCACCACTAAATAGCCTATCCCACCAAACCCTTGTTTCCTACCGTAAGCCTAACATTACAACCCTTTAAAAGACCTCTTTGATAGTCTTTCCTAGGTGCTTAAGCCAAAGCGATGGAGGTTTGATCTATTCTCGAGCCTATGGTAACCTATGTACTAGGACCGGTTAATGAGTGTTTATCTTCCATTTCCTATTTGTTATATTTCATATATACACCCGAGAGAGATGTGAGTACCCAAACACCCCATGTGAGGTGCTAGTATGTAATTCCGTGCTTGTTATGACTTTTATGGGCTTATATGTGTTGTGGACCGTTTTGAATTAATGCTTCATGACCCTAACTTATAAATTAATTGGCTAAAAGCACATTTGCTTGAGGACAAGCAAATAACAAGTGTAGGGATATTTGATAAGGTTTTAAAGGTACCATTTTGAGGGTCGTTTAAGTCCTTATTTGATCACTTTGTATCCGTTATTGCTTAATATCGTTCCTTTTCACTTTTAGGTCTCTTGAAGGCAAAATGTCGGAATGGCACTTATTTGGACGAAAAGACGCGAATATATGAAGAAAATGGCCAAAGTCGAATCGAGACACTCAAAGTCTGCTGAAAGCGAAGCGGCGGCGTCGGGTGTTAATGCGGCCGCGTCGGAGGATTTTGTGACGATCTGATGAGCCAAATACCCTATTTTCAAGTGACGTCGGGCTTTAAAAGAGTAGGTCGTTGCTACTCGACGGCCTAGATGCAACCAGACGACGCCGGTCAAGAGGACGGCGTTACGGACATAGGTGACGCCGTCGCAAGGTTAACGTGGCCAAGACGAAACCCAATGACGGCGACACGGCGGCCACGAAACATAAGGTGGCCGTCGCATATGTAATCTTATATATAGAATCCGAATTTTCGCTTTTAGAGAGAGTCTTTTGGAGTAAAACCTAAAACCGAACCTAAGGTGTCTTGTACAAGATTTTAGGGTTTTAAACCCTATCTTACATCAAGATAAGTATTGACTTCATTAATTCAATTATGTCTTTGATTATTTGTGTGTATGTTTGCATGTTCTCCATGTCCGGCTAATTTATTTGTGTGTTTGCTTAGGAAGTATGAAACTTAATTATTGAATATTGATTGGTTGTTTCTTATCTTAGTTGATCAATGATCTAGTAATGCGATAGGTCATTCGTTGTGTATTAATGCTTGATTCATCTTTGTGAACCTTAGAATATGATTACCTGAGTAGTTGTAGGCTAAATTATCCAAAGAGTGCCTTAGAGTAAGAGTTTATCATCCCTAGTGGGTTTTGTAGACGAGACCCTTTGGTAAGTTCAAAGAGTTAGGGAGAAACGCATGCCCTACAACTTTAGACACACAACGCAACTAAGAATAAGGACGTGACAACTCAACCATCAATAGGAGATAATTAAGGAGTAGTATAACCTAAGTAAACACATCTTTAAACTATCATACGAGCACACATTAATTAGACATAGACTCCCAACCTTAGTTTAGATAATTAGATAATAGTAGAGTAATCGTAGAAATACCAACCCCCAAATCCAATACCCGAGATTCGTACCTCTCCATTTCATAAAATATAAAAATACAAAAATAATCTTCCTCAACCTTAACCTTAGCGTAGTAACTTCTTACTAGCATTCCTATTCCCTAGAGAACGATATCAATACCGTGGCTTACCCTAATTACTACACTACAACGATTAGGTTCATCGCCTGGGGTGTTATAAAACTTGCTCGAAGAAAAGGAAGTTTCCTTGACCCCGAATGACGCATGTAGCGTTATCAAGACCATTAATATTCTTTCACATTTTGGTAAACAGATGTGTAACCTTTGAAAACACATGACTTATGGACCACAAAGAATACTAACAACATGAGTATACTGTCAAAACCACAAATGAACTTGGACCAAAATAAAGGATGCAAGACTTGTGAAAACAGTTGACTATAATAAACATAAAAAATATTTTCCGATCAAAGAGTACAAATAAACAGTTAACACAAGATTCAAAAACCATGCTAGACCAACACAAAACAATAACCATAGTACGAAACCACACAAATCAACACACCATAATAAACCTTGGCTCTGGTACCATTTGTAGGATCGATAATATTATTGTGTTGATGATTTGGGTGGTCTTGGATGATCAAAATACATGTTTGCCATAGTTAGAGAGAGGGAGTTTATTGCTAGAGAGTTGCTTTGTAAAATGTAAAAGGTTAGATTGAAAAGCTCCACCCCTTCCATGGATGGAAGGGGTATTTATAGTTACAAACATACCGTCCTCCTATCGGACTGTGGATCAGGCATACAGTAGGTAAAAACCCGTCCTTCATCCACGGTGTTACACTACGCTAAACTAAACTAATAACTAGCTAATAAAGCGATAAATAACGTAAACAACTACAAGTCTACGAGCTAAAATATCTTTGGACCATAATTGGGGTGACCGACACTTTAATATGGAATTTCCAATTCCTAACAAAAATTTTAAATAAGTCATTAGACATTCAATATACATTCTAAACAAATTCCTACACAAGCCTTAGAAGACATCACTCCATATGAAGTCATAAACAAAGAAAGCCAAACTTAGAAAATCTAAAAGTTTTTATCTCGCATAGCATATGCAAAGGTACCATCACAACATCCGACAAAGTTAGATGATGGAAGCAACAAAATGGTATACTTAGAATGAACAAGGATCAAAAGCCTACCGACTATTTGATCCAACAACACAAAGAATTTGTGTTAGTAGAGATGTGAAGTTTAAAGAGGATGAAGCATGGGACTAGAAGGATTACTTGAATGAACACACCAACAATCAACCTGAATGGTTTGACTTCGAAGTCAAAAACCTAGAAGCCACAAATGATCATCAGGAACAAGAAATCCAACCAAATGAAGAAGACAATGTTATCCCTACAAATGATGAAAATATAACATCAACAACAAACTCACCCTCACAAGCATTTCGCACACCATCTACAATTTTCAACGCGAGAAAACGCTCAAATTACACCAACTACCTCAGCACGTTCAACCAATCAAAGTAACTCAAATACAACCAGGAATTTACATCCAGACTTTGATCATACACAAATACAAGGTTTTAGAACGTTAAATGATATATACGAAAACACCGAGGAAGTATTACCCGAGCAACTATAACTGGCTGAAGATGAACCTAAGAATTACAAGGAAGCATCGAACGATCTAAAATGGATTGAAGTAATGAAGGTCGAATTAGTTCCATCAACAGAAACAATGCATGGGAACTAACCACTCTACCAAAAGGACATAAAGTCATTGGATTAAAGTGGGTATTCAAGACCAAGAAAGATGCTAATGAAAATATAGTCAAGCATAAAGCAAGATTAGTAGCAAAAGGCTACATACAAGAGCATGGCATAGATTTCGCAGAAGTCTTTGCACATGTAGCAAGAATGGAAACAGTCCGATTACTATTAGCCATAGCTGCTAATAATAAATAGGAAGTACATCACCTTGACGTCAAATCGCATTTGCATGGAGACTTGAAAGAAGAAGTGTATGTTACACAACCCGAAGGATTTATAAAGAAAGAAGATAATGGAAAGTCTACGCACTCACAAAAGCTCTACACGGTTTAAGACAAGCACCACGTGCTTGGAACATAAAATTAGACAACACCTTGAAGTCCTTAGATTTCAAGAAATGCGCTTTTGAACAAGCTGTCTACACGAAGAAATCAAAAGATTCAATACTTCTAGTTGGAGTCTATGTAGATGATTTAATCATCACTGGCACACCTAAAGAAGAGATAGACAAATTCAAAGCTCAAATGGAAGAAAATTTCGAGATGAGTGACCTAGGATTACTATTCTACTACTGAGGAATTGAAGTAACACAAACTGGAGGTGACATATCAATAAAGCAATCCGCCTACGCAAGCAAGATCCTAAAGGAAGTTGGAATGCTAGACTAAAGCGAAACGCTAATACCTATGGATCCGAGAACAGACTAACAAAGAATCTTGAAGAAACAACGTCAACTCAACTGAATACGAAGCTTAATTGGATGCTTACGATATACTCGCTACATACAAGACCCGACTTAAGTTATTCCGATGGATTACTTAGCCGTTTTATGCAAGAACCAAAGGAACAACATATGAAAGCTATCAGGCAAGTACTACGCTATGTAAAAGGAACAAAAGACTAAGGAAACACCTACAAAGACAATGGAGGAAACCAAATACAAGGTTATAGTGACAGTAGCTATGGAGTCAACACTCAAGAAGGCAAATGCACTACAGGAATTATATTCTACTACGGTGAATCACCAATCAGCTGGAGTACACAAAACAAGCCATAGTAGCTCTATCATCATGTGAATCAATTCATTGCAAAGAATAAAGAAGAAGAACACAAGCATTATGGTTAAAGAGATTACTAAGCAAGCTTACATACCCAAGAAGAAAAGGTTACAATAATGGTGACAACAAGTGCGCCATCGAACTAATGAAGAATCCCATATTTCACGGAAGGAGTAAGCACATTGACATAAAATATCACTTTATACGAGAATGCGTTGAAAGAGAAGATTTACAAGTCGAGTTTATAAGCGGAGAATTTCATAAGGCTGACATGCTCACAAAAGCACTACCGAAGATCAAATTCCTAACAATGAGACAACTAATCGGAGTCAAAGATCTACAACAAAGCGATTGTGATTAAGGGGGAGCATATTGGGCTAATCTCAATCTACCCATTCAACCCATATGACCCGGTCAACCCAAGTGGTCAAACACAGAAAAGTCAACCTTGACAGTTACAAGAGTAACTGCTATTTTGCAGTTACAAACATAACTGCCATATAGCAGTTAACTCCCAACCGACACACCCTTTCAACATACCCTTTCATTTGTATATATAGATAGCATTTCTGTAACAGATTGCATGATGACGTTATTGATATAATACAAAGCATATTTACAGAACTTGCCTCCAAGAATGTATTTGAGTTTACCATGCTTGCAGACAGGATTTATGGTAATCAGTTTTACAGTGGGTAAAATTGGGTCAAATATGGTATAAAACACAAAGTAAACAACACAGAATTGTATATAGGATAATATGTATTCTTATGATAATTTATAGAGTTTCTACATATTTATAGTTGGTGAACAGGTACAATGAAAAGGTATAACGGTTCATAACAGACATACCTTTTCATGATAACTTTCTACAACCGACATTAACTATAGATAACTACCCTAATTGTATAAATATGCATGATGGCCTTTGGCCCAGACTTTCTATGCATGCAGGCCTCTATTATAGAGTCTTTTGGGCCAGTAGTCTATCTATAAATAATAATACATATTAAGTCTAAGTATATACAAATCTACAGCAAGTTCTTATAACCTTAATAGTCCAACATTCTCCTCCTTAAGGTTATAAGGGCTTGATGCTGTTCTTTAAGTGACAATGAAATCTTCACTTGATGTGTTGTATGAGTCCTACTCTGAAAGCTTTGATGTAGATGGTTCTTTGTAAGATTAATTCTTGATTTGATCCTTCCCTTTGTTCTTGGTTGGACACTGAAAATTATAGTGTCCAAAATCTTGGCATCTGCAAAGATGTGATCCGTGAATTCCATAGTATGCGCTTTGTTGTTGCTTGCTATCTTCTTCTTCCTCTAACTTGATCCCGAAGTGCTCAAGCTTCTCCTTCCCCTTTCCACAAAGAATATGTACACCCTTCTCACTAATATTCCATTGGTATTCTTCAAGACTTGAGTCTTCTCCTCCTTTCACGGATGTTACGGTACTCTTGGTACGCTTTGTAGTAAGAGATAAAAACATCAAGGTAATTGATGTAGCACTTCCTTATTTCTTCTCCATCAGATCTTTTTATTCCAAGTAATTCTGCAAGTGCACCAAATTGTAGGTCAAAGTGCATACTAAGGTAGCCTCCCATACAATCTATTAGTTTATAGAGATCAAAAAGGTGTATAGGGACTCTATGAATAATTGGTGGTATTGTTCCAGGGAGTGGTCTTTTCAAATAATGGTTAAAAAACAATTTGAGGACCTTATCAAATCTTTCCCTGTATATATCCCACCCCTTGCTTATCACATCATTATTCTTGATCAAATTCAGAAAGGCGACAAATTCTTGAAAAGTGTGAACCTCTGATGTATTTGTGTCTTCTAAATACCTTGGCAACTCTTCCTCCTTATATGTTTTTTTCTTGTTTAATGATTCAAAATAATCATCCAGATAATCATTGTGCCTTTGTCTCATCTTATCTTCATCCATGTTCTATCCTTGTTGGTTCTTGAACATGTATTCCAAAAATGCATTTATCTTCCTCAAAGATGATATTAATACCTTGTTGTTTCAAAAAGTTTATTGAGAGGATATTGAGAGTGACTTCAGGGGCATAGTGTACCCCTGGAATCAAGTAACCATTGCTTCCATCCTTAATCAGGACTTTCCCCATACCATATGTGAATAAAAACTTTTTCTGACCCTCTAATTTTTCAACTAAAAATTCTTCCTTAAAGTTTGAGTAGAACTTGAGATTGGATGTTAAGTGTTTGTCTGATGTAATGCTTACATACCAGAAATCATCCCAACCATCCTTATATGTCCCTTTGAAAATACCCTTTGTTTGGAAGTGAATAAATTCTGGGTATTAAGACTTACTTTTTTCCGGTGGACATTTGTTTGCAAAGTGTCCATGTTGTTTGCATTTGAAACACAAGATCTTGTTCTTATCTAGAGTGAATTCGGATTGAAGTGGGTTACTCTTGTTTCCTTCCATGATTCCACCAGAGATGTCTTGAGTACGTGCTTTTATCATCCTTGTTCTTGGTTGGACATGTTTTCATTATATGTCCATTCTGGTTGCAGTAAAAGCAATTGTAATTCATGTATTTATTTTCTGGAAGTGATGAATTGAAGGCTTCAATATCTTCTAGTTTTTTCTTTCACATGATTCTGCAATCTTTTGTTATCTGTCTCATACATCTGCCAATCCTCTGTTCTCTTTCCCTTTTTATTTGTCTCTGCAAGAACTTAGTCTGTGACAATTTTCTTGGCGGCTTCCAATGGAATTTGCTCTGATGCCACTGTTAACAGGTTCTTAAGTAGGAGTTTCCATGATCAAAGAACCTGTTAAATTTGGTATCAGAGCCGAAGGAGATCAAACAACAAAGTCATGATCAATCACCAATCAGGAATCAAACCAACCATGGATGCCTATTGAAGAAGAAAGATTAGAGACGGTGGATTTAACCGAGAAGAAGATGTTTTCAAGTGCTATTAAAGCACTAATAGGGTGCCAAAACTCGAACAAAATTATGTTCTTAAGATGACTACAAACTTTGTAGAATAGGGCTAATGGAACCTGCCCCAAAGTCACTATATCAAGGGACTGGACGGACCCTATGAAGATATAGAAGACATCATTTTTTTTAAAGATTAAAGGCATCAAGAGACAAAGATTGATGATTTCATCATCAACACATGAAGAACAAAGAATCTGAGAAGAGGGTTTTGGCATCTCGTCATTAGGGAGGAACTGTTGGATCTTGTTAATGTCTTGAAGCCAAAACAAAGAAGCCTGCTACTTTTCTGGTTTGGGCCAACATGCCAAACAAACCCATTACAAGAAAGAACGGTAATTAAGGTTTAGAACGGTTAAGAAAAAAATTATAACGTTTAATTTAGATGAAACTTTGTATCCTTGTGATAGCAATGATTCATTCACTATATATAGGATCATATTCGAATAATCAAATGGTGTGATTCTTATGCAGAAAGTGTAATGATTATCATCAACACCTCTTCTTTCAGTGTGAATTTGCTAAAGAAATATGGAAAGAAAATAAGAGTATGTGTAAATCTGAGCTGATACTTGATAAGTGGGAAGATACTGTACAAGAGATGTGCAAAGACCAAATAATAATAATAATAATAATAATAATAATAATAATAATATATATGAAGTGTGCTAAGAAGAGTGGTGCTAGTAGCCTTTGTGTACTATATTTGGTATGAGAGTAATTGCGGGTGTTTGGAAGTGAGAAGAAATGTGTAGAAGTGGTAAAAAATATGATTTGTGACAATGTCAGATGCGAGCTTATGAGTTTACATGTTATGAAGTCTATTAATACTCTAAAGGTTGTTGAGATATAGAACCTTAAACGGCAATTCAAGAATTGAGGAAAGGGTGAATGTTTGTGAGTTAGGGGTGCTTGAAATTGGTTGTTAAACAAATGTCTTTGTATCTTGGCTTTAAAAATAGATTACATTTGAATATATCCATCCTATAGTAGTATGCTTGGAGAAGAAACTATTATATGTGTTGGAATTATGTCAAGTAATGAGACTAGTATTCTGCATAATTAAAGTTTCATGTTTGTTGGATTTAAGAAGTTTGGCTCTGATAGAATGCTAAATAGAATTTGATGAGGATTTTTACTATTCAGGCTATGTTAGATTGTGGTTAAACAGATGGCTCGGTACATTGATGTTGAATTTCAGTATTCATAATGTTCATAGTTGAATCCTTGTTTTATGTGCCTTGAAAGATGGACAACTGGACTTGGGAGTTTGGTATGTTCTCATGTAAGCTGGCCAGTAAAAATCATAAGGTGAGTTTCCTGTTTTGGGCCCTTTACATTCCTTCAAAAGATAGATACATATGATCTTTCACCACCCCCATAACAGTTTAATCCCTAGTTTGTTTAAGAGTTCCTTTTGAGAATTATTTAGTTCTCCTTTTAATACTTTAACAGGCCTATATACCATTGAAGGTTTGTACTCTGTTTTGATATTGTGGATTGTGTGGTCGTCGGCCGTAGTATTTTCTCCCATTAAATTTAGGGTTTCCACATAAATCGTTTGTGTTCTTTGTTTGTTATTATCGTTACTTTGTTTGGTTGATTATAGGATTAGGTTTAATCTTCACATCCGTGCACACGCTCGATACATCCAACAATTTCAAATCGTTTTTACATAATTAGTTTTAGTGACATAGTTCGGGCAAGGATTACAAACAAGGAATGTTCGTTAACCATGTTGAATGGTACTATTAGGAGATACATTATATGCCAATTAAATAATTTGAAATTGTTTCCATAACTTTTTATTGATATTGTTTCCATAACTTTAATTAAATCACAAAATTCGTGAACTAATAGAGAAGATGATTGAAAATTTTAAAAATTCAAAATTTTTAACCGTTTCTTACTTTGTTGCCAATTTAAACAACATTATTAGATTACATATTTTTCGTGATGATAAATTTATGCAAACCGATAATTTTAAGAAATAACTTTATCGCACACTATCTCATATATGTATATGATTGAGTAATAAAGATTTAAAACGTACGTTTTAGGGGGTCATTTAAGCCCTATTTCAACACATTCTATATCCATTACTGCTTAATTTCGTTCCTTTTCACTTTTTAGGTATTTTGGAAGCAAAATGCTGGAATGAAGCACATTTGGCGAAAAGGAGCAAAAACATGAAGAAAATGGCAAAGTCAAGATCAAAGACACTCAAGGCTGATCAACAGAACCTGACGGTGTCCGATCCAAACGGCGACGCCGTCCCTCTATGAAGACTTGATCAAAAAGTGCCCACGACGGCTCAATGGAATTTCTAGTCCTAAAGCCTGACGGCGTCATGCCTAAAATATGTAGGCCATCACTCACACTTTTCACTCTAGATGGCCCAAATCTAAAACTCAGACGACGTCGCAACTAAAGACCGACGGCGTCACAACTCTCAAGTGATGCCGTCCCATCGATGACTTGGCCCAGACGAAACCCTAATGACGGCGACCTGACAGCGTAGCATGCAAAAGGCGACGCCGTCGCGATTGTAAATCTATATATAGAATTCGATTTTTCTATATTTAAAGAGGTAGAATTTTGGAGAGCAAACCCTAACTCAGTTGTAGTCCGACTTGGAGAGTATTCTAGGGTCCCATACCCTATGTTACACATCAAGATAAGTTTGTTAATCCAATTTATCATTATGTCTACCCCATTTTCAGTTGATTGTGTGTATGCTTGCTTGTCTATCATGTCTAGCTAAATTACTTGTGTGTTTGCTTAGATCTATGAGACCTAGCTATTGATTGTTGTGAGGTTGTTTCTTGTCTGAATTGATATAGGCTTAGTAGTGCATCTAGGCTTTCGTTGTATTTATTGCGTGAGTATGCTTGATGATTATAAGGGTGACCGGATGAAATAGCTTTGGCTTACCGATTCCGTGAATCATATACGAGAGATAACATCATAGAAATAGGGGATTTGCACACCCTACGATTAATAGGAATACAACTCGTTAAGATAAAGGACGTGACAATTCAACCGACCAATAAAAGATAACTAGGGAGTAATAGTATCTAAGTGAACACATATTTAATCGTCATACGAGCACACTTCAATTAAACATAGCTATTTGTAGTGATTAGATAATTAGATAATTAGTAGAAGTAGAGTAATCGGTAGAAGTACCACCCCCCAATCATATACCCCGAGATATTTACCTTTGCTTTCTAAAAAAAACATTAAAAAAAAAAGGAATCATCCTCAACCCCACCATCTCGTCATAAATTTCTTTCTAGCATTCCTATTCCCCTAGAGAACAATATCGATCCCCGAGGCTTACCCCATGCTACACTACAATGATTAGATTCACTGCCTAGAGGGTTGAAAAGCTTGCTCGTAAAAAAGGAGGTTTTCTCGACCCCGAACCCTGCCTATCAAGTTTTTGGTGCCGCTGTCGGGGAATAGAATAGCTAGTTAGACTTCTATCTCATTTAGGTCCCATTGCTTGATTCCTATCAAGTGAGATTTTTTCTCATTTTCATTAGCTTCCTTGTAGTCTATCCTCCTTTTTCGTGTTTTTGTTCGTAACCTTGTCACTTATCACCATGGGTGACAACCCCCAACAAACGACAATCCACCACCACATCAACCACTTCCATCCAACCATCCACCTTATTACCCACTACCACTAACTCTAAACTAACCAATTGATCAACATTCCTTCAATCTTCTTTGCAACCATATCACTAGTGAAATCGATGAGCTTAAAGAATTACATAGGTTATTGGAGAGTACGATTAGGGATGCAATTGTAGCTAACGCATCGAGTAGCAATGGTTCAGACGATGACTTAGGAGGAAGTGACGTTGAGGTCATCAAAATAGTAAATGAAAATGAGGATGAAGAAACCAATTCCTACTTTAACCAATATCCCACTAAAGAGTAAATTGCATACCACAAGTACATAATCGACAATCCTCGATCACCCATTGTTAGAATATGCCCAAAGATTAGGAGAGGAAATCCTTGGAACATTAAGATCCCTTGTATGATTGGGTATAAGAATGTGGAACACGCTTACATAGATGTAGACTCTCCAATCAACGTAATGTCTTCGGCCGTTTACAATGACATAATGAATGCACGACTTAAGATTAGGAGGGACCCTAGGTATCCCGGTGGGGTTTGCAATTTTGTGGGAAGATTCAAAAATGTACACGTTTTTGTAGGAAACTTCACCTACTTGGTGGACTTCATGATAGAAGATATAGGATTTTTCGTCGACTATAGCCTATCCCATGTAGTGTTAGGCAAACCGTTTGTTGAAAAATCCAAGCTAAGCTATAACAAACCCGAGGGAACGGTTAGATTTACGGAAGGAGATGATGAGATTACATATAGGATACCTTGGAAAGTTAGTGGTTATGGTCATCTATCCTACTTTGAAAGAGATAATGTTAGAGCATTTGAGGAAAAGAGGAAATAGGATATTAAAAAAGGCTTGAACTTTATGTCGGAGAAAAGGAGACTCTACTATAAGAATTGCTTGACCTTAGGACCTAGGTATAGAGTAGATGAGAATTTTGTCAATATGATAGAGTTTTCATTGAGGATGAAAAATGAGATGACATAGGAGCACGACTTCGAGTCTAGCTACAAGAATCATAAATAAAGAAAAGCGCTTCGTGAGAGGCAACCCATGCTTAATTGTTTGCATGTTTTGTTTTTCAATTTTTGTGTGTTTTATATCTCTTTCATCGTTGTTTATTCTCATGTTAGACTTTCTGAAAATGTTTATTTTTGTTTTTAACCTCGTCTTAATTACATATAAAGGTATTTTACAAAAAGATAAGTGTAGGGAAGATCACATAAGTTTTTAAGAACATGAACATCATTGTTAATTCTCATATATAGTTTTACCGCCGATTTTACGCGAAGGTTTCGTTTGTTTTCTTATAAGTGTGCAGGTTATATTGGGCAAGAAGAAGAGACATACATTGGATGAAGCTTGTTACTTATGTGTTCTTCTTGAAAGAGGATTTAACCACAACTTCATACATAACCTACCGAGCTAATCAGGAGAGTACTAGTTTCTTTTCCTTACTCACCTTCCTTTATCATAACTTTGATGCTTTCGGGGAACATTGAGGACAATGTTCAGTTTAAGTGTAGGGAGGGAGAATAAAACGGGAACTTAGTAACTATTCACTCACTTGATCATTTGTCTTGTCCTTGGTGATTTGTGTAATAAACTATGAGAAATATTCGTTAGAGAAATTTTAGCACAAAATTTAAAAAATTTTATGACATTTACTAGCTAAACTTTAGTCTTAATAAAGCATCTCATGTATAGGAATTATATGACTAGCACAAAAACCGTTTACCACTCAAATTCCACCCCAAAAATGTGAGGTTCGCCCTTAGATATTTAGGAATAAAAGCATTCATTTTTAATGCTTAGTGAGTGTACCGGTAGTATAATAGATTCTAGAACTTGTTTTGTGGTTAATTCCGAGATCGCTAGTGAGACTACACTTGTGTAGTTAGGAGTAACTAAATGATAAGAGGCATTAGGATAACCCTTGTTTGAAACTTGTATTATAATTACATCTTCCACATTGGTTGAGTAATTACCCCACACCCTTGCGTTGTACTCATCTTTAGTACACGATACCCCTAGTTAACCCCTCAGAGCCTATACTTTTCGCGGTTCTCGTGATGTTTCGGTTCTCCGGAATATCAATGAAGAGCATTGTTTACAATCCACCCCTAAATGTACACCCAAATCGCCTTAGCCTACCTTGTATGCACTCATCTTTAGTGCATTATTGTTATCATTGTTAAACCCTTAGTTCAAATTTTTAGTTACTTGCATGGTTGCTAAGTCGAGTCATATCTTTTGTACACAGTTTTGGGACTCATGGGACTCATGGGTAAAAGTAATATTTTATGGAGTAACAGGAAAGAACGATAAATTCAAATTCCATTTGTCTACGTAATTAAATACTCCAAGTGTTTTGATCTTTTCAAACCGGGTCATTTAGTGTTAGAGAAATAAAAACTCAAGTGTAGGGATGCTCCAATAAATCCCTTATATTTTGATGTTATCGTAGAGGATAGTAGAGTAAAAAGGTATGTCTAAAAAAAGAAAAAAAAAATCGACATAAAAAAAGGGAGAAAAAGATAAGTTCAAAAAAAATAAAAAAATAAAATGAGAAAACATACGGGCTACCATCCTACATCTATATTTATGTTTATGTTTTTAAATTTATGTTTGTTTTGTTTCAAGTTATCTAGTGTTAGTGAGTCGGGTCTTGTCTTAGCAACGTCACGCTTTACATGCTTGTAACATAAGATTTTTGACTTGCCACCACTAAATATCCCCTATCCAACAAAACCCTTTATTTCCTTACCCTAAGCCTAACGTTACAACCTTTGTAAAGACCTCTTAGATAGTTGTTCCTAGGTGCTTACGCCAAAGCGGTGGAGGTTTGATCTAGTCTCAAGCTTATGGTAATCTATGTACTATGCCAGGTAATGAGTGTTTATCTTCCATTTTCAGTCATATTATATTTCATATAAACCAGAGAAATGAGAGAATCCAAACACTACTTGTGAGGTGCTAGTGTATAATTTATGTGCTTGTTATGACTATTGTGGCACTTTTACTTGTTATGAACTATTTTAAACCAATGCTTCATGCCCCTTAACTTATAAATTGATTGGTTAAAAGCACATTTGCTTGAGGACAAGCAAATACCAAGTGTAGGGATATTTGATAAAGATTAAAAACGTACACTTTTAGGGGGTCATTTAAGCCCTATTTCAACACATTTTATATCCGTTACTGCTTAATTTCGTTCTTTTTCACTTTTTAGGTCTTTTGTAAGTAAAATGATGGAATGAAGCACATTTGTACGAAAAGGAGCAAAAACATGAATAAAATGGCAAAGTCAAGATCGAAGACACTCAAGGCTGATCAATAGAACCTGACGGCGTCCCATCCAAAGGGCGACGCCGTCCCTCTATGAAGACTTGATCAAAAAGTGCCCACGACGGCACAGTGGAATTTCTAGTCCTAAAGCCTGACGGCGTCATGCCTAAAATATGGAGGGCATCACTCACATTTTTCACTCCAGACCGCCTAGATGTAGAACTCAGATGACGTCGCAACTAAAGACCGACGGCGTCACAACTCTCAAGTGACGTCGTCCCATCGATGACTTGACCCAGAAGAAACCCTAATGACGGCGACCTGTCGGCGTCGCATGCAAAAGGTGACACCGTCACGGTTGTAAATCTATATATAGAATTCGATTTTTCAGTATTTAGAGAGGTAGAATTTTGGAGAGCAAACCCTAACTCAGTTGTAGTCCGACTTGGACAGTATTCTAGGGTCCCATACCCTATTTTACACATCAAGATAAGTTTGTTAATCTAATTTATCATTATGTCTACCCCATGTTCAATTGATTGTGTGTATGCTTGCTAGTTTATCATGTCTAGCTAAATTACTTGTGAGTTTGCTTAGATCTATGAAACCTAGTTATTGATTGTTGTTATGTTGTTTCTTGTCTTAATTGATATAGGCTTACTAGTGCATTATTTATTGTGTGAGTATGCTTGATGATGATAAGGTTGACCGGATGAAATAGCTTAGGCTTACCGATTTCGTGAATCATATACGAGAGATAACCTCATAGAACTAGGGGATTCGCACACCCTATGGTTAATAGGAATACAACACGTTAAGATAAAGGACGTGACAATTCAACCGACCAATAAAAGATAACTAGGGAGTAATAGTATCTAAGTGAACACATCTTTAATCATTATACGAGCACACTTCAATTAAACATAGCTATCCGTAGTAATTAGATAATTAGTAGAAGCAGAGAAATCGTTAGAAGTATTCCCCAATCATATAACCCGAGATATTTACCTTGCTTTCTAAAAAAAAAAAAAAAAAAAAAAAAAAAAAAAACTAGATAACGATATCAACCCCCAAGGCTTACCCCATACTACACTACAACGATTAGGTTCACTGCCTAGAGGGTTGAAAAGCTTGCTCATAGAAAAGGAGGTTTTCTCGACCCCGGACCCTGCTATCATTGAGTGCCCATGCATCGCGATGCAAGGCTATACAAAAATGGTAGTTAGTAGTATTACGAAGTTGTGACGATTGATGGTGAAAGGTACTTGCTAGTCAATAAATGTGGTGTAATATTTGTCGTAATAAATATAATGTGTAAACATGGAGTAGTATACATTACTTCGTGCTAATATATGATTAGTAAATCGATATATGACATTTCTTAGTAAAATATGAATTATGGTATTCAAATGCCACACATTTTCATACCTTATAAACAACCTGAATTTTTTTATACCTTGACATGTGCGACTTTTTTCAATCGAATTTAGTTGTCTGTGATGACCACATTAGTAGCTTCTTTAGTTTTTATGTTGTGGTATATTGATTGTATATTTGAATCAGAGAGTATTTAAAGGTTGCCATTAATTATAGGTATTGTATAAATGTATTAGTGTTTAAGTAATACTAGAAGGGCACCACAAGAACGCGACGGCGGTCCGATGATATTTCAGAATGAACAAATGTTTTTCATTTTTACGCCTAATTCAAGTAAGTTTCTCTTTTTCAACTCCGCTTCTTCCCGACTACTAAAGAAAACTCATAAAATATATCAAAATGGATGTTGAATTAAAGAGCACAAAATTTTAAAAAATACGGTGAAATTAGATCATAAAAAAATTAAACGGATTAAAAGATATTTAAATTTTTAAAAAAAGTGATATGTGTCACCCCATTATCGGGCTCTTTATTTTATTTTAATTATATACCATCTCTTTTTGTTATTTTTAGTTAGAGTTTATACATTAATTCGATGATTAGACTTTTTATCTTATTTTTTAATTCTTTCCATAATAAGCAATAAAAAGTCTGAATTTTT
Organism: Chrysanthemum lavandulifolium; assembly: GCA_022545495.1. NCBI lineage: Eukaryota > Viridiplantae > Streptophyta > Magnoliopsida > Asterales > Asteraceae > Chrysanthemum > Chrysanthemum lavandulifolium. Next base: position 276,601,219 of record CM040241.1, read on the forward strand.
AAGCCTTCAATTTTAGAAGGCCTAAATGCATTATAAAGTAGTATAGATGTTTAGAACTTGTATTTTTGAATGAGATAATATTTTAAGACTAATAGTAACTATAGCTGATGTATATATGTATTATTGCATTAAATAATTGTAAACATAATTTTAAAACTTATGATGCTTCAAATCTATCTTTAAAAACCTTTAAAGAAATGAAGAATTAATGTCTAAAATGCATTATATGTAGTTTAGATATCTTAAAAAATAAATTTTATTAAAAAAAAATATAACTTAACGTGAAAAAAAATCTGCCCATATTAAATTACAATACTACCTTATGCGTAGACGAGTCCTATTTAAAACGATATATACATATGATCTAATGGAAACTTAACATATTATAAAAATATACTAACAAAAATCTTCGATAACAACATGTTAAAAACTTATTTAAGGTCCATTAAGTGAGAATATAAAGTATTTCAAATTTTTTATAGCGCATCAATATTAATTGCCAAAGCACATTAATTGTACGCTGAAGTCAAGCCTATTATCTACACTTAGCAAAGGCCCAGTATCAACAATTGATAAGCCCATCTACACTCCCAGACCATCCCAGCCATGCATCTCAGGCCGTGCTACAGACACGATGAAACAACTATCTCACAACTATGACTATAGGTTAAAATGTAGTATCTGACATATGACAATGGGACACTATAGCAAGAACAATGGAGACAGGCACGACCTGGTACGAGCCAAGGATAAGCCGTCACCTGTCATGTCTACTCGTTGGATGATCAACACCTGGCCTGTCTACAATCATTGATCATCTACGTGGGTCTTATCTTTGAACCCTAAATGCCTCTCTATAAATAGAAGGCACCTTACACTTAAAAAAATGGATCATTCTATTTACACTCGTACACTGTGTCACACAATTAAAACTCACACTAACATGGTTTGTTTTAGTGTTACCAAAACTCTTGATTTTTAATCATATTTTTTGGTCCTTATCGTTCATCACAGAAAACCGAACAACACAGCCATCTCAACCCAATCTTAATCATAATTTGCATACCATCCATAAACAATTTGTATCTTTGATGTTATACTTTCAAGCTAAAAGATTTAACATAATATCAAGAAAAAGCACTTTAAATAAAAACAAGATCCAACCTTCTTAGGAAAAACTACTGCTTTTTTTAAGCATAAAGCAAGAAAATTTTAGATTATAAAAATCGACAAAAAAGAATTTTCAGTTAAAAACAACATAATAACAGAGAAGATAATCAATGCCAAACACCCTCGAAGTCAGACTGGTTTATGAGAGTGAAAGCTTTTATTTTTAAAAATATCTAGAAAATAGTTAAAACTGAAACTTATAAGTATATCAATGGGCTTTGTCTTAACAATATCCGATGTGTGAGAATGTTCCTTAATCAAATGCTTGTGAACTAAAGTTTTGCTTAAGACATTGAGATTAATTTACTGTGTATATATTGTGATATTATTAGTTTTCCTTTAAAAAGATTAAATAAAATATATGTATAAAATAGTATGAAAAATGCAAATCAGTTTAAAAAGCTCTTTAATAAGCTTCTTCCAAAAGCTTCTCATCTACAAAATTTTGAGATACATAGTTTATAAAATAAGCTCTCCTAAACTTATTATATGAACTAAATTTGTAATATGTAAAGTTTATTTTACAGATATGCATACATTTCGACCACTAATAAGAAATTGTAGTGAGCTCTATATTACTCTTATAGTGTTACACGCCTTAACATCTTTAATCTTTCTGATATTTTTACATGAATATATGTAATTTTAAAGTGGTTACATGCTTAGGCTTCTCACAGTGGGTCGGTCGACATCGGTTGAGGGTCGGTTGTCTCATTGTGGGTGTTGGGTGATGGCCAGTTGGTCGAGGCAATTTGGACGAACTAGATTGCTTGGGCAACCGAATTGTGAAGTAAAAAATTGACACGTTTGGCATTTAAAAAAAAATAAAAATAAAATAAAAATAAAAACTTCTTTTAAAAAAACTTTATCACTTTACAACATTATAAATACTAACCTTAAACACATTTCTAAACACACAATTTCAAGTACAATTCAAACAACTTCTCATCAATATTCATCATGTCACAAAAAAAAAAAGACTCCCACATCAAAAAACCAACGATCCCTACTTCCCCAAAATTCCCGAAGTTGATTTTCTCATTGGATCCATCGTTTGTATTAACCGGTGTAACACTACCACAAAATCGGGGTATTCGTTTTCGTGCACCCGGTTTTGAATATCAAACACGACTACCACAACCCAACCAAAATCAAAACCCATTTTACGTCAATCGTCCATATTTCCCACCGGGTCGTCCTAATATCAATCAAAACCAATCACCAAGCGGGTCGTCATATCATCCTAACATGGATTTCTCCCAATCTTCCCAACCAAATCAATCGTTTTCACCGCTTCATGGTGTTAATCTTGATATGGATTTTGAAGATTTTATGGAATACCCTCATCAAAACTATTCGTCTCAACAATACCCTCCTCAAAACTATCAGTCTCAACAATACCCGAGTCAAGATGCTTCGATGGGGCAAGGTTCGGACACGGTTCATACAACGGTTCTATTCGTCTTGACGACGATGTCGAAGAGACGTCACCCGTCAAATCAAAGAAGCGTTCAAAACGGGCTACAAAGGAGAAGGGCAAGAATGTTGCAAACAAAAAGGCCGAACTATGGACAATGGAGGAAGAGGTCGCGCTTTGTAAAGCTTGGATACATGTGTCGAAAAATTCGGCTAGAGGGAACGCTATCAACCGAAATGGGTTTTGAGAGGAGGTGATAGCGTACTTTGAACAAGAAATTGGTTCAAAAGGAACCTACGACTCCATCACGACCAAATGGAAGGGTAGGATTCGTTCTAGGGTTGGTTTCTTTTGTGCAGTTATCGATAATATCAATAGGAATCACGGAAGTGGTGAGAATGACGAAGACGACTATCAAAAGGCTTGTAAAGAATACCGTGTGAGTCACAAGCATGATTTTACATTGAAGGAGTGTTGGAAAGTTTTGAGGAAGGATTATGCTTGGAAAACTGTTGAGATGCCTTCTTTCACCCCGAATAGTCGGAAGAAATCCAAGACTTCGGAAATCACCTCGGGGCCAACAAGAGGTCTTTTTAATCCCCAGGACATGGATGATTCTGAAAAGGATGAGACTCGAGAATCACAACCAAAAGGCCATGACGCATCCAAGAAGAAAGCACACGCCTCCTCTCGCGAGCCACCTAAATCATTTGTTAGTACGATGGCCAAGAACTTTTTCAAGTTCAGGCAGTCAAGTAAGGAAAAAAATAAGAATATGAAAGAGGAATACTTAAAGTTAAAGCAAAAAGAGTTGGAAGAGGCAACGGCAAGGCGAGCCGAGGAGTTCAAAAAGGAGAAACTTGAGATCCAACGTCAGCAACTTGCATTGGTAGCACAATCAAACCAGACACAAGAATTATTTTTTTACAATACACCCCTCGACCCATCTATGCCCGCACGACAACTACAAGAACTTCAACAACTTAAGGCAACAATCAAAGAACGACACAACTTAGATTATTAGTTTTAGTTTTTAATAAGTATTGTAATGTCTACGTTTTATTAGTTTAAGTTTAATTATTGTTGTAATATGTAAGTATTTTTATTAAAGAAGTTTAATTTTGTTTTTATAAATATTTAAATTAAAAAAATTAAAAAAGAAAATTAAATAAAAAATCATATGTCACCACTGTGGCAACTAAGTCGTCGGAGAAAGAAAACTGACGTGACACAGGTGACTCAAGTCACCACTGTGCACGGCCTTATATTGTATGATATATAATATATCTTTATAAACATTTTAGCATCAACATATTATATTTGATTTCACGTTATAATAAAATACATCATTCGTGCCACATGTATGAAAGCTCGTTTTTGAAAGTAGCAAACCTAAAAACATGTTGAGCATATGATCATACCATATATTAGTGACCTATACATTTTTGTGAAATGAATTATGCTACATATAACCAAGCTAAATCAAAGTACTAGTAACTTGTTATTTTATTGATAGTGTTATGACCAATCACAAATTTACACTTCTCTTACATGTATCATTAACTTCATGATTTTTAAATCAAAAAATTGTGATAAGTCGAGCAACAAGTCATATAATACAAGACATCTACATAGATCGCCTTTTCACATATACAAACAACTACAAATCTTGACTATGTGTGACTCCATGATCCTAAGAACATGATTGTTCTTATTGGATCCTCTACGCTTACTTTTCGTTTTAATCTTGTAACTTCTTTTGTACTAGAAACTTTTCTTTCTAGAGCTAAACTTTCACTTGTGTGGTCGTCATGGACAACCATAGTAGCTTGGAAAGCTTGTCGAAGTCTTCCGACAATTCTTGTGCACTTGTGAATCGCAATGGGATCACTAGAAAGATTTTGAGGCTTCATTGTTGGAACAAAAGTAGTGATATTTGAATGTTTGTAATTGTTGAGATGAAGAGAGTGAAGCTAATTGAAGAATATGGATTAGTATTTATAGAAAACTCTATGTATGGTGGTGGCCCATTAAGGGCCTACTGAAAATATTGGGATAACGGGATATGGTTTATGCTTTATGTTATGTCATATGTGGGATACAGATGAGTTTATAGGTAGTTGTTATAGTTTGGATTTCAGACCTTCTAAAGTGGTTATTTACTTTTTCTTTCTGTGTCATTTCAAAGTCCCTTTTAAATATGTCTTTTTGGAGATACATGTCGTGTAGTGTTTACCAAATGGGTATTTAATATTTTGATGTGTGAAATAAGCGTCGATGTTTGTATTATATAGTCACCTTTCCATTCCTGTCGTTAATTAAAGGGCTTATAGGAGTTTACTTTTGGATAGTTATAAACATACAATTTTTGGCCCCATAATTTTAAGCCAATGATAATCAGTTAATCACTACAACAATACAACATAGTACGAGTAGCTTACAAGTAATTTGAAATACTTAATGATACATCTTTTAGATCTTATAGGTGTGTATCATGCGAGACAACGCAACATAATGCTGATCATGCGAGAAAACAAAGTCTGACAATAAACACACGCATTTAGAATTGTTTGAGTTTGAGCTTTGTTGATAGTTATTGCAAAGCTGAGTCGCACATAAAACTATTTTCTCTTTAGTTGGAAATGGAACATGTCTTCTTCCGATGGAGCAAGAGGATTTTTCACGGAAAACACTCTATTTCCTGCATGCTGCCTGACAACAATCTCAATATTAATGACATTAGGATCAAAATGTTTACATATCAACTTCATGCCATTATATAATCCATTTTCCGGATCGAAATTCCATAAAAGAATATAGGGCATCCACATTTACGCAGTAGTGAGGAGGCAATCCATTAATGTTGAACGAGTTTAAAAGTCATAGGATAAAAGTTATGCGTGTCGTCTTACATTCACCAAAACTATAATAAACTTTCTCGCTGGAAAATCATCAATCAACTGATCATTGATGTTGTCAACATTTTCATTTATAGTTGATAAGATTGATTTTAAAATTATATCAGCAGATGAATGTGCATTGATGGCCAAGGAAGAAAATAATTATACTACTTTATAATGTATTTGAGACATTCTCAAAATGGAAAACTTCAAATTTTAAGCAACACGTTTACTAATAATGAAAAACAAAGTTAAAACTGAAAACTAAGTGTTTTGAATTTGTAATCTTGTAACAGTCTTCCAATAAATACCTAATAAATTTTGTTTTCAAACACCCTACAATAAAAAATATATGTTATAATACATATTGTACAAACTAATAAAACACACAAACTATTATACAATTTATATGAAAACAAGTTGATGATATATATGATTTTAAAAATGGACCGGACTGATGGGTTCAACTGGTTTAACCGGGAATTGGAGTCACCACTGGTTCGGCTAGCCAATAAAAGCAGTTTGAAAACGAACTGGACCATCGGAACCGGTAAAACAGATTAATCGGGACGGAGCGGGGATCATTTTCTTGTATTTCTCAAATTAATAATCTCGTCATTGTTATTTCGGTTGTGCCTGAACATTAATCACAGGGTACCCGCCGCCACAACGCGCGGGTACCCTGCTAGTTTTATTAATCAATGCATCTTTTTAAGTAGCCTCGGCAGTGTGGAATGGTCATGTCATCAGGTATGCGTACATAGTTTCCACCGATTACCTCCTCTACTCCGTCACGACTCGAAATAGAAAGTTTGAATACCAGTGATCCGTTTATGCCCTCATGTTTTGCTTTATGCTATTTTTTTGAAATATATACCCGATATACATGTAATGTAAAACAAGAGTCAAGACCAAAAACCTATAAATAATATGTAAATGGGGAAATTGCCGAAAGTTAAATGTGACAAAAAATATGAAAAATGTTTCAGAATCATGGATACATAGATGTCATGGACTCCATCGTTGAGTAATTGACATTTAACAAAAAAAAAATAGGTAAACTATCAACACCTCTCGCACTCATAGTGCATTTGAATTTGAGACGAAAATGTCTGAATCTCAATCAAATAATATTGTTTTTTTTTCTTTTTTTTCTTTTTTTTGTCAAAAAAAGGTGTGGATGTTATAAAAATAAAACATCTTTAGTCTTACGAAACATAAACACATGGATGGAGCATTATTAGGGCTAGAAGGGGCGGTGGCTCCTTAATATGTAGCTTCCATATGTATTTTTCTATATACCCTACCTATAATTATAGTTATATAAGAACAATTGTATAGTTTAGCCCCTCTAAAATTGCACAACTTCAATTCGGCCTCTCCTACAAACTTCTTGAAGCTCCATCACTGATAAACATATTTTAACATTAAATAAAGCTTTATAGTCATAAATTTAAAGTTTTTTTGTTTGATCACCGTACTTGTGGTTTATATAATCATGAAGCTTGTAGTTCAAACATAAGAGGGGTCGGTGTGGTGACAAGATCATGCCTCTTCATCACCGTCACCTCAGCATAACAAACCTGCACAACCAACCACAACAAACCTCCCATCCCTCATAACAAACCTCAACCTCTTCATTCGGGGCCCACTCCTACCACTTTACTTATTTTTATTCAAATTTTCAAATAAACTAAATTCATTTCATTAAAAATAAAAATACAATATAACATACGAAACGTAAAATAAAGATACGATAAAAAAAACATACGCAACTTAAGAAATACGTCAAATTATAACGAAACTAATTATTTGGATTCTGTTGTTGAAATTGTTCCCATTGAAGTTTTTGCCAAACATGCTCGATGAGACATCGTTGAAGCTTTGCGAGTTTGCGTTTATCATATAGTTCTTTGGTTTTTTTCCTTTGCAATTCGCAACGTTCAATCCATGTATATTGTAAATTTGGTGTCGGAGAAATATACGTTTCAGCAATGTCGGATATCGCAAATTGTTGATCTTTCAAAATCATCTTATGCAATATGATGCACGAGTACAAGATTCTCCGTAACTTGCTAATAGTAAATGCACGCGCCGGTTGGGCAATGATATGCCAACGTCCTTGGAGGACACCAAAAGCTCTTTCAAAATCTTTTCGAGCACTTTCTTGTTTCGCTTTAAATGCGGCATTTTTTGGGTTACTTGCAACTGTAAATGACTTGACAAAAGATGCCCACTCCGGGTAAATTCCGTCAGCTAGATAATACCCTTGCTTAAATTTAGACCCGTATACTTCAAACTCAACCTCAGGGGCGATGTCATCAAGCAGATCGTCGAATAACGGAGAATTATTTAAAACCGTTAAATCGTTATTCGCACCCGCTACCCCAAAAAATGCATTCCAAATCCACAAATCGTATGAAGCAACGGATTCAAGCATTATAGTTGGATATTTTTTATCACCTTTGTGAAATTGGCCTTGCCATTCTTTCGGACAGTTTTTCCATTCTCAGTGCATACAATCAATGCTCCCCAACATTCCCGGAAGCTTATGAACAGTGTTATGTGCATGGTATAAGTGACGAATGTCATCCTCATCTGGTTTTCTTAAAAACTCCTTAACATATAGATGGGTTATGCACATAGTAAAAAATCTAGGCAATCGCGTGCCGCGGTGTTCACCTATTTGTAAATACTCATCTAATGAATCAAAGCTACCGTAAGCCAATTGGCGTAGGCACATGTGCATTTTATAATCACACTAAAACTCATTACACCCTACAATCGGTCGCACTCTAAAGAAATCAAAATGCTTAGGAAGAGGATGATGAGTTTCAATATATGTTTCAATACCTTGTCTTATTTGTAAAAATAGACTACGGCTCATCTGAAAGCGACGCTTAAAATTATCATCCGTATATTTTGGGTTGTCACCAAAATAGTCGCAAGTAGACGCGTCTTCAAAGAACTTCACGCTCACGGGGACGTGTCGACGATGGTTTGAAGGGCGGGCTTCTTGTTCTTGCAATGTTTGCTCGCCTCAAACTCTTGAATAAACATTTCTAGGTCCCAGAACTCTTCATGTCACTTTCAGGAATAAGATGATTCACTCATGTAACTCATGTTTATATTGATTGAAATGGTTTAGTATTTTGATTGAAGATGGAGGAGATGAAGATGATAAAAATAGTGGTTATGATATGTTTATATAAGGGTGGTAAGTTTTTTTTTTTTTTTTTTTTTTTTTTTAATAAAAAAAATTAAAAATAAAAATCTATTTAATAACGGATATATTTTGAAATATATCCGTTTGTGTCAGAAATTCTTCTTCGTCGTCACCAAGGCGATAGGCTTCACGGCGAGCCACGACATGACACCCTGGTGTGGTGGCGAGCCACGACAAACCGCCACATAAGCCCACGGTGAGCCACGATCTTGCCACACCCAGTGCTCTAAGTATATTAATACTACTATTTTCTTTATTGTATTTGATTTAAGATCATTTGAGGACAAAAGATTCATTATATACCAAGGATTAATCTCCATCATTCTTTTTATTTGATCTAATGGATGAGATTAATCTCAACAATTTAAAAAGCACACTTTTATCATTTTTTTCAAATATTAATATCTTTCAAACCGTTAATCGTTAAGCGAAAAAATATATAATTGCGAAGATTTAATTATCTTTTCTGAGATAGACTTTGATATACTTCGACAAAAGCGTTTTTCATATTTTCACGTTTTTTCAAGTTTTTATTTTTACGTTCTTTGAAATTTGCATTAAAATCATATATGATTAAACACTAATTTGAATATCACATGTGATATTAGTGTTAAATCATACGAAAGATATGATATGTAATATCACATGTGATATTACATATCATATATATGATTTAACACTAATATCACGTGTGATATTCAATTTAGTGGTTAATCATATTTTCATGCAAATTCGATAGCGTAAAAAATTAATAAAAGAAAAAAACGTGAAAAAAGCGATATTTTTTCATTTTTCGAAAGTATATCAAAGTCTTGCCTCAGAAAGATAATTAAATCTTCGTCGCTGACGGTGTAAATATTTTCGCTTAACGATTAACTGTTTAAGGAATATTTAAATTATAAAAAATAAGTGAAATAATAAAATGTTTTTAATCTCAACCATTGATTTCTTATTAGATAAATGGTGAAGATAAGTCCCTTAGTATGTAAAAAAAGTTTGGTATGTAAAATGACTCTTCTCATTGTATTTAATACAATGTTATGATCAAATCCTACATTATAATGTCTTTATATATATAGTACCGCATATATACATCAGTGTTCTTACAAATTAATTTGACTTCTTTAACTAAGTTACAAACTAGTTTTCTTCTTTCGACAAATCAATTATGAACTATTTCTTGTAGCTACCTTTTGTAAACTATAAAACCATCACAGTTGAGTTACACAGTAACTGGTTTTTATAAGTTATCTTTACGTACCCAAAAAATGATTTGCGGCTTGCACTCCCCAGTGTTGAGATGAGGCTGAAAGACAATGCGCTAGAATAAAGAATGATCAAAATAATGTGAATGTCAATTAGTTGTTTTAATGGCTTATATATTTATATAGGTGACCTTAAATATTAACAAATAAAGATATAACGTGATGACCGGAGGCTGCAGCGGACGATGTGGTGGCCGGCAGTTCACAAGAAGTGGGCGGCAGAATATGGTTGTAGGGTTTTGAAAGGTTGCAAAGGGTGGAGGAGACAATTGTTATGTTTTATTAGCTCAACTATAGGCATTAAGATGCTTCTTTCATGTCTGATTCCATTAAGATGGTTTCATCTCTGTTTGCCTTAAAATGAAAAAAAAAAAAAAAAAAAAATTGCTCACACACACACACTTAACGCCCAAAACCTCCGACCGATTAAGAGCTTTCATCTATTAAAAAGATGTTAAGACTTTTTTAGAAAAGACAAACACCGCTTTAGGTTTGGATCACCTTAGATGCTACATCTTTACATTAACAATATGGATTTATCATATTGCACGTAATAAGTAACAACACTTATAAGAGATGTTACAAACAAAAGAAAATATAAGAAACATAAGTATCATTATGCTATACTTTTATTCTTCGTCATTTTCACTTTCACTTTCATCAGTTATACTTTAAGACTTTTTCCGTCCAAATAACAAAACTTAATTTTTCAAAAAGTTCCTAGCAGTTACGTTGGCAATTCATAATCATCAACCGAGATGACAATAACAAATCGGGATTGAGAGCGCGACTATGATAAATCTGTAAAGAACGAAAAAGAAATATGAATAGATGGTTAAAATAAACGAAACACAATAAATAAAATACTACAATTATACCACCCTCATTCTGATTAGAAACTTGTTCAACAATTTTTGAATCACTTATTTCTGTCAATCAGCTAACACAAGTGGTGTGTTATACAGAAAGTGTGTTCATGTATTTTTTAGAAAATTAATATGTTGTCATTAAATATAGCAAATTCTATTTTTTTAAAAGAATATTTATAAAATGTTGTCATGCATTACAATTTAAAAAATTGTTAACTAGTTAAAACACCAAATTGTTATGATGTTGAGATTGTCGAATAACACCATTTAAATGAGATTATACAAAATGTGTTGACTTCAAAATCTAGCAGTTTGAGATTTGAGTGTGTAATCTATACTACATCTATATCTATACTACATTAAAAATAAAAATGGTCAATTGGTCAAATATTGGAAAAGTGAAATAGTGAAATTATAGAAAAGTAAAATTCTTGCATGTAACTTTTACATTACAACTATTTAATTTGATTTTGCATTGTAAAATTCAAATCGACTTATCAACGTCAGCCCATTCTAATAGGTAGATATGTTCACGTATCTTTACTACATTAAATATTTTTATATGTCGTTTGATACATGTTAAGCATTTTTGCTAGAGTTGAATTATCACATGTTACAACCGTTTGTAATTACATTTTGATCTTTTCACGTTCTATTTTGAACGTTATATGAAATCCTTACCACAATATTGCATACCGTTAATTGTCTGCCGCTAGAAACCGATGCCGCTAGGCACGGGTACTCGCCTAGTATAAAAAAATGGTCGAACTTTAAAAAGTGAAATGTTAAAAGTCAAAGGTGGGAGAAATATATGGTGTAATTAATAGTCTTATTAAAACACACATTACTTAAAAGAATAATAATTTATTCATATTGTACAACCAATTAAAAGCATATCTACCAAATTAAAAACAACCAATTAAAACACCCCTTACTAAAAAGTACAATAAAATTTTCACAATGTACAATTTAAACAAGCAACAACATAATCCAAAATAAAAAATAGAGTAAATTACACCATTCGTCCCTATGGTTTGCCCAAAATAACACCGCAAGTCCCTTTGTTTTTATTTTCGCGTCATGAGTCCTTATGGTTTGCCCAAAATAATACCATAAGTCCCTATCTCTAACGATCATTAGCTTTCTCCGTTAACTCCCACATGTGCCTTTGCCGTCCATTTCTAACGATCGTTAAGCGTTTTTGCGCCGTCCGCTTTTGCATTTTCGCACGCCATCCCATCCGTATTTGCTCGTTTTGTCCGTGTTTGCACGTTTTCATCTGTTTTACCCGTTTTGTTTGTTTTGCGTTCTCGTCGTTTTACGTTTTTTCGTTTTGCATACTTTTGTTTGTTTTTAGCCGCGGTTTTACGTTTTATCCGCTTTTGCATGTTTTCATCGACGTTTTTATGTTTTGCAGTTTTCGTTGTTTTGCACGCTTTGTTTGTTCATTTTATGCGTTTTAAATACATTTTCACGTTTTCGTCTAGTTTTTCATGTTTTCATCCATTTTGCATTTTTTCATTCATTTTTTTACGTTTTCATCTGTTTTTGCACGTTTTCGTTTGTTTCTTCACGTTTTTATCTGTTTTTCGTGCATATAAACAAAAACGTGAAAAAAAAGGGACAAAAACGTGAAGAAACAAACGAAAACGTGCAAAAACGGACGAACACGTAAAAAAATGAACAAATACGTGAAATAATGAACGAAAACATGCAAAAACGGAGGAAAACATGAAAAAATAGACGAAAATGTTAAAAACACACAAAAACGTATAAAAACGAACAAAAACGTGCAAAAACAGATGAAAACGGTAAAACGGACGGCGATAAAATGGACATAAACGCAAAACGGATGAAAACATGCAAAACGGACGAAAAAGTAAAACTCAAAAAGGAACAAAAGTATGCAACAACGAACGAAAACGTAAAACGGACGAGCGAACGCAAAACGAACTAAAAGTGCAAAACGCGGTGAAACGTGCAAAACGAACAAAACGTGTAAAGGGACAAACGTGCAAACACGGACGAAAACGAGCAAATACGGATGAAAACGCAAAACCGATTTAAAAACGCAAAAACGCTAACGATCGTTAGAAATGGACGGCACATGTAAGGCACATGTGGGAGTTAACGGACAAAGCTAACGATCGTTAGAGATTAGGACTTATGGTGTTATTATGGGCAAACCATAAGGACTCATGACGCAAAAATAAAAACAAAGGGACTTACGGTGTTATATGGGGCAAACCATAGGGACGAATGGTGTAATTTACTCTATAAAATAATTAAAAACACTAATTAATGTTATTTTTAAAACATCCTAAAATGAAAAGTACATGTTATTATACACATTATACAAATTAATAAAACACACAAAGCTTCATACAAGCTAACAGTTGATGGTACATATAGTTTTGAAAATCGGACCGACCAACGGTTCAACCGAACCCGGTGTCGCCACCGGTTCGGCTAACCAATAAAGCCATCCGAAACGAACCGAGATGACCCTTTGAAAGCGATACAACCGGTGAATCGGTCTCATCGAGATCTATTTCTAGTTATCGTTACTGAGTACCGCGCCGCAAACTCGCGGTACTCGCTATACTATATATAAAGGAAAAAATAAAAAGTGAAAAGTTGGAACTAAAAAAGGAAATGTTGAAAACATATGTTTCAAAAGGAAACTATTAATACATATCGAAAACTGGGTTGACCCGGGCCCAATTTAATTTGACCCTTTTTTGACCCAACCCGCCCGGTTGAATCGGTTTAAATCCACCCGTTTTTCGACCGGAATGGTTCAACTGGTTGAACCATTCGGGTCAAACCGGGTTTCAAAACATTTTAACAAAAAGATATATCGCTATTAAATCTCGTTGCTATGCACGAATACTCGTCTAGTATTAATTAAAGAGTAAACTACACCATTCGTCCTTGTGGTATACGTTGACCATCAAGTTTCGTCCTTTGACCAAAAAAATAGCACCGTTAGTCCTTAACTGCGAAACGTTACTCAGCGTTGGTCCCTCCCTTTAACGGTACCCACTAACGCCCATTAAGTTTCATCACATGATACCCATGTGAGGGTATTTTAGTCTTTTACCACTTTCTTCTTCCTCCATCACATCCATCTTCATCCCCTCCCTTCTTAACAAGCACACTAGCACCACCACCATCATCATCTCATCACCAGTCACCACCACCACCATCTTCATTTTCTCACCCCACCACTGTCACCAAACGCAACATCTCAAATCTTTGGTTGTACATTCTTACATTTTTCATCCTATTTATAATTTGGTCCCAACTTTAAAATTATAAATGTCACTTTCTTAAACAAACATATAGTAACCATATAAACAATTTTATATTGACAAAATCCCCTATAATGTCCTTTACCAGGTGCTTTTGGATACCAAAATGGAAACACAACTTTTTTTTTACCTCACACTATCCTTTATTCTCACACCAATTCTTTACTACTTCCTACTTTACGATCCCAAACTCCGGGAACCAACCATAGGTTCACCGCCATCATACGCGGTCATTGGTCGCCTCGTATCTTTCTACCAAACCGACATCGCTTACTATCATGGTACAGATCCGCTCTCATCATCACCAACTCAAACTATCTTCCTCCAAAATATTACTTGACGTTATAGACTTTTAATTATCGCTTATTACACTAAAAGGAAAAGAAAACACCCATGACCATTCTCATCAGAAAGAACAAAGCATTGCTGTCAATTCATCAAAATAAATTAAACCCAAATCATGAAATCGGCGGCAGGTGGTGACCCCAGATCTGTGACCGACGGTCACTGGTTGTTGGGAGGGTTGGCTGGTGAGTGGTAAAGGTGGCCGGAGGTTGGGGTGGCGATGGTGGTGGTTTTCTTTTGATGAACACTAAAATCCCTCTCTCTCTCTCTCTCTAACATCACAACTCGACACCACAGAAACCCCCATCACCACCTGATAGCACCATGCCATCAACAACATCATCACCTGCGACACCACCACTCGGCCACATAGCAGCCACGCATCAAGGAGGAGATCAAGGATTGATTAGGAATTGCTTGATCCGTAATATCACCACCTCGGCCGCTTCTCCATCACCACATACCTCCTCACCTTTCTCCTCTTCGTTTTCCGGTAAGTCGACAAACACGTAACCATTTCTTTTGTATCAAAATCGGATGTAACCGATTGTATTATTTCGTGGATTAAAGATCGAATAAAACTTTTGGAAGATTTTCGTGGTTAAAACCGATTAAGAGTGGTGTTTGGTTGCTTTTGATATCGGTCGATGGGTTGAAAAGAAGAGAGCAGATGAGAGAGAAGTTGAAAAATAAAGAAGATGAAGTTGAAAACAAAGGGTACAAGGACCAAAATACCTCACATGGGTATCACGTGTTGTCACTTAACGCCTGCTTATTCACCCGGTTAGGGTGAGGACCAACGCGAGTAACGCCGCAGCTTAAGGACTAACCGCAAATTTTTGGTCAAAGGACGAAACTTGATGGTCAACGATACCACAAGGACGAATGGTGTAGTTTACTCTTAATTAAATCTTTCTCATTTGAGTTGAGTAAATTATATAAATGGTCATTATGGTTTGTCAATTTTTCATATTTAGTCACCGAACTTTTTTTGACATACATGGTCATGAAGTTTCAAATCGTTCACGCATTCGGTCCATTTCGTTACATAAATGGTCACCAAGTTTCAAACCACAGTGACCATTTATGTAACGAAATTGAAACCTTAATGACTGAATCTGTAATGATTTGAAACTTCAGTGACCATGTATGTTAAAAAAAAGTTAAGTGACTAAATGTGAAAAAATGGACAAACCATAGTGACCATTTATGTAATTTACTCTTTTGAGTTTTAAACATTCTCTTAATATCTATTCTCTGTTACATTTTTTTTTAATTTCTCTTTACCAAACGTACATTGTGTACTAGAGATTTGACATACCTCTCCACCTAAACGTCAAGAAGCTGATTTTTCTTTTTTCATAGTTTTCTTTCAAAATTTTTTTTCCAAGATGACCAAGGACATCACTAAAGAGTACAAGAACTCATATACTAAGGTGAAAAAGGACATTACTCTTTCATAAGAGTTATGCAGTGGTTTACATCCAAACAAAATTTATATTAAAGTTATGTTTCATAAAATTTAGATTTACATTCAGCAATTGATACATGTCGGTCAGTCGATATACCTTCCATGAAAAGAGAAACTATAAACGGTCAAAAAGGCGTACAAAGAAGCCTAACTTTTATTTTCGCAACGGAGATCCACTTGTGTGGTTGCTTTTGAAATTAAAGGAATTATATCCACATCGAAAAGGAATTCTCTGCATCAAATAAAGCAGCTGGATCGATGTATCGACATAGTAACAACTTTTATATGCATGTGCTAAAGGTATCGAGTACCTATCAACGGCTATCATGACGATCATTTCATTTTGTTACTTCGGATTACTGGTACTAGAAAATTTTAGAAAACATTAGAGCGTACCCAAATTTCGCTTCAATGATTAGACGAGTGAATCTATGTTTCGTTTACTTATAAATCTTTAATATAGAAGTACACTTAGCCGATTTAATTCCAATACAATGAAAAGTTTGAAGAAAGAAACAATAAACGAAATTTGATTTAGTTTTTAAAGGCAGTGGTCCAAAATAATTAATATCAAACCACTTGCTGAACAAATACAAATAATACACAACAAAACTTTATTTTATCTTTTGGGATGTTGCTTAAACGACACAAAATATTAATAAACTCATCATCTTGGCACGTTAAATACAATATCCAAATACATGCATGCACTATTCACAATAATGTTACATGAAAGCTTAAATTTATTTTAATAGGTCGACGAGGCTTCTAAATATTGAATCAAGAAAGATTGAACTGCTAAACAATATTTTGTCAAATTAGGCATGACGTACTAATCGATCTCGACTCTGGAGTAAGTACGTTCTCACGAACTTTAACTTCAATTCACTTGTTAAACACTTCAATTTTAAGAATGTTTGTAATCGAACTCGATCTACTACTAGAAAAACTGCCAATAGCAACGGACCAAATTGCTGCTACACCCTATATTTGTTGCTATTTGATGCTAGCAACGAATTTCGCAACAACTTTAACTTCAATTCCACTTGTTAAACACTTCAATTTTTAAGTATGTATTTGTAATCGAGTTCGATAAGCTCAAACCAGCCTCAAACATTGAATTCTTGCTATGAGTTCCAATCATTTGTCCCATGCATGATCATGGTCTAATTAACGGTAGGAAACATGCAATGTAAAGCAATCATATCTCGTCCTATCTCTTTCATTGTTGGCTTTACAAGCAGCGTAAGTGAGTGCCGCTACAGAGTCAGTTTCCTTTTAAATGAATTTCCAAAGTTCCCAAGAGTGAGATTTTATTTTAGTCGGTACATATTCAATGTTTCGGGTCATGAGCAAATAAATCAGTGAGATGAATAATCTTTAGGGCCACTTTTAACTATTAAGGAAGTATGAACATTCATGTTCATAGTAGAAAGAAGAAACCGATTATCATATTTTTGAGTGATCAGTACTATTTGTTCTATCTTCATTTATATATCTTCATCTTATAATCTGTAACTTTGATTGTATAATCATTTATATTGAGAGGGTCATATAACCTAGAAGAGACAGGTTAACCACCAAGCCATATATATAGTTAACTGACTCTTCATGATTTCATGATATTATAATTGACAGTCATATGCTTTTATATTATCTTTTAAAAATTATCAAGACTTGATAACATTGAATTATTTATATGATTGAATTATACTACAAATAACTTATGTTTTAACACCATTGCTTTTGTATATGTACTAAAGTAACAACTTTTGACAAATTCAATCAAGAAACATATATAGCCACATGAATTTCGGTAATAATACTTTGTTATTTATAACTATCACTTACATTTACCATTAATTATATGGTTTTTAATCGAATAACCATTATAGGTGGATTAACAAGTCATTTAATACACGAAAGATTCATCGATCAACAATTATGATTGTTTTAATTATCATGTATGGCTCCATGATCCCAAGAACATGATAGTTCTAATCGGATCTTCCGTATTTAATACACGATTAGGTCTTTTAACTTCTTCAATATTAGAAACGTGTGTTTTGGCATGTGAACTTTCATTTCTAGTATCATCAACTAGTATAGTAGCTCGAAAAGCTTGCCGAAGTCTTTCCTTGACCATCCTCGTGCACTCGTGAATCGCAGAGCTATCACCGGATAGATGTTGAGGCTTCATTGTTGTCCCAAAAGGCTGGTGATTTTAGAATGTTTCGTAAGTGCAGAGAATGTTTAGTTGTGATGTTAGAACTAGTGAACTAAGATGGAAGAATATTGATTGATATTTATAGACGATATACAGAATGGTGGCCCACGGTGAGCCCACTAGAAGGATAGGGTCGATACTTTATGTTTGGTGGTGGATTACAGTTTGGGCCTTCTAAAATCTACAAATTCTGGGATTTTACTTCTTCTTTTTATTGCCTTTAAATTTTAAGTTTTTTTTAAATTACTTTTTGAGAAATAAGATTTTGTGTCATGACTCAAAATCAATTTGGTGTTTCTTTGGTTGTCAAACAGAATATTCAACAGTTTTTAGCAAGTTATAGCTTTTGGTTGTTTATTTATAACTTGAAGTTTAGTCCCAAATTAATTTTGTTTGGGTTTCTTTTCGATCGGTGAAAAGTTAGCGTTGAGGTATAATTATGATTTTAGAAATGGTTTAATTATAATATGTTTCTATCTTATATATCGGGAGAGAATTGAAAAATATCTATCGGATACGAGTGAAATTTCATTTAAAATATCTTATGCTACCTGGTAGGTAAATTTCGGATTTCTTAGACCACCCATAAAGCTTACCAAGTTTGATAAAAGCGTTAAGCAATCAAAATTATGAATGTAGGGACCGTTGGAGGTGGGCGCTTCACAGTTAGAAAATTATCAAAGTTGGTGGAAGAAAAGACTCTTAACCTAAGTTGCACGGGGACGGAAACGGAGGCGGGGGCGACGGACGGATACGGTGCACGAAGCAAGAACATCCTAAAATTCAAAGAACAGGCAGACGGGGAACGTCCATATCTTTATAATATATTTTAGTATATGACATTGTTTTCCAGAAAAATATTACACAAGATTCAAAATTCCAAACAAATATTACTAATAATTATCAATTAAAACGTTTGCACAAAATAATGTAGAAATTACTTCCTTCCGCCTTTGACTCATACATGGAAGCCTGTATAAAAACATGCCTCATAATAATAAGCAAAGCAATCACAAATCTTGCAAGAAATACACATATATAGAAACAAAAAAAAAAAAAAAAAAAAAAAAAAAAAAAAAAGACACCGATATTGTCATATAAATAATATTTTAACTCGTGTAATTAGCAGTAACATATCATTCCCCATTGCTGCGATAATTGTATTATTAGTTTCTAGTATAGATGAAACTTGCAAGAAATCCAAAATTGAACTTTTTTAGGTAATTGAACATAAATACTCACCCTCAAGGCCTCAATGACCTCACAATTACTCAGATTGCAAGGTTTCTTTTTCGTATGATCACCAAAACCACTATGGAGTATCACTATCAGACTCCACATTTTCGCAAGAGAATACTTGAAAAGATTAGCAAAGCCAAGCCTCTGTGGAGTATCACTATCAAACTCCACATATATCTAAGGATGAAACATATTTACCTATTTACCGGATTTATAAATAATTTGATAGGCGTTTCTTCTGATTTTCAAATAATTAGTAATGTAATTCACCGATTAACAGAATGCTAAAACCCTAGAAGAGAAAATTACATGATGTGAAAGTACACACCTCAGGATTAACATGAAATTGGGGGTTTGTTAACTTCGCTCATGAAAAGCCTCTTCAAAATCAGAGCACTGAAGCGCTTAGATTATGAGATGTAACTTACTGAAATAAGGTGAGCCAAACACAACAGTTATAAGAAATGTAGAATATCAATTATTCTAAACTGGAGGGGCATTACAGAAATCGCCTCAGTCATATAAGTTCAAGAATCTTTTAAGAACAAGCTTCTTTGTGCGATGTTTTATTGAAGTTGAGATATATTGAGAAGATCGCGAGCAAATAGATATATTACAATACTAAAGTAGTTCAACATGAGCATTCAAGTACAATTTTGGTCAATATATCCAAACCAGTTAGTGATTTTAGAATTTTGTTGCAAGTACAATGAAAAAGTGTTTAAAAACTATCTACACATATAAGTCTTTATCATTTTGATGCTCAAAGCATATGGCAAAGTGTTTACCAAACTATTTAAGTCTTTGAGAATAAATCGATGCTCACAAATATTTAAAGTCATTAGCAAATTAACCTTACCAATGATCAACAATGATTCGGAAAATTCGCAACCGCTTAGTACATGTATTTTAAAGTTGTAGCAAGATACTTTAAATAGATGGATAAGCGACCTCAACTCGCACCACCACCAAAGAACCACCTTTTCCAACGATTTACTTATTGAAGGTCTAACATGTAATATACGTCTAAAGCACATCATTTTCTCGAGCAATGTTAATTTCAAATAGTGCTACGAATTTTATGCTTATGGGGGATACAAAGATTAAAACTTACCACCCGAAATATGAATTCATCCTCTTAGTCAAAACTTGATGATACGACGAAGATCTTCTGGGCGTAAACACAGATGAAACAAATACTTTGATCCCTTGACTTTACACTTCCAGTTCTGAGATGATCAATAAAATTATATAATGTACATCACGTAAATGGTTAATTCTTATCTTAATTCAATGTAAAAAAATAGCATATGCATGCTTCAGTTTTGTATATTATTGTAATAAGCAAATATCAAATATTGATGTGAATTCGATAACATACCATGTAATATATTAGCTTCCAGATGACTTATCCTGTTCAAAGTCCATTAGGAAGTCGGTCAAGTTTTCATAGTTGGCTATAGCTTCATCCAACGTCATTTTACCTTTACCTTTTGCAGGTTTTGACTGTACATAAGAAGTGAACGTGTAGCAATTTTAGAGTAAGCTAAAAAATATCCAATAATAAGACCATTTACAGGTCGAAAGTTCCTATCTACTTTGTGATAATATTGACCATTTAATAGGTCGACTTGACATTAGTTTTTATCCCTAAGGGTTAAATGGTTAAGATAAAATATTGAATAAAGATGTAATGAGTCAAATGGGTCGAAAGAGCTAAACGGGTTGAAACTCATTCAAAAGGTGCTTGAATATATTATTTGGCAGTCAACCTATACCAATACGACCCATTTTATATCTTTACCCAACCTACCCGAGTTCAGACCCACCACCCATTTTATCATCACTAACTATATTTGACAAATATGCAGTGATTCAATGGCCATAACATAAAAAACCTTAGAAAATATAAGATTAGAAATTACAAAAAAGCACCTTTATTTTGCGTAGCTCTAGGGTAGTTCTCAGGATACTCGAATTAGTCCTTAGTATTTTCGTCGTCGTAAAATTTACCCTCATCGTCACTATCCTATTGTAGAAAAATACACGCAACCAATAGCTTGATCTAAGACTTTTATTTCACTTGTTTCGAAAAATGACAAAAAACGGACGAGAACGTAAAAAACAGACAAAAACGTAAAAAATGGACGAAAACGTAAAAAAACAGATGAGAATGTAAAAAATGGACAAAAAAGTAAAAAAACGGACAACAACGTATATAAACGGACGAAAACGCAAAAACGGACGACAGCGTAAAAAAACGAATAAATAGCGGATGAAACATATATAAACGGACGAAAACCAGTAAAAACGAACAAAAACGTAAAAAAACATACGAAAACGTAAAAAAGCAAACGAAAACGTAAAAAAAACGGACGAGAACGTAAAAAAACGTAATAAAAACCAGACGGATACATATAAAAAACCTACGAAAACGGATTAAAAGCAGACAAAAACGGATAAAAAGCGGACGAAAGATATAAAAACGGATAAAAGCGAGTAAAATGGACAAAAACATAAAAATTAACGGACGAAAACGTAAAAAAAACAGATGAAAACGTAAAAAAAACGGACGAGAACGTAGAAAACGTAAAAAAAACGGACGAATACATATAGAAAACGGATAAAAAGCGGAAGAAACATATAAAAACGGACGAAAACGAGTAAAAGACTGACGAAAACTTAAAATGAGGACTAACGGTGCAAAAAATATTAACGGAGGGACTAACGGGCAAATATTATTTAACACTTAACGGGTAAAACTAACGACGTTAGTGCTCAGGGATGATTAATGCCAAAGGTTTGTGGACTTGGGGATGTTTAATGTTAAAGGTTTGAGATAGGGATGATTCTTGCGAAAATACACAAACCACATGGATGATTTTTGCAGTTTACTCTAATAATAATAAGAGTAAAGTCCTAAATACATCCCTTTGGTTTGCCCTTTGTCTCGCTTACATCCCTAAACTTTTTTTTGGCACAAAATCATCCCTCCGTTAGTAAAGTTGGCACAAATACATCCCTCTGTTAGTAAAATCAGTTAATGAGGACTAACGGTGCAAATAAAAATATTTGCACCGTTAGTCCTTAGTATTGTCATTTGGATTTATGTTACCCCGCGCCCCCCAAGGTTCTTGGTCTTGTCATTTGGATTTAATTCTTTTGAAGTATTTAAAGGAAACAAGTTAGAGTTTTTAGTCATTTTCTTAAACCCTAGACTTACTCCTCCTCCACTCACACTCAGCCCACCACCCCACTCTCTACCGCCGCCACCATCATCGGCCACCTCCTGCCACCACAGCTATCAGCCGCCACCGGCACTCTCTTGGATCGATAAGAGCAAGGAAATCAGTTTAGATCGGGGAGAAGGTTACGAATTGATTCTCTTGGTGCCTTTGTTCGTGTTAGTCTGTGGTTGTTCGTGATAACATCATCACCACAGCTGTGCCACCACCGTCATCTCTCTACCTCTTATTCTCACTCATACCCTTGGTATGCCAAAAGTAAATATCATTCTTGTTATATTTTTATATGTAAAACCGGTTAGTGGTATTATTTTTCATGGAATTAAAAAGGAGCTTAAACATGCTTGAAAATGTTTTACATGATTCGTGTGGTGTTAAAGATTTAAAATGGGTGTTTGTTTGATTTGGTTTTGTAAACGGGTCGGGTTAAATCCGGGTATGATTTGCAGATTTTGTCATGGGTCGAATCTGAGGTGTTTGTAAAACTCGTATGAAAATGGTGTTTGCGGTTATTTTTGCTTCGGTTAATGTGATTTAAGGTATATGATGTAAATGGGTTCTCTTGAAAATGGATTGTTACCATTAAAAAAGGAATCTTTATTAAAATCATCATCAAGAAATGAAAGAAATAATTCATTTGGTCAACAAAGAGGAAGTAGTAGCAGCAGATCAAGATTTGCATGATTTATAGTTTTGAAAAAGTTGGATTACTTGCAATGGATTTCTGCAGTTGCTGTTTTTATATTTTTTATGTTTGTGTTTCAATTGTTTCTGCCTATTTCAAGTATGGAAAAACGTGGTAGTGAGTTTTTGAGGCAAAAGAGTGGTGGTGATGAGAGGTTGGATAGTTTGATTAAAGAAATTTGTGGGTTGGATTTTGGTGAAGGTGTAGTGGTGGCTGTGGTGGCGGTGGGTGGCGGTGGAGGTGGAGGGTGGTGGCGGTGGGTGGTGGTGGGTAGAGGTGGGGGTGGTGGCGGTGGGTGGTGGTGGGTAGAGGTGGCGGTGGCGGTGGTAGGTGGCGGTGGGTGGTAGCGTTGGGTGGTAGGTGGCGGTGGAGTGCAGCGTTAGTCCTTAGGACTAACGATGCAATTTATTTTATTGCATCATTAGTCCTAGGACTAACGGTATAAATATTTTCTTCCGTTAGGAGATAACGAAGAAATATTTGCACCGTTAGTTCTTATTAACCGATTTTACTAAGAGGGATGTATTTGTGCCAACTTTACTAACGGAGGGATGGTTTTGTGCCAAAAAAGTTTAGGGATGTAAGCGAGACAAAGGGCAAACCACGGGATGTATTTTGGACTTACTCTAATAATAATAATAATAATAATAATAATAATAATAATAATAATAATAATAATAATAATAATAATAATAATAATAATAATAATAATAATAATAATAATAATAATAAGACTAAAATACACCGTTGGACCCTAAACTTGGGAGGGTGCATCGCGATGGGACGAAACTGGCCATATTCATCGCCATGGGTCCAAAACATGGCCATTAAATGCCAGATTAGTCCTTTGACCAAGTCGAGGGTATTTTAGTCCATACACATTTATACTTTTATAACACATTTATGTTTTACCCCTTCATCTTTCATCCTCTTCATCATCTACCCAAATCATTCATCTCCCCAAATCATCATCTCCCCAAATTTCAAACACCCCCATCTTGCCTTACAAACCTGTAACCAGTACGAGTGCTAAATAATCATTTGTTTGAATATTTGAATCAATTCCATTTGTTTGAATATTGGAAGCTCAGACTTTTTGAGAAGGCCAACTAGCAAAATGGTATTTATAAGTTACTCCATTTTCTTATACTACATGTGTATTTAACTTTTTGATATGCTGAAAACCATATCAATGATCAACTAATTGCTACATGCTGCTATACGAGTATATGGTATTCTTAAATTAAGCGGTTCTCATCAGGATTTTGGAAGAACTTCATAAAATGCAAAGTCGAGATCTTGACAAGCTGTTTATAAGCTGACCTTTTCATTACTCTTGCATCATGTCTAACCTTGAATTGAAAAGTACAATACAAGCTGCATGCTGAAGCAAGTGGTACTGTTAGTTTTTTGAGTTGGGCTTCATGAAGAAAGCTTGATCTCAGTTTGTGTCAGCTACATGTATCGGTTGTCTCATCTTTGTGTGTCTAAATCTCATTTCAAGTTAAGATGGATGCTATCCCTTTAATTACCCCACTACAAGGCCACTATCTTCTAGCAATCAGGTGAGTCTCGTGTAGTGTAATTAAAATATAAGGAGCTCACCTGAAATTTTCATTAACGAGAAGTCAACATCTAGCAATCCATATATTGGTCAAAACAGAATAACAAGTAGCGTAATGGAACATCTAATTTAAGGCTAAGTGATGACCAAGTGGTAGTATGACTTTCATACTAGGTTGATGTGATGATGTCCTAAGTTCAAATCACTTCTAACAACCTAGGAATTACATGAAGTTGCTGTAGACATCGACTTCATCAGATATTATTAATTACATGAATCATGGGAATAAAGAATTTCCCTAAACTTGATCAATTTAATCTAGCCTTCCGTTATTATTTGCAATCACTACATGACTAACTCTTTCTTTCTTTAGATGTTTTGTAACCATTTCTGACCACTTATCTCTAAGTCGGCCACTCATAAAAAGCGACTAATGCTCTGTTATTCACACTACCATGATAATCCCTCGTTCCCAATAATATCTTTAAGAATACGTAAGTTTCGGTTAATGAACATTCAAATTGTAGTAAACATCGTGAAACAAATTTAAGGACACTATTTATGTGATTACAAGATTTATATAGATAATCAAGTTACAAAATTTATAGTGTCTAGTGATGAGCTGCTGGAGACATGGCAATGGTGGCAAACTGGAATATGTCACTTTAAAGAATTTTTAGTATACAAAAGTTTAAGATGGACTTTTCTTTCCGAAGGATTTAATTTCCAAACATGTTAAAAAAAAAAACTTAAAGCATGGTGGCAAACCTGGAAGTGAAACAGATAACGTTTTACTTGACAATCATTGTTTTGCACTTGTAAAACTTGAGAATGTCAACTGAGTACTCTAAACATATTGGTTATATGTTGTGAACATTTCATCCACTTGGGAGATGATGATTTGGGAAATGAATGATGAATGTTGGGAGATGAATGATTTGGGTAGATGATGAAGAGGATGAAAGATGAAGGGTAAAACATAAATGTGTTATAAAAGTATAAATGTGTATGGACTAAAATACCCTTGACTACAAAACAAAATCGACTTTGACTTGGTCAAAGGACTAATCTGGCATTTAATGGCCATGTTTTGGACATATGGCGATAAATATGGCTGGCCATCCCATCGCGATGACCCCGCCAAGTTTAGGGACCAACGATGTATTTTAGTCTAATAATAATAATAATAATAATAATAATAATAATAATAATAATAATAATAATAATAATAATAATAATAATAATAATAATAAGCGGAGATTTTTACCTCCTTTCCACGAATGTCAACGACTTTAGCCATAGCGTCATCTTCAGAAAATGGAGATTTTACATATCGGGAAGAAAATGGTGATTTGTGAAAGAACTAATGCTTGTAACAACATAAAAGCGCATAATGGATAAAGTTTATTACCCTCACTTTTTCAACCTTCTCACTGCCTGTAATTTTATCAATTTCCTCATTGGGCGTTATATTGCCATTTTGGTCACGATGGGCACCAAACATAAGAGGATCAATGTTTAGTCATCAATGCGTCAAACGAAGAACTGAGCTTGCCAATAGCAATACATTTACAACTGAGCTTGTTATAACAGCACAATGAAAGTTTATGAGCATGATAGCGAATCTAGTACTTCTCTATAGCCCAATGAGACACAATGAAATAAGAACGCCAAGAAAAGTAGCTATTACTTTGTCAAGTTTCTTCTAAAGTGTACTACTTTTGGAGGGGACATTCATTGAAATCATCATTACATATGTTTGAATACGCATAAATCATTACCTGTAATTGAATACACATAAACATGGTATTGTACAAAACAAAGGAAGAGAATGAGATTTATGTTAGAGCTTCAAACTACTTTACCTGCATGAGTGATTTCACATTAAGATTCTCAAAAACTCTGTAAAACAGGTAAGAACTAATATCATTTAAAGAAAATAATGGGAATTGTGAGCATCGATAAAGATCAATCAATCAAACATTTGAAGAAACAAAAACCTGTGAGAATGATCCAAAAAGAGTGCCCGAGCCTGCATAGCAATCACATTATAAGTGTAAATGTAGAAAACTGATAATATGAGATATGCCAAATTAGTTTCTGTTCCAACAAAATAGATCTAAGCATGGTATTGAAGTGGTGCATATGTTTTTTGAATTAGATGATGCGTTTAGATATTTGGATGGATTTGATTTTGGAAATGCATAGTGAAAAGGGGGCGTTTGAACAAAATGGTTGACTAGCATTGATGTTTAGGGTTTCGGTTATGTTTAGTTGATAAGATTGAAAATGGTAAAGTTGAAGAAAGAATACTACTTTGAAATAAGATATTACATAACAAAATGTGGATTGCCTAAGTGGTTGAGGCACTCGTCTTTCAACATTGAAACACAAGTTCGAACCTTGCAATCTACCAATTTTTTTTATTGTATAACCGGATCTTTTGCCTAGTCACCATTTTCACCTCATCAAAGATGCTCCATGTCATCATTCTTGTGCCTAGTCAGCAAAAATGACGTGTCATGCTTAGTCCCATATATATGTATAGATGTTCAGCTACTTGACTAAGGTGTATTTGTCAAAAATAACAGTAGCAGTGAGTAGTAATTATACGTAGTAGTAGCTATATTTCTTTTATAAAAATGTTTGATAACACAATTGTAGTTGTAGTTGTAATATGTAACCAACTCCTAAATGCCCAACACTCGTAAATGCTACTTCAGAGAGTATTGAAAAAAATAAGCATTTTGAAAAAGAAAAAAATATAACTACTTAATGCTTACCTAATAAGCATTAAAAATCATAACACTCGAAGCTAAGCGGGTTCGAGCATTATTATACCCCTTAAATTTTGTCAACTAAACTTATGATTATTAAATTACTTTCGACAAAAAGGGTTTGTGGTAAAATTTTAATTTTAAATGAAATGTTAGCTTTCTTTTGTGAAAAGAAGATCGTTTTTAATACCTAACTTCAACCAAATATCCAATGAATACCACATGTGAGATATAGTATTTTTAATTAGATTTGTAAACGAGCTGAACGTTAAGTAAATATTTCATGAATCGTTCAATAAAAAGTTCATTCATGTTCGTTATTTATTAAATGAATGAACATGAATAATATTTTATTTTTTCATAGTTAAATGCGCGAACATGAACAAAAGTCGTGTCCGCTCATTTATATTTGTGAATGCCTTACTATGCGTTTATTAAAGTTCGTTTATGTTCATTTGTTTGTTTATCTTCGTATAACATTTCTTTTAATTGTATACTTTTAAAACATGTTTGTTTAAACAAAACAACACTTGTAAAACAAAATAATATGCATAATTTAATAAAGTTTTTGTTTTTTTATGTTCATTTATGTTCATTTAGAGTTCGTTTAGTGTCTTCATGAACGAATTTAAACAAACATGAAAAACTCATTTTTTTAATAAACGAACATGAAAAGAAAATTTGTCCGCATTCATGTCCGTTTATTTATCCAGTTAAAATTTAAATAAACAAACATGAATAAAGCTCCTTTTATATTCGTCCGGTTCGTTCAGAACCATTTTCACTAATATTATGATATATATTTTTTTTTAATAAGTTTCCTTGTGTTAGTAACTCTTATTTGACAAGTCAGTTATTCATGTTTTAAAAGTAGTATTATTTTATTTAACTTTTTGTAAATTTATATTTTAATATAAAAAAATTGACAATGACATTGATTTTCAAAAGTAAAAGAAAACTTAAAAAATGCAGCCACAAGTTCAAAGCAAAATGTTAAAAAACAAAAAACAGGAAAAGGAAAAAAAAAAAAAGAAAAAAAAAAAAAGAAAAAGAAAATACCTTCAAATTCTTATCGTTTAAGTTAAGTTGCCTTTGAACTTTAGTAGGCTTCATCTACGTTTTTGTACAAAGATTTACTTGTTAGCTTGTTTGTAGAGTACTCGGCATCTCAAGTTACAATGCGTGTTATATGGCACAAGATCATATCAAATCTTAAGTTATAGGTTATGACGTCAAATATACAAGCCAAGCTATAATATTTATTTATTTGCGTTTTGTTGGGTTAAGTGTGAGGCCTGAGGTTGTTTAATAACTTGAGTGATGAGGGTGTTTTTGGGTTAAGTTATAGGTTATGAGCTATTAGGTAAGAGCTGAGATGATAATACTTTTTGTCATAACATCGTCGGATAACACCATAGAACCATAGATACATAGTGCTCTCAGATAGGGTAGAATAATAGTCCCAAAACTAACATGATCAACACTTTTGAATCTGCCTAGCCCCATGCTTTTCGAGATATTTGTAGTCACACACAACTCCAACCCATTTTACCAAACATACCCGATCAATAGCACAACTTAGCTAACAACCAATATCATATTCTTCGATATATACTTCTATTATTTTATGCTTCAAGTACACGTACAGACACACCACCTCTAAGGTTACTCTCAATCCTCACACTACATCACTTTTCACCTCAGCGTTACATCAACTTTTTCTTTCCAGCCTTCACTACCATCATACTTTTCACTTTCAACCATCTCAAACCACTCCACTTTTCAACAAATTTTTTTAATTACTAAAATATCCTAATAAATATCTCATACACACTCACAGACTAAAAACAAATAATAAAAACACTTGAGGGGCTTATAATGACACGATAACCAAAAGGTGAAACCTTCACCTTTCGTCACCTTGGTTCTTGTGTTCGCGCCAGCCCAGAAAAAATAATAAAAAAAAAATTAAAAGCCACAATCATGAAGTGAAATGTCCTTGCCGATGGCTCACCTTCATGGGCGTAGCCTAAGAAAACATTAACAAAGTCTATAGCATCCCAATTAATGCCTATTTTTCATGTGTTGCTTAAATCAATCTCACTTGGGATTCTAGTAAGGCTATGCACAAACCAGCTGCGCAGGTCGTTGTCTGTACATCAACTTTCTTTCTCCGGTGTGGGAACACCGTAGAGTTGTCGCGATCGATGATCGAGGCTTTTTTTTTTTTTTTTTTTTCTTTTTTTTTCAAACATTTTAAACAAAAATTTAAAATTCATTAAAAATAAAACATTACAATACTAGATTCAAATAAACATTAAAACATTACGTAAATTATTCAAATAACATTAAAAACATTACAAAAATTCTTCATCGTCCTCCTCATCGTCATCATCAATACCGTCTTCATTCTCTTGATTGACTTGATTTCTATGATTTCTCTAAATGTGATCGATCAAATCAGATTTTAAGTGTAGATAAGTTGATGAGTCCATTAGCTCCTGAGTAACTACTACCGATTCTTCATGCGATCTTAAGGGGTCGTGATCACGATGACCCTCATCTTCGAACCATGTAGGACATATCGTCCGCTGCTTGTGTCGAATGATCATATATATGATACATGTATATATAATATCCTGGAGATCCTGTTTATACAATCCTTGAGTAGGAACTTTAAGCATTTTCCACTTCTTCTTCAACACACCAAAAGCCCGTGTCACATATTTTCTTGCTGCTTCGTGCTTCCTCTTGTACAATATTATTTTTTATCACCCGTGGGAGGATTTGAAATGGACTTATTAAGATCGGAGCATTGTGGATATATCCCGTCAGTAAGATAATATACCCTTTTATAAGGTACATCGCTAGCCTCGATGTCAAGTGCAGTGCTCTCCCGGTTGATATCATTGAAGCAGGAGCGATGTAAAAGCGTTTACGTTTTATTCATTCGGAGACACCAAAAACGCATGCCAAATCCATAAATCTTGGGAGCGACCGCACCAATAAAATGAATAGATGTGGCCCGTGATCACCCCTAACATATTGATCTCTCAAACTATTTGGACAATTATCCCACTCCCAACTTGTACAATCAATGCTTCCCATTGTCCTAGGAAACCCATGCTTATGCTCGTGATGAGCATATAATCTTTAAAGGTCAGAATACGTGGGTTTTCGCAAAAACTCAGCACCATATAACTCCATAATAACCGTGCAAAACTTACGGAGACATTCACGGGATGTTGTTGCAGCCAATGCCAAATTCTCGTCAAGAGAATCAGGAACGATCGCGTATCCCAATTGACGAATAGCCGCAGTACACTTCACCAATAGGCTAATACCAAGTATGCCCCTAGCATCAAGAGTTTGTTGAAAATAAGGAGAATAATCAGTTACCTCTCGAACAATTTGTGTGAATAGTTCTCGGCTCATTCGAA
Organism: Chrysanthemum lavandulifolium; assembly: GCA_022545495.1. Taxonomy (NCBI): domain Eukaryota; kingdom Viridiplantae; phylum Streptophyta; class Magnoliopsida; order Asterales; family Asteraceae; genus Chrysanthemum; species Chrysanthemum lavandulifolium. Next base: position 276,632,373 of record CM040241.1, read on the forward strand.
ACCGCCGACAGATTGTTCGTTCGTCGAACTGCGGGTTTTCGAAGAAATATGCCGCCACTATACGATTATGAGCACCCTCATGATCCCTACGTATGTACCTTCGTGAAACTTTTGCCTGTGATGCTTGGTAAGCGTTCCAAGTAAACTCCATAAACTCACTAAAAACTTCATCATCGTCGGAAGATGAAGAACCAAATAATAGCTCGTACGACATAATTAAAAGAATGTGTTTGAAGGTATTGATAGAAATGTTGTTTGAAATTATGTGTTTAGGAGTGTGTTTGAGGTTGGTATTTATAAGGATGTAAAGTGCTACTGGTGTTGTTTTTTTTTTTTAATCAAACGGTCATATTTTTTGAAATTATGTGTGCAAATTATCGGTCATAAATTAGACCGATTGCTGTTTTTTTTTCGACGACCGATATTCGACCAAGGCATCACATTGGGCATGACCGACTTCAAAGTCGGTCGACCCATTCGACCGACCGACGTTTTCCGTTCCACTGTGGTTAGCCTAAAGAATTACAAGAACCAAGATTACACTTGCTTTTTATTGTGTTCTCATTAAAACATGACAATTAATTGAAATATGATCGAAAAGGTTCTTTCAAAGTTAATCATATGTTACTGATATGCGCTTGGAGTCTACAAAGGTTAATTGTTGCTGTACTCATAGTGCATAGATAACCGATGGTTTTTATCAGTTAACATGAAATGTATCACTTGAGCACTTGATAAGTAAGACATACAATCAATGCACCTTCGATAATAAGAAAAGCTATGAGCGGTCAAAAGACGTGTTGGAAAATACCCGACTTTTATACTTGAAATGGCGATCTACTCATATATAGTCGCTTTGAGCTTAAAGTACATAATACGACAATAGACTCATACTGAAAAGGGATTTGCTGCATCAAAGGAGGATGACTGGGGCATCAACAAAGTTAACGACTTTTCTATGCATGTGCAGAAGCATTAAGGTACCTATCACAACGATGGTATTTTTTCATTATCAGTTTTGAACCGTCTAGATGGTTTTCTTGTTGTAATGTTAACATCAAGAATTAGGTTATGACAATGTCACAAGCATCCTAAATTTTGAATCGACTATATTAGACCTCATGTAAGAATTAAGATACTAAGACTTAATCAGTCACAAGTAGAATCTCTTCATATTTACTGAGAAAGAAATTTTGACTTACTGATTTAAAAACGGATCATTAGAATCTCTTCACATTTTCAGAAAGAACTATATTACTATAGAGCTATGAGTTTTTTCTCTTCTTTTCCTAATTAGGGACAGCTTTTTTTTCTTCCCTTTAATTCAAGAAAGAGAAAAAGGATACACATAACAATTAACCAATGTAATTTCAACAATATGGATAATTTTAAAAAGAGAATGGATTACTTGCAAAGTTACTAGTTGAATGGGCATACCCCTTTCCAAAAGAAGCTAGTGGTCCATAACACAAAAGTAACATCTCTTTTACTGATCAAATCTATGTAATGAAGCCAACTTGAGTTTTGTTTAAACATGTTACGTAAACGACACAATCATTTACTAAAAGCTTGTCATTGGGCACATTGTGCTCTATTTCAAGATTGACTTTGACTATATAATGATGGGTTAGTTTTGAACTCGATTCAATAGCTTACAAGTCTGGTTGATTCAAAGCTCGAGAAACTTGGAATACTCACACAAACTATGCTTGATAAAACAAGCAGGGTACTTTAACCCCAATCAGAAACTTTAAGGGCTCGAAATTATACGTTAATGCGACAACACAAGTTTTATTCACACTATAACAAGATAAAATAACGTTGAACTCGACATAGATACAAAACAATATACAAGATTTGCAACGCTCGATGAAGATTCTAAATGGGGTTTTAAAAACTTATAGGAAGCACAAATTATACTCAAACTCAAGTCAGGTCATGTACCATGTGTATAATTATTGAATCACATACAAACGTTATTATATGTATTAACTAGGCATTTAAACCCGTGCGCACGGATCTTGTTTTTCAAGAGAAAATATTCAACCATTTCATTCAACCATTTTGATCCAAGTTCAACAGTTTCGAATGAATGGGTCAGACGTGGTTATACAAAAACGAATCATTATTTGAGTAGTGTCCGTTGGTATGTGGGAGTTAAAACACACGAAACGACTAGAAGTGTGTGAGCCTATGGGGGCACACACGTTAAACACGAGAGTACGTAAACGAATGTTTATACTTGAATATATACTTGACCCGTTATGAATGCATGCAACCCGATCCAATTACACAACCCATTGGATTCTTTTCCTCTTCAATATGAGTCGGTTCATGAGTGCCTTGGGCCTAGACCATGGACGATCGGTGGGGGTGTTTGGGTTGTTTACTTGGAGCTCAAGTTTTAGTCCATGTAGGATTAGGTTTTTAATCCTATAAATACAAACCTCACATGCATTCAATGCTTAGAGTGTCTATCCCTAATTCACGACTAAACTATCCCTAAGACTTCTGCAAAGTCGATTCCCACTCAAAGGTTTTGACCCGATCGGATTTTAACAAATCCAATTAGGGTTTGTTTGGTTTATTGAATTCGCAACACTTGCATCTTTTGATCTAAGAAGAGGTTTTGAATTTATTGTTTCTGCTAGCTCCTGGTATTCGAATTGTAGCAGCAAGGGTTTTAGTTTTCTGATCGTCGGATTTCTCGGACAGAAAAGGAAAAGATATCGGTTGTTTTGTCCGATGTCGGAATGGCTAAACATGTTCTCGGACGGTTTGTGATCTCGCGGAAGGTGAAAGAAGGTGTTCTTGGTTTTCTTTGTTCGTGGTATTCAAGTAGTCGAGGGTTGATTGGTTAAGCGTTCTCGACTAGCTTATTCGAGCGTACTTGTGTTAAAGTGTTTGTGTGTGGAATCGTAGGGTGTTTATTTTAGACACTTGGTTTCTTGTTCGTTTTATAGCGTGCAGTTGACTACGAGGGTTAGTTTTCTTTATCCCTTTTATTTATTATTGTTTATTAATTACGTGTTTACCTAATTGCATAAACTAGATTCAATTTCGCTGTGTACTCGTTTGCGTTACTTGGTTAACTAGATTATAAAATCCCAACAGTGGCATCACGAGTCCACTCGTTTTTGTGATTATGGGTTACACGCTTTAATAAACATGTTAAAAGGCTGCATGAAATCTAATTAGTTATTCGTGTTATTTTTGTTTTGACAACTATATGCAATACTTGTCAATTATTAATAAAAAATACCTAGACACACAAACTAATTAAATTAATTGTAATTGAAATTAAATTTGTTAATTAGAATTAAAGTGTTAATTAGAATTAATTTGTTAATTAGAATTATATTGATAATTAGAATTACATATTGTTAATAAATACATAAAATAGCATAATTAATTGTTAATTAAGTTTGCCATGTTTTTATGTGTTTTTCCGGCTATAAGACCCATTCAATTGCTTTTTCTGATGTATGGGGCGATCTAGGTTTCGTACCTAGTGACGGTCTTATGGTTCTCCATTTGAGAAATACTCGCGAGAGAATTCGGAACAATATATGTTTATATATTAATGTTTTATGTTTATATGTTTGTGATTCCTTATGTGCATAATTGTTACTTATTTTTTACACCTAATTGTATGCAATATGGAATAATACATATCGTAATCATAACATTAATATTGGTTTTATTATTGCCTAAATATCATGCTCATTGTGACTCGCTATTTGTTTCGTGGAAAATTGTTTTTGTTAAATAAAGTGACCTAAACCGTTGAAACAAGTTTTTCATGAATTTAAAAACTAGGCGCTATGGACACTTGGGATGTCGTCTCACCCACTAGAGCAGACTATAAAGGGGTTTAAGGAGGTGCGCACGATCGCACCTAAAGGATTTCCGGTTATTGCTAGCGACACGGTCCTCCGCCTCCTGCTGCGAGTTCGATTGGATCTACCGTGAACCATGGTGATCACTACGATGTCATTGTCAAAAGTTTTTAAAATAAGTGTTATAAAGTTGTTTTGCATGCTTCTTTGTACACGATTTTACCACATGTATGTGAATACCCTATTTGTGAAATTTTAAGTCTATGCAAACCAACTATGAACATGTGCATTTGGCTTGACTTCTTTGGTCAGACCTTAGGGCCATTCCAACCAATGGTGATTATTACTCTTAGGTCAGACCTTTGGTGATTTTTGCAAGTTCTTACTTGGTCGACTTATTTCGAGTATGCTTGGTCATACCTTGGACCCGAGGTATAAGATGAGAACTAAACATGCTTTTGATATTATTACTTGTTTACTAATGCCTTAAACAGTCTCATAAAGTCTAAGAGTTGCATTATGCAATTAACGCCCATCGCTTACCTCTTGTCCTACTTAGTTACTTACTGGTAAGACCTCTGGTAAATAAGTGGGAGTGCAAGATGGATCTTAGTATTATTAGTAATTAATTGGGTAGTTAATTCTTTTAAGAATGTAATTATCGAAAATACTAATTATTTGAACTTTTCTAAATTGTAGATGATTACCTCAGTCAGAAACAATTCGGTACTCGGAGTTTCTTTGAGAAACAAAACTCACTAGACCTAACTTCATTGACCGGTATCGCCGACTTCACATTATCTTGTCGGTTGAAGATAAGAAAACTTATTTGGATCATCCGTACCTACTGCGTTTGCAACTCCACGGCCCCTATCCTGTTTGAGGCTCTTGCGACTTACTGCCTTGGGTCGAAGGCTCAAAGGATATAGTTGCCTTCATGCTCATGACCATGGGTTAGAGATTCAACAAAATCTAACTCATCTTGGTGCTTATGACATGCTTCAGGAGTTGAAGTCCATGTTCTCCCAGCAGGCGAACATGAGCTTCATAAACCTGCATGCGTGAATTTCACGCTTGCAAGCAGGAAGAAGGTCAATCGGTTAGCTCATATATTCTAAAGATGAAGAGCTACATTGACAATTTGGAACGTCTTGGTCACCCGGTTACTCTCGAACTATGGAGTTAGTTTGATCTTAATTGGTCTCTAAGAGTACATTTCGTTTGTCTTGAGAACTTTAATATGCCTGACATGGGAAGAGCGTAAATGAATTACATGCTATGCTTAAGCAACATGAGTGACGTTGCCAAAGAAAGATGTTGCACCTGCACTACATAACGTACGTGCGGAAAAGGTCCAGAAAAACCATAAGAAGAATAAATCGTTTAAGGCTGCTAAGGGGAATCATGGAAATGGAAAGCACAAGATGGCTTATACTCCTGAGTATAAAACATATAATGCTTCCAAACCTAAGATTCCTCCACCACCCAATAAGGATAATCCTGTGAAGGACGCAACCTGTCACCAATGTGGTGAGATGGGTCATTGGAGAAGGAATTGTCCCTAGTATCTCGCCGAGTTGATGAAAAAGAAGAAATAGTCTCTTGCAGCTAGTTCTTCAGGTATTTTCACTATAGAACTCTACTATTTTCCTAATACATCCTTAGTATATGACACGGGTTGTGGTACTCACATCTGTAATACTACGGGGTCTCGGAGGAAGTAGGAAGGCTGAAGCAAGGAGCTTTAAGTGCATGCGTGGGCAATGGTCAGCAGGCGGAGGTTAAGCTATTGGTGTCTTTCATTTATGTCTCCTTAGTGGATTACTAATTGTTTTGAACGATTGTCATTATGCTCCCTCTATTACTAGAGAGATTATTTCAGTTTCACGTTTGTATGACGATGGTTTTGTTAACCATTTTGAATCGAATAATGCAATTTCAGTTTCTAAAAATAACTTTGTTTATTTTACTGCTATTCCTCGTAATGGTATTTATGAAATTGATATGTCTTGTTCAAATACAAATTATACTTCTATGTTTGCTGTAAGCAATAAAACAACCAAGTCTAACTTGGACTTTGCTCTCTTGTGGCATGGTCATCTTGGACACATTAGCAAGAAAAGCATAGAGAAGTTGCAACATGATGGGCTTCTCAACTCAACTGACATTAAGTCACTTGAAAAGTGTGTTTCATGCATGTAAGATGGCAAGAAAAGCCTATACACATCCAGTGGAAAGGGCTAAAGATCTACTTGGACTAATACACACAGATGTATGTGGCCTATTTAATATTATGTCAAGACAAGGAGAAAGTTACTTCGTGACTTTTACTGACGACTATAGTCGGTATGGTTATGTTTACTTGCTGAAACATAAACATGAAGGGTTTGAAACCTTTAAGGTGTTTCAAAAGGAAGTAGAAAACCAACTCGAGAAGCCCATTAAGTCACTGCGTTCTGATCGTGGAGGTGAATATATGAGTCAAGAGTTTTTGGATCATCTAAACGAGCATGGGATTATTGCCCATTGAACTCCTCCTTACACTTCACAACATAATGATGTGTCTGAGAGGATAAATCAAACACTGCTTGACATGGTTTGCTCCATGATGAGTCAAACTACTCTTCCAAAGTCCTTTTGGGAGTATGCCCTTGAGTCTGCTGCATGCATTCTCAATATGGTTCCAACTAAGAAGGTTGATAAGACACCATCAGTATGGCATGGCAACGCCTAAAACATCTTTACTTAAAGTGCGGGTTGTGAGGCACTTGTTAAGCGTGATACACTTATCAAACTTGACAAACTTGAACCCAAATCTGTTAAGTGTATCTTTGTAGGATACCCAAAGGAAACAATGGGATATTCTTTCTACCTTCCATCATAGAACAAAGTTATTGTTGCTCGAAATACTGAGTTCTTTGAGAGCAATCTCATGTATCAAGAAGCAAGAGGGAGTCTAGAAGATCTTGAAATAATTCAAGATGAAGATACAAATCCTTCTTTAGACACTAGCATTCATCATGATGAGGATGATCAAGAAATTGATGAACCTCAAAGTGATATTGTTCTAATTCGAAAGTCCGCAAGGACACGTCGTGCTCCTGATCGAATGTGCTTATACATCGATGCTGAGGAACATGAGTTAGGGGATATTGGTGAATCCACCCAATAACTATAAAGCTGCATTGATGGATCCTGAATCCAAGAAATGGCTTGATGCGATGAATGTGGAAATGCAATCCATGAAATACAATGACGTCTGGGTTTTAGTTGAGCTTCCTCTAGCGCAAGGCGGTTGGTATCAAGTGGCTTTTGAGAAGAAAACCGACATGGATGGCAAGGTATACAACTTTAAAGCTCGTCTCATAGCAAAGGGCTTCACTCAAACCTCACGGGATTGGTTATGAAGAAACCTTTTCTCCTGTAGCAGACATTAGAGCTATAAGGATTCTCATAGCCATAGTTGTGTTCTATGATTATGAGATATGGCAAATGGATGTCAAAACCGCCTTCCTCAATGGACATCTTTGCGAAGAGATCTATATGGAGAAACCTGAGGGTTTTGTTGATCCTAAATATCCTAACCGTGTATGCAAGATCAAGCGTTCCATTTATAGACTTAAGCAAGCATCTAGGCAATGGAATAAGCGTTTTGATGATGAGATTAAGAAATTCGGATTTTATCAAAATCAAGATGAGCCATGTGGATATCAGAAAGCTAGTGGGAGTTATGTCACTTTCCTAATTCTATATGTTGATGACATATTGCTTATGGGATACAACATTCCAATGTTACAAGATGTAGAATCCTATCTTGGAAGATGTTTTGCCATGAAAGATTTAGGAGAAGCTGCATATATTCTTGGAATCAAGATCTATCGAGACAGATCTAAACGATTGATTGGTTTATGTCAAAGTGCTTACATTGAGAAAATCTTGAAGAGATTTTGTATGGAGAATTCCAAGCGTGGAGCTATCCCATGCAAGAGGAGCCTAAGTTGAGTAAGTCGCGAGGTCTTTGAGACACTTTTGCGCGAAAGAGTCTTGTAAAGAGTTCCTTATGCTTGACTATAGGATCTATTATGTATCTTTGTGAGATATACTCGTCACGATGTTGCGTTCGCTTTCGAGAATGTGACAAGCGATTTTAAGAGAATCGGGTGAACTTCACTCATTCTTGTTAAGAATATTCTTAAGTATTTACGCAATACTATGGATATGTTTTTGGTTTGAAGAGGAGAGACGGAACAAGAGTTCAAGATTTCTTACTACACTGATTCTGGATATTTGACAGATGCTGATGACTTAAAATCTCAGACGGGATATGTGTTTGTTCTAAATGGAGGTGCTGTTGACTTGAAAAGAACAAAGCAAAGTATCTTTGCTACTTCATCTACAAAAGCTAAGTATATAGCTGCTTGTGATGCATCTAAAGAGGCTGTATGGATTCGTAAATTCATTTCTGGGTTGAACATTGTTCCCACAATTGAAGAACCCATAAATATGTATTGTGATATCTTGGAGCCATTACTATAGCTAATGAAAGCGGAATCACTAAAGGTGCTAGACATTATCGCTAAAGTTCATTATCTTCGAGACCATTGAAATGGGTGATGTGAAGATATCAAGGTTCACAGATGACAACCTAGCGAGATCCATTTCACGAAGCTTTAGCGTATCCGATGCATTCTAAATTGACTAGAGGTATGGGTTTAATACACGCTAGTAGTCTCATGTAATCGTGTGTTAATTAGTATTTGGATAATTTGGGTTGTAAGGCAGTTATTACTTTATAATAAATAAAGATCATGAGGTATTTGTTATTTTATTCATATAATCTGTTATTCCATATTTGCATGTTTAATTCATTAAATGATTTGTCATTCTAAATATGTCCATTGTCGGTTAACAATATGGGAATATTGTTATGGAAGGCAAATGTGAGTATTGGTTATATTCTAACAAGAATGTGGATTGTTCCAGCCAAACTCATATGTATTCACTAGAGATGCATATTGGATACCCCAACTTTCAAATATTTACTTTTGGATCCTTGTCATAAGTAAAATATTGAAAATGGTTTGTTAATTTCATCCTTAGACTTGAGATACAAGCAAGTTCTGTTATGTGTGGATATTACTTTTGTAAGTATAAGCAAAACGCTATCTGAGTAAGGTAGTTATAAAAGCTATATTTTGGAGTGATGTGAAGCAGCATCCACAACACTTGTATTCAATAAAGGATTTGCTACTCCAATTGATATGTGCAAAAAGATACCATGGCACCTCTCTAGATTTAATCAGATAATTGTTTGGTCAAACCCAAAGGGTAATGCAAGATGATTCTTGATTACATTTGGTATATCTGAATTAAAATCAATAACGAGATTCTAAATGGTTAAACTATATGGAATGAGTTCGAATCCACATCCATGATTTAACGGTATCTACAACAAAGGATGATTAAAGCAAGACATTGAATGACCATGCTACTGAGAAATTTTATGAAACTATATTTCAGACACTTTTAGTTAAAAAGCGAGTGAGAGCGTTGCTAGGCGTTTCCGTCGTTGGTTTTGTGTGCTATTCGACACTCCAACTCCCAAGTGGGAGCTGTTGGTTTGTGGGAGTTAAAACACGTGAAACGACTAGAAGTGTGTGACCCGATGGGAGCACACACGTTAAACACGAGAGTACGTAAACGAATGTTTATACTTGCATATATACTTGACCTGTTATTAATGCATGTAACCCGATCCAATTACACGACCTATTGGATTCTTTTCGTCTTCAATATGGGTCGGTTCATGAGTGCCTTGGGCCTAGACCATGGACGATCGGTGGGGGTGTTTGGGTTGTTTACTTGGAGCTCAAGTTTGAGTCCAAGTAAGATTAGGTTTTTAATCATATAAATACAAACCTCACATGCATTCAATCCTTAGAGTTTCTATCCCTAACTCACGACTAAACTATCCCTAAGACTTCTGCAAAGTCGACTCCCGCTCAAAGGTTTTGACCCGATCGGATTTTCAACAAATCCGATTAGGGTTTGTTTGGTTTATTGAATTCGCAACACTTGCATCTTTTGATCCAAGAAGAGGTTTTGAATTTATTGTTTCTGCTAGCTCCTGGTATTCGAATTGTAGCAGCAAGGGTTTTAGTTTTCTGATCATCGGATTTCTCGGACAGTTTTCCGATATCGGGTGAAACATAAAACTGTTCTCGGACAGTTTGTGATCTCGGGCAGAAGGTGAAAGAAGGTGTTCTTGGTTTTCTTTGTTCGTGGTATTCAAGTATTCAAGGGGTTGATTGGTTAAACGTTCTCGACTAGCTTATTTGAACGTACTTGTGTTAAAGTGTTTGTGTGTGGACTCGTAGAGGTGTTTATTTTAGACACTTGGTTTCTTGTTCGTTTTATAGCGTGCAGTTGACTACGAGGGTTAGTTTTCTTTATCCCTTTTATTTATTATTGTTTATTAATTCCGTGTTTACCTAATTGAATAAACTAGATCCAATTTCGTTGCGTACTCGTTTGCGTTACTTGGTTAACTAGATTATAAAATCCCAACAGTGTCGAGTGTGGATGGTCAACATGATTGCGCCAAATAAACCTACTTGTCAATGACGCAAATGGCTATATTGTTTTTTGAAATACACTTTGTATCACTTGTCAACAAAACATGTTATTATTTCATCACGCTAATACAGCTAAAAGTTACATTCTTACCGTCTCATGGAAACAATGAATTAATACTAGTGTATCTTTAGAATTATTGTTGACATCTCACCTGCATCACATCATAAACATTAATATTTGATGTGATATTTTACATACACTCTTAAATCATTATTTGAGTAGTGTCGAGTGTGGAAAAATTTACCATTGACTTATATAAAAAAAAACTAATGAGATGAGCATGTATATATACCAGTAATTTGTTGACATCCTACCTGCATTACTAATATCTAATGTAAATTGATTGATAAAACACATATTTTATAGTTATCCTGAGCTCATTACAAATGGAGTGACTACTGTAGATTTTGTTCGATCTCAACTAAACTTGGCGGATCACTTGACAAAAGGATTTGCCCGAGAATTAGTGCACAAGTCGGCTATAGGGATGGGATTAAAGTCCATAAAATCTCTAACGGTGAGACACCCACTTCCCTTCTAGCTAACACTAGGAGTTGAATTCAATGTGGTATGTGCTTGTTTCTGCAGATGATGTTAGGTTGAATGTCAACTTATTAATAGTTCTATGAAAAATTGCATGTGGTGCAGGTGCAAGAATAAAAGGACTACATATGTGAGTATGAAGTTTTGCCGCTTCAAGAAGCTTGGACTTGACTTTATATGCTCATCAAGGATTTGGACACATGGCGTTATAATAGTGTCAAGTTTATAAATATTAAAGTATTACAGTAACTTATTTGTATATTATCTTCGGGTATTTATATGAATTAAAGGGTTCAATCTTAAGCGACACCCTAATTTTTGAATTTCTAGAATGTGTAATATACTAAGCGAAAAAATCAATCCATAGTGACATTTTCATTTGTGGATAAGTTTTTTTGTTTAATAAATCAAGGATTACATTAAAATGGGGGAGGAATGATGGTAATTTTAGTGTTACAAACTAGTTTAGGTGATTGTATTTTACTTGAGATCAACTTCCTTATACAAGTTTAGCTCAAGAAGAGTTAGGATGTGCGGAGTATACACTGGTTGTTATAGTTAGCTTGATACCGCAACGACAAAAATGCGCGGCTCAAGGGGGCCAAGCCCCTTGTTGGGGTCCGCTCCCAAGTGAGCGGGCGAGAGTCAAGGGGAAGCCTCCCTCGCGGGGTTTGGGACAGCGCCTCAAAACCCAAACGGTTTTTACTAAACGTTGTTAACATTTTTTTCCCGTCAAAACCCAACAAATGCATCTTTTTGTGAACCAACGCAATGGTTGGTAAATAACCGAAAATAACTATTTCGGTTGTTGGTTATAACCACAATCCTGGTCTCATTTGCAGAACATAAGAAAAACAAAACTCTAACGTTTCTGGTTGATTTTTTGTGCCTTGGATTTTAGTTGCCAATCTGTCTTAATCCAACATGAACCCGAGATATATATGATCGAAAATTTTAATCTCAATAATTACACGATTCAAATTGATATTCAAACCATTCACACACCATTATATTTCCGACACATGTCGACCCCTATAACAAGAAATTGAAGTGAGCTCCGTTACTCGTATAGTGTTACACGCCTTAGGGCATCTACTATAGTGAATCTTTATAAAGGTTGAAATAGTGCCTAGTCATCGGAACTCATAAATTCATAAACCTTTTTCTTGTTATAAACCTTTCTTCACTATGGATAAACAACTTAAAGTTTTATAAAACCTCATTAAACACAAAGGCATTAAATTTAGAAAAGGTTAAAGATATTTGGCCTTTTCATTCCATATCGCGTAAACAAATTTATTTATGGTTAATAAAATGATAGGCATATTCATCTTTTCTTAAGCCTTTTTATAAACCACCATTGTGGATGCTCTTAACATCTTTAATCTTTCTGATATTTTTACATGAATATATGTAATTTTAAAGTGGTTATATGCTTATATTGTATGATCGTATTCTCTTGATAAACAGTTTAGCATCAACATATTATATTTGATTTCACGTTATAATAAAATACATCATACGTATCACATGTATGCAAGTTCGTTTTTAAAGGTCGCAACTACAAAACAAGTCGAACATATGACCATATCATATATTATTGACCTATTTTTGTGAAATGAATTATGCTACATATATAACAAGCAAAATCAAAGTACTAGTAATTTGTTATTTTATTGATAGTGTTATAACCAGTGACCACAAATTTACACTTCTCTTACATGCATCATTAACTTCATGATTTTGAAATTAAATAATTTTGATAAGTCGACCAACAAGTCAAATAATAAAAGACATATACATCGATCTCCTTTTAACATATACAAACAACTACAAATATAATCTTGACTATGTGTGACTCCATGATCCCAAGAACATGATTGTTCTTATTGGATCCTCTACGCTTACTTTTCGTTTTAATCTTGCAACTTCTTTTGCACTAGAAATGTCTGCCTTTAGAACTAAGCTTTCACTTATGTGGTCTTCGTGGACGGCCACAGTAGCTTGGAAAGCTTGTCGAAGTCTTTCGGCCATTCTTTTGCACTCGTGAATCGCAGTGGGATCGCTAGATAGATTTTGAGGCTTCATTGTTGGAACAAAGTAATAATATTTGAATGTTTGTAATTGTTGAGATGAAGTGAGTGAAGCTTAATTGAAGAATATGGATTAGTATTTATAGAAACTGTAAAGTATAGCGATGGCCCACAATGGAGTCCAATAATGGCCCACTAAAAATATTGGGATATGGTTATGCTTTTTATGTTTGGTGGGATACAGGTCAGTTTTTAGGTAGTTATTATAGTTTGGATTTTGGACCTTCTAAGGTGGTGATTTTACTTTTTCTTTTTAATTTGTGTCATTTCAAAGTCCTTTTAAATTATTTCTTTATGAAAATACATGTTGAATAGCGTTTAGAAATGTGCATGTAGTAATGGTGTCCAAGAATAAAGTCACCTTTCACTCATATACAGGGGCGGAGCTATATGTTTAGTAGTGGGGGGCGTTGCCCCCAACCAAACTCCTGCGAATACCCGAAATACATAAGAAAAATATTAAAATTCGTACCAAATTTGACTAGTGCTCTCAAGCAAGTGCCTCAATATAATCGTGGGTTACTAACAATCAAAGCTTTTTAACGTGGAGATTGTTATTCCGGTTGTTATGTTTGTCGGAAAAAAATGGAGTGAAAGTCGTTTAAGTGGGAAGGAAGAAGATGGATTGTAACGAAGCTTGGGTAGTTGGGCTGTAGGGCCATAGTTATCACGTGATAATAAAAAGCCATCACTTGCTTTATTGATTTATTTACAAAGTAACTTTTTGTAGTCTAAAAATTTTATTAACACCTCTTTATCTTTTTTAGAGTAAACTACACCATTCGTCTCGTGTGTCGTTAATAGTCAGTTTCGTCCTTTGACCAAAAAAATTGCACCGCTCGAATTCATGCCATAACGTTAGTCGTCGTTGGTCCTCACTCAACTGGCGGCGTGACTAACGGCCGTTTAGCCTGTTTAATTGAAGGGTATAATCGTCTTTTCCCACCACGCCACTTTTTATCATTCTCTTTTTTCTTCATCTTCCTCACTCATCTTCTACCTTCATCCATTATCACCAACATCTTCATCTTCATCTTCACCACCATCACCCCCCAAATACATCATAAAAAAATAAAACCCAAATACATCTTCATCCACCACTCCACCCCCAACACTTACTCCAAGATTCATGAACGACCCGTTATGCTCCCTCCCTCGCATTAAATCACTTCCAGATCTTAAAAACAAATTTCTTCATAAAACCATTCATTTAATCCAACCATGTTTTCATTTTTACTCACGTATCTTCTCCTTAAATCCACATTAATAAACTCACAATCACTAACAACTAGAGTCCTTGATTCTATCTTACAAGAACACGCTTTCGCGCCATTTTTACGACACCGGGTGGTCACCGGAGTGGTTTACGATGCCGGAAAAGCTGCTGGAGCTGGATGTCCGGGCGGTGGAGGAGCCAATGGTGGTTAAGTTTGAAGATCTAGACAAACCCACTCGCCGGATTTTTTACACCACCGCCGCTGTTGGATTTTTTACAACCACCACACTCGCCGGATTCTATCATCATCCACTTTTGGCGAACCACCACCTCCACCATGGAACCGCATCCACCACTCCTCGTGTGTTTGTTTGTTTTGGTTTAAGATCTGGTCTTTTTTATTTGTTTTGGTTTTCATGTTGTGTTTAAGATTGTGGCGGTTTGAAATGGGTTTGTGTTAGAAATGGGTTTGTTGAAAGGTTGTGGCTGTTTGATGAACTAAAGAAAGTAGACTTTTTTTATGAGTAGCAATGGAGGGTTTGTGATAAGAAATGAGTAGCAGTGGGGTTTGTGATAATAAATGAGTAGCAGTAGACTTTTTTTATGTGGAAGAAGAGAGATGTAAAAGGACGAAAATACCCTTATCTAATAAGACTTAACGGGTGTTAATAAGAGCCGTTAGGGTGAGGGACCAATGATGACTAACGTTTCGCAGTTAAGGACCGACGGTGCAATTTTTTTGGTCAAAGTACGAAACTTGATGGTCGTATTACACAAGGACGAATGGTGTAGTTTACTCTCTTTTTTATTATATAGCACTTGTTATTTGTGAGTCTTAATTCGAGATTTTAAGATGTATATTTTTGAACTCAAAAGTGTGGATGCATGTTAGATTGTTAACAATATAAATTTAACATTTTTATCTATGTTGTTAAAATTGTTAGGCGTTAGCCGGGTGGTCGGATACCGTCTAACGATTAATTGGTTAAGAGTGGATTAGTCGGATTGTATTTTTTATACACTAAATTATGAAATTATATGTCCGTTTGGCCGATTTTTATTTGACTAATCGGTATGTTGACCAATTCTTTTTTACCAAACCGATTAAAAAGTTACTTTGTAAATAAATCAAGAAAAATTACGTTTGGTCCTATGGTTTTGCAAAAATAACAACTTTAGTCACTGAAAGTCGTTTTATTACACCATGATGTCAATTTGAAACTATGCACGCTTTTGGTCCCTATTTTGGATGGGCGTTAGTTAAGTCCGTTAAGTATTTTCTTGCTGTTAGTCCTTCGTTAATAATTTTTGCACCGTTAGTCCTTATTTTATAAAATATAGTTTTAGGTTAGTCATTTCAGTTAATAATAGTTATCGTCATTTTTACGTTTTGTCCGTTTATCCGTTTTCGTTAGTTTTATCCGTTTCCCGTTTTTCGTTTTAAATCCAGTTTTACGTTTTTGTCCACTTTTAAATGCATTTTAATATGTTTCGTCCGTTTTTACGTTTTTCTCATTTTATCCGTTTTTGTCGGTTTTTATCCGTTTTATTTGTTTTACGTTTTAATCCGTTTCGTCCTTTTTCGTTTCGCCCATTTTACGTTTTTGTGCATTTTTTTATCGTTTTAGTTCGTTGTTTATTCGTTTCGTAGGTTTATTTACGTTTTGTCCTTTTTCGTTTCTCCGTTGTTTTACGTTTTGTATGTTTTTCCTTTTGCGTTCGTTTTTTATCCGTTTCGCTTGCTTTTTGCGTTTTTATGCTTTTTATCCGTTTTCGTTCGTTTTTAATCTTTTTAGTGATTCTTTTACGTTTTCATCCGTTTTTCTTAAATTTTGTCTGTTTTTCTTTCGTTCTTGTTCGTTTTTCTACTATTTCAACATATTGAAATTTTTTCCAAAATGAAAAAAAATTTCCAAAAACAAAATTTGGAAAAAAAAAATTTCCGAAAAAAAAATTTGAAAAAAAATTAAAAAAAAAATTAAAATTTCAAAAAATAAAATTTGAATAAAAAGTTTCAAAAAAAAAAAATTGGAAAAAAAAAACTTCAAATATTTTTATTAAAAAATATTTAAAACTAAAAATATGTCCGTTTTTTTTTCAATATTTTTTAATTCAAATTTTTTTTTAATTTTTATTCAAATTTTTTATTTTTTTGAAAATATTTTTTCCCAATTTATTTTTCAAATTTTTTTGGATTTTGTTTTCAAATTTGTGAAAAAATTCCAATTTTTTGGAAATTTTTATGAAAAAACGAGCAACGGATAAAGCAGACAAAAACATAAAGAAGGCGGCGGATAAAAAGCGAGCAAAGGAAAAAACATACAAAACGTGAAACAACGCGTACAGCGGAAAAAAAGGGACAAAACATAAAAAGCGGCGGCGAATAAACAACGAACGAAAACGGATAAAGAGCAAAACGTAAAAATTGGTGACGAAGCCAAAAAAACGGATGCAGATTAAGCATAAAAAGCGATCGAAATGGAAAAAAAACTTAAAAAGGGATAAATCGAGACAACGTAAAAGCGGACGGCGTATATAAAAGCGAGCGAAAAGGATAAAACGTAAAAATCGGACGAAAAACAAAACTAAGAAAGCGGATAAAAATGAGCAGCGGATAAGCGGACAACATAAAAGCGGCGATAGCGTATTAACGGATGGCGGGAAAACTATATTTTAAAAATAAGGACTAACGGTGCAAAATTTATTAACGAAGGACTAACGGCGACTCTGAACAACTAACGCCCATCAAAATAGGGACAGCGTGTCGTTTTAAATTAGATCGCTGGTGTAATAAAAGCATTTAGGGACCAAAGTTGTTATTTTTCAGGCCATCGGGCGGCGTGTAATTTTTCTTGATTATTTACAAAGTAACTTTTTGTAGTCTAAATATTTTATTAACACCTCTTTATCTTTTTTATTATATAGCACTTGTTATTTGTGAGTCTTAATTCGAGATTTTAAGATGTATATTTTTGAACTCAAAAGTGTGGATGCATGTTAGATTGTTAACAATATAAATTTAGGATTTTTATCTATGTTGTTAAAATCGTTAGGCGTTAGCCGGGTGGTCGGGTACCGTCTAACGATTAATTGGTTAAGAGTGGATTAGTCGGATTGTATTTTTTATACACAAAATTATGAAATTATATGTCCGTTTGGCCGATTTTTATTTGACTAATCGGTATGTTGACTAATTCTTTTTTACCAAACCGATTAATAAAGGCAATTAGTGAAAATTCAAACGGTTAATCCTCGCCTATTAAGCAGCCGTCTAGGCTGATTTTTCGCAACTTAAAATTTTTTATGTTTGGAAATGTAATTTGAATATATGTTGAATTTTGTATGGCATATTTTTTTTCTGTTTTTGTCTTGAGTAACTACGTTTTACGTCTTTTTCTCAACTAATTTACACAAAATATGTAAATACTACATTTTTCTAATGTAAACGTCCCAGTTATGTATCTGCTTTTTATTGACATCAAAGGTTTTTAATTGTAATTTTTTGTTGTCCCATCTTTCTTTAATATTCTATTAATATTTCGATGAAATAAGCACATTTCTTAGTTTAAGTTACTTATAACACGGTAAGCACTTTAATACAATTTGTGCGATATTCGATTGCTTAGATTTTCATCAAGTATATGTAGTCTATAATAAGTGTTAAATGTATCAAAAATAGAGCATTTTGTTGCCTTTTTATTCAAACCCTGACCGATTGTTCGTATTCTGTTGAAACCTTTTTATTCGTCGATGCACTGGTCACAATTCCTCATTTCATGGAACTTTCATATAGTTGGTTAAGTATTGTTCTTATTGCATAATTATTCAATGTAATCATAAATCATGTATAATGCTTGGATCATTTTGGAGTACACTATTTATTAGAAGTGTACGTATAGCCAAACAAGATAGTGTGCACTATCTATTTGAAGTCTAGTGTTTTGGCCTTGATAGTATTTTCTAGATAGTGTACATATAGCCAAACAAGATTTATACATCCTTTCTCCATAAAATTTGTGATATTCATCGAGTAATTGAGATGTGGATATACCATCAATATACCTTCCACGATAAGAAAAACTATACACGGTCAAAAAGCCGGGAAAGAAGCCTAACTTTTATTTTCGCAAAGCAGATCCACTCGTGTAGTTGCTTTTGAAATTAAAGGAAACACCACGACAACATATTCATGTCAAAAAGTGGGTTTCTGCATCAAGAACGTTGTTGGATCGATGTATCCACAAAGTAACAACTTTTATATGCTTGTGCTAGAGGTATCGAGTACCTATCAAACGGCTACATAACGATCATTTCATTTTGTTACTTCAGAATACATATAGGAAGCTTTAACGTTTGAGCATGCCCGAATTTAGCTTCGATGATTAGAAGAGGGAATTTATGTTTTGTTTACTTATAAATCTTTAATATAGAAGTACACTTAGCCAATTTAATTCCATGCAATGAAAAGTTTTAAGAAAGAAACAACGAAATAAAACGAAATTTGATTTACCTTTTTAAAGGCAGTGGTCCAAAAATAACATTAGCCCCCATAAACTCCCCTTTGCTCAACAAATACAAATAATACACATACATCAAAACTTTATTTTTTCTTTTTGGTGTGTTGCTTAAACGACACAACTATGATAAAGCTTATCATATTGGCACGTTAATTAAAATATATCCAAATGCATGCATGATGCATGCAATATTCTAATAATGTTACGCCAAGCTAATGTAAAATTACTATTCATTAATAATAATAATAATAATAATAATAATAATAATAATAATAATAATAATAATATTTCACAATCGGAGATGGGCCTATGAGGCGGGGTGTGGCGCGTCTGCATTTTTAAATCATGAAGTGTAAATTTTTGATAAAAGCATGTCGTTTTTGGCGTGTACGGCCACGATTTTTCGATAAATTAACTGTCGGACAACTTTACTACTCATAATTATAAAAGAAAATTTTGTGAACACCCGCTCAAAAATCTGGGTCCGTCTATGTTCACAATGTGCTTGTATACCTTCATTTATGGAGACGATACTATCTCCTTGATCTGCTGCTCCGCTACCATACTATGCCCCACTGTTTCAACATTCCAGTTGGAACAGTGATTCAACTGCCTTGTTGGAGTGTGGTGTCTTTTTGCTCTTGTTGTTTTTGGCGTTCTAGGGGCCTTGCGGTTCGCTTCTGGAACCAGCATCATTGTGGTGGGTTCTGTGGTAGCATCTTTCAGCGTTAGTTGGTGGTTTCGTAGTATCTTCCACTTGATCATCTTGTTGGGTAACGTTGGTGTGGTGACCTTGTCGGATCCCTCCTTGACAGGAGGTGGTGTTTCGTACTGGGCTCCTGGTAGCGAGTTGTCTGGTTCTTCTTGCGCTATTTTTGGAAGCGGTTTGTGGATAGCCTCTTCCTGGTAGCGAGTTGTCCATAATATTTGCTTTTTTGGGTAGCGACTTACCCAATAATATTGCGTAGCGGTTTGATGATCCAACATGGTTTAAAATTTGTTTTTATTGGTGGGGCCAGCACATCCTTGCTGCGTTTTGTCCCTTTAGCCATAATTTCTGTGTTTGCGTGTGTGGTAGGCCATAGTCGCATGTGATGTTGTTTTAATTTAGCACTTGTTTGTTTTATTAGAGTTGGACCAAAAAAAAAAAAAAAAAAAAAAAAGCTCTATCATTTCTGGTGGCTAGCTCTTCATGGCTAATCGTGAGGCATTTAGCATCCACTTGTCCGTTACAAGGTTGTGAAGGGTGTAGTGGAAATGGTAAAGGGCTCGCTAAGAAATATTTTATTGACCATTTGAATCACGCGCCATTTTAAAGCGGATGTTCTAAAAGCTTCATACAAGGATCGGTTCTGAAGGATTTTCCTTATTCTCCATGACCGAGCACTTCATGCGGCGGGAGTTTGGCTTTTCGGGTGATTTGCACCCACCTTTAGTAAAAATTGTAAGCATGCTTGAAGCGGGGGTGGTCATGCACCTAGTTTTCATGAAGTTGCGATCTATGGCATCAATGCGCCTCAGCCTTGATGTTAGATGCGATAAATGGTGCTATCGTTACATCGGCTATCGCGATGGTGGTATTGGTGGAGGGGCGATCTGTGGAATTCGCGAGAGAGTGGGTGGGTTCGATATCAACTTCTTTGGGTCAGTGTTCTTGAAGAAGTTACGTGCGGTTAAATGCATCCCCAATTGCGTCTCGGGTTCACCAAGATTTTTCGTGTGCACTTGATAAGGTCCTTGCGTGCGGGGATCTATCGGTATGGGTACAACTCCTCGTCCTGCCATGTTGTGTTTTGACCACGCCCGCCGACCAGCCCCAACGGCCGCTTCGGGAGGCGAGAACAGTGCCAACGAATGTATATCGCGGGCTATTCTCCGTTGGAAGGATCCTGCAGACGAGTTCGCATTGGTAATGGAGCGTTTATCTAGGGTCGCTTCATCCCGGTGGAATGGCGAAAACCAAAGATCTTGATCTGCTAACACGGTTGATATAGCGTAAAGCGGGGGCGGACACTTCACATTGCCATTAAGGTGCTTCGTCCTCTGGTGTCGCCTCTACATCGTATCACAATTCTCGATTTCGGTCATTTTCAAATTTATATTTCATTAACGTATATATTTCTTATTAAATAAGCGCTATCGCACGATCATTTATTTTGAACAATTGATCCGAAACTTCCAAAAATTTATTCGATATATTTTTATACTCATATTAAGATTATAAAAATAAAATTATGAGTTTACCCGGTGTTTTAAATTTATTTCGTAAATAAATTGTTATATTTATATAAGGGTCAATTGCATATATACCCACTAAAACTTGCATATTTGCATATATACCCAAAACATGCTTAAAATGCATTGTACATCATGCAAAAAAAAACTTGTATCATGGGGAAATATGCAAGTTTTAAAGTTTTAGTGGGTTTATATGCAATTCTACTATATAATTCTGACGGTTTCGTAAATACTTCTGCGATAATTATTATTTCACTCGATTTTGTAAGGAATGTATTTTATAATTTTATGACTTCAATATATTTTATTTTGATCCGTTAAAATTTATTTTTAGCTAACGCTACCCTAAAAGCTTAAATATGTATACAAGTGACCAATTATCCTTAAATAACTACACCTTTATTTCTACACATATATACTTAAGTCTTCAAAATACCCAAGACTTTTATGTCTCTTATGTTGGTCGACATACAAGGTGACTCACACTAAAGTTGGAGTACTAAATATCTTAGTTATATTATTATACTTACATGATATTATATTATACCACAAGTTACACATACACAAGAATATATCAAGGTGTAAAAAAAAAATCTACTCTCTTCTTCCCTTCTCCATTGTGACCGGCCATAGCAAGACCAAGCAAGGAGTGCATTTTTTTCAAGTCAAGTTATTTTCATAACCTTAGCATACTCTTAAGTAAGGTTTTGAAATAAAAACCTCGGGTATTTAGGATAATCCTTGTTCATTTAAACCTCATCAAGTAACTAGTAAGCATTTCATGGTCCTTTTCATCTTTCATATTCAAATTATGTTCATTTTATCATGCTTGAGAAAAATATGCAAGTCATATGGATAGCTATACCACTTTAAATGTTTTTAAGTGTTATATAAATATATATGTATCATCTGTAATTACTCCTTGAAACATATCACTTTTGGTGATGTCTAGGAACCATGACACCCTAAGAAGGTGTATGGTAGGATTAGAATAACCGGCGTTGGTTTGAATTGGTTAGAATAGGTTTCTTGTGAGAAAAACTCATTTAAACAACTTTATTTAAAGGTCGATCATATTTTGAATTCGGAATTTTCGTCGGGTTGTAAAATTTTTGGGCTAGATATTTGGAAAATAAACTTTAAAATGGAAACGTGGCCGCTTGAACGGGTTAAAACGGAGTTATAACGAAGAAGTTATTCTATTTTTAAGTTTAACGACGAAAACTATTTGTTTCAGAAAACTCAGCATGTATTCTCAACTTTTTACGAGTCAAAAATGAGTCTTAAGCGTCATAAAATGTGTCGACTTATCAAATCTATATTAGTATACTTTAACACGAAGCTAAGGACATATAAAGCGTGAAAGCGGACTTGTAATGATTAAATTACAGCGATTTAACAAAGTTGCCGTAACTATTTTATATAAGTATAACTATATATTTTCTAATAACCAAGAAATATCGGCCGCGAATGACCATGTTGAGGGTCGTTTTTAACATTGATGAAGTACTTTTTATAACATGATGTCTTCTAGTAAAAGTAAGTTCGCCTAGCATATTTTCCAAAATGTCCAACCGTTCGTCAAACGGAGTTGTAACAAATAAAATACGGTCACTTAAACTTTGCCGAAAACCACCCTTAAACAATATTTTTGGTACAAGTACCATACTTTACCTATATTTTTCTCCATGATCGAGACCTCTATGATGAAAACTTAAATGCTAAAACTTTGAGATAATGATACAAGCTTCCCAAAACCGTTGAGTTTGTTTCCTAACACTCAATGTGCACCATTTCACGACTAGCTTTTCAAGGACGTTTAGTCACTTTCATGAAATTGTCAAATGACATTATTTTACGACGAAAAGTTATAGTTTCATAATAAATCACTAAATGACTATCGTAGGATGTCATTTCAGTATAACTACTTGTAAAGTAATTTATTAATTGTCAAGACTTTATAAGATTATTTTTCGACGATAAACTTTATTTTCAAAAGTGTACAAGTGGTATGGATATCATATGAGTTTGCATGCGGCATTGTTTCATGACTTATATTAGAGCATATCATTCATAATAGGTCGCGGTTAGAGAGTTGCGTCTCATTTACGTGCATCCACCTTGTCATCATAACTATTACAATTGGTGAGTTCGTAGCCCCACTTTTACTCGTTTAATTGTTTTATAAACTCTTGGAGATACATGCTCGACTTCATGCTTTTACTTTACACATATATGAACTTAAACTATATTGTTTGAACTATCATGAACTTGTTACCCTTTTGTTTCACTACTTATGCTAGTAAGTAGATTGTGCCCGAACTAAACTGATCACTATGTTATGAACACTATTATTTGAACCACTTTCCGTGATTTTGAGCCTTCGACATGTATATTTGAACTCTTTTAACTTGATAGGAACATATTGGCATAAATTTGAACACTTTAACTTGATTTAAAACATTTTGACATATAATTAATTTCTTTTAACTTAATGTTGAACCTTTGACTATTTTGAACTAGTTTGACTTTACATTGAACCTTTGACTATTTTGAACCTGTTTGACATAATATTGGACCATTTGACTATTTTGAACCTTTTGATATGTTTTGAGCTCTTTGACTGTTTTGAACTTTTGAACTCGACTTAAACTTTTGAACTTAATTAAAACTTTTGAATGGAACCCTTGAACTTAAATCTGAACTTATGACTTATGCGAACTTATTGAGCCGTACATGTTATGACCTTGACCTAAAGTCTCCATGATCAGACATCACTATAAATTCTCCCATGTTCGAGACATCACTATAAAGTCTCCCATGTTCGGACATCACTATAAAGTCTCCACTTGTTCGAACATCACTATAAAGTCTCCACTTGTTCGAACAACTTAAAGCCTCCCGGTCCGGGAGGAATGTCTCCACATGGGAGCAGACATTTTCAACCTAAAGCCTCCCGGTCCGGGCGAGAATGTCTCCTATGGGAGCAGACATTTTCAATTTAAATTCTCCCATGTTCGGAGTGTTCTTAATTGTATATAATAGTTGTATGATGTCTTGTTAGTACATTCGCATTGTTAGTCTCTATCGCTCAGTAGTATGGATAGCGCTATTGAGGTCGATGACCTCTCGTCCACTATGTTACGGACGCATATTATTTATTCTAGGGCTTTGCACGGCATACATTATTATATCGTGGTGCAATATTGTGAATTATTATGGTAGCTTATACTCGACTATTAGACACACTATATTTTGTGCAATGGGTTGTGAAACGCGGGTTGCAAGTTTTGTATGGTGGAACTTGGGCCGAGTAGATTATAATGCCTTTGCTTTGTGAACTCATTTTACAACGTGTGCTTAAGTATAAACTAGACATATTTTGGCGTGGGTTGTGAACACCACGGGTTGCAAGTTTTGTATGGGCGGAACTTGGGCCGAGTGGATTACAATGCCTTTGATTTGTAGATTATTCTTAATGACCAAAACTTTGCCTTTGTTGCATGAGCGTTCTTTAAAACTTTACTTGTTAAACAAACTCTATGAACTCACTCAACCATTGTGTTGACACTTTTAGCATGTTTTATCTCGGTATCTAAGGCATTCACTTCATGGCATGCATGTGGACTTATCATAGAGTCGCGGTGTCGTGGCGTCTCACCTATATTTTATGCACTAACTATCGTTTGATTGTAACAAACTTATTTTGGTACCTTGAAATCTTTTGGGACCTATGTTTTGTAAACTCTAATTATTTTAATGAATCAAGCGATATTTTCAAAAGCGACACTTTAGGTCGATTCGATATAATCTAACTTTGATGCTATGACAATCCTCCCCAGGTATTCCATTCCATTTGTAAAGCGGGAAATTTGGGGTGTGATGATTGGTATCGAGCATCGGTTATAGAAGAACTAGGTTGCATCATTGACCCTAGACTATAACTACTTCATCATAGCATCTCATCATATCATTTTAAGTGCATACTCATTATACGTGCGGGTTTATGACTTAACACCAAACATCATATGAGTTGATTAGTCCAAGCATTGCATAGTTACTCTAAATTATACATAGCACGATCACTATGTCTAATTCGGGAAGAATCATGCAATGAAGGGAGTAGTAGTCTCATATGAGTAAGCATTCCGTGTCGAGCCAAATTTTCAAAGATTTTCTTGAACCACTTGTTTGAAGTTTGATCCGTGTGAGTTCTTGTTTGATGAGTTGCAAAGATCAAGCTAGAAACAAGTTGTTACCTAAACCGATTTAGCCTAATCGTATGGCAGTTCTTGTTTGATGAGTTGTGGGATTAAGTAAAATCGGTTACAAAAGTCTTTTGAGGGTTTTGCTCGAGAATGGGAAAGCTTGCCTCATCGAACCTAAACCATAAGAGCATGTCTTTAGAATGGGAAATAGTCGCGATAGCATGAGCGCATACCTGGTTGGACGAGGAACCCATATGTATGAGCATTGACATAATCATTTAGACCATACACGAGCATAAACTTTTAGAACCCTTATCGCGGTTTGGGCTATAGTTATCAATAACGAATCACGAGGGCGTGATTCCTCGACAAGGAAGAATGTCACAATTCTCGATTTCGGTCATTTTCAAATTTATATTTCATTAACGTATATATTTCTTATTAAATAAGCGCTATCGTACGATCATTTATTTTGAACAATTGATCAAAACTTCCAAATATTTATTCGATATACTTTTATACTCATATTAAGATTATAAAAATAATATTATGAGTTTACCGGTGTTTTAAATTTATTTAAGTAAATAAATTGTTATATTTATATAATTCTGACGGTTTTAAGTAAATACTACGATAATTATTATTTCACTCAATTTTTGTAAGGAATGTATTTTTATAATTTTATGACTTCAATATATTTTATTTTGATCCGTTAAAATTTATTTTAGCTAACGCTACCCTAAAAGCTTAAATATGTATACAAGTGACCAATTATCCTTAAATAACTACACCTTTATTTCTACACATATATACTTAAGTCTTCAAAATACCCAAGACTTTTATGTCTCTTATGTTGGTCGACATACAAGGTGACTCACTAAAGTTGGAGTACTAAATATCTTAGTTATATTATTATACTTACATGATATTATATTATACCACAAGTTACACATACACAAGAATATATCAAGGTGTAAAAAAAAATCTACTCTCTTCTTCCCTTCTCCATTGTGACCGCCATAGCAAGACCAAGCAAGGAGTGCATTTTTCAAGTCAAGTTATTTTCATAACCTTAGCATACTCTTAAGTAAGGTTTTAAATAAAAACCTCGGGTATTAGGATAATCCTTGTTCATTTAAACCTCATCAAGTAACTAGTAAGCATTTCATGGTCCTTTTCATCTTTCATATTCATATTATGTTCATTTTATCATGCTTGAGAAAAATATGCAAGTCATATGGATAGCTATACCACTTTAAATGTTTTTAAGTGTTATATAAATATATATGTATCATCCTATAATTACTCCTTGAAACATATCACTTTTGGTGATGTCTAGGAACCATGACACCCTAAGAAGGTGTATGGTAGGATTAGAATAACCGGCGTTGGTTTGAATTGGTTAGAATAGGTTTCTTGAGAAAAACTCATTTCGACAACTTTATTTAAAGGTCGATCATATTTTTGAATTCTGGAATTTTAGTCAGGTTGTAAAAATTTTGGGCTAGATATTTGGAAAATAAACTTTAAAATGAAAGCGTGGCGCTTGAGCGGGTTAAAAGCGGAGTTATAACGAAGAAGTTATGCTATTTTTAAGTTTAACGACGAAAACTATTTGTTTGAAAATTCAGCATGTATTCTCAACTTTTACGAGTCAAAAATGAGTCTTAAGCGTTATAAAATGTGTCGACTTATCAAATCTATATTAGTATACTTTAACACGAAGCTAAGGACATATAAAGCGTGAAAGCGGACTTGTAACGATTAAATTACCGATTTAACAAAGGTGCCGTAACTATTTTATATAACTATATTTTCTAATAACCAAGAAATATCGGCCATGAATGACCATGTTGAGGTCGTTTTAACGATGATGAAGTACTTTTTATAACATGATGTCTCTAGTAAAAGTAAGTTCGCCTAGCATATTTTCCAAAATGTCCAACCGTTAAGTCAAGCGGAGTTGTAACAAATAAAATCACGGTCGGCTTAAACTTTCTGAAAACCACCCTTAAACAATATTTTGGTACAAGTACCATACTTTACCTATATTTTCTCCATGATCGAGACCTCTATGATGAAAACTTAAATGCTAAAACTTTGAGATAATGATACAAGCTTCCCAAAACCGTTGAGTTTGTTTCCTAACACTCAATGTGCACCATTTCACGACTAGCTTTTCAAGGACGTTTAGTCACTTTCATGAAATTGTCAAATGACATTATTTTACGACGAAAAATTATAGTTTCATAATAAATCACTAAATGACTATCGTAGGATGTCATTCAACATAAATACTTGTAAAGTAATTTATAAATTTTCAAGACTTTATAAGATTATTTTTCGACGATAAACTTTATTTTCAAAAGTGTACAAGTGGTATGGATATCATATGAGTTTGCATGCACGGCATTGTTTCATGACTTATATTAGAGCATATCATTCATAATAGGTCGCGGTTAGAGAGTTGCGTCTCATTTACGTGCATCCACCTTGTCATCATAACTATTACCTTGGTGAGTTCGTAGCCCGCTTTTACTCGTTTAATTGTTTTATAAACTCTTGGGAGATACATGCTCGACTTCATGCTTTTACTTTACATATGAACTTAAACTATATTGTTTGAACTATCATGAACTTGTTACCCTTTTGTTTCACTACTTATGCTAGCAAGTAGATTGTGCCCGAACTAAACTGATCACTATGTTATGAACACTATTATTTGAACCACTTTCCGTGATTTTGAGCCTTCGACATTTATATTTGAACACTTTTAACTTGATAGGAACATATTGGCATAGATTTGAACACTTTAACTTGATTTAAAACATTTTGACATATAATTAATTTCTTTTAACATAATGTTGAACCTTTGACTATTTTGAACTGGTTTGACTTTACATTGAACCTTTGACTATTTTGAACCTGTTTGACATAATATTGGACCCTTTGACTATTTTGAACCTTTTGATATGTTTTGAGCTCTTTGACTGTTTTGAACTTTTAAACTCGACTTAAACTTTTGAACTTAATTACGAACTTTTGAATGGAACCCTTGAACTTAAATACGAACTTATGACTTGTCTGAAATCATTGAACCGTACATGTTATGACCTTGACCTAAAGTCTCCCATGATCGGAGCATCACTATAAAGTCTCCCATGTTCGGAGCATCACTATAAGTCTCCCATGTTCAGAGCATCATTATAAAGTCTCCCTTGTTCGAACATCACTATAAAGTCTCACTTGTTCGAGACAACTTAAAGCCTCCCGGTCCGGAGCGGAATGTCTCCATGGGAGCAGACATTTTCAACCTAAAGCCTCCCGGTCGGGCAGAATGTCTCCCTATGGGAGCGGAGCATTTTCAATTTAAATTCTCCCATGTTCGGTGTTCTTAATTGTATATAATAGTTGTATGATGTCTTGTTAGTACATTCGCATTGTTAGTCTCTATCGCTAAGTAGTATGGATAGCTATTATTAGAGGTCGGCCAACTCTCGTGCACTATGTTACGGACGCATATTATTTATTCTAGGGGCTTTGCACGGCATACATTATTATATCGTGGTGCAATATTGTGAATTATTATGGTAACTTATACTCGACTATTAGACACACTATATTTTGTGCAATGGGTTGTGAACACACGAGGTTGCAAGTTTTGTATGGGCGAACTTGGGCCGAGTAGAATTACAATGCCTTTGCTTTGTGAACTCATTTGACAACGTGTGCTTAAGTATAAACTAGACATATTTTGGCAGTGGGTTGTGAACACACAAGTTGCAAGTTTTGTATGGTGAACTTGGGCCGGAGTGGATTTACAATGCCTTTGATTTGTAGATTATTCTTAATGACCAAAACTTTGCCTTTGTTGCATGAGCGTTCTTTAAAAACTTTACTTGTTAAACAAACTCTATGAACTCACTCAACCATTGTGTTGACACTTTTAGCATGTTTTATCTCGGTATCTAAGGCATTCACTTCATGGCATGCATGTGGACTTATCATAGAGTCACGGTGTCGTGCGTCTTACCTATATTTTATGCACTTAACTATCGTTTGATTGTAACAAACTTATTTTGGTACCTTGGAAATCTTTTGGGACCTATGTTTTGTAAACTCTAATTATTTTAATGAACCAAGCGATATTTTCAAAGCGACACTTTAGGTGGTTCGATATAACTGTAACTTTGATGCTATGCGATCCTCCCAAGGTATTCCATTCGGCAGTAAAGCGGAAATTTGGGGGTGTGACAACGACACCTTGCATGAGCTAGAGGCCAAACACCCGTGCCCCACCACCAATTTTGTCATTGGACCCTACGGGTGAAGATGCACTTATTATGGATAAGGACTTGGTTTTGAATAGGATACGCAGTTTCCCGAAAGGGACTTCATGTGGTCAAGATGGGCTTAGGGCACAACATTTAATAGATATTTTGGGAGGGGCTGCGTCCGCCATTGCCGATGACCTGCTAGGCTCCATCACTGGGGTTGTCAACCTGTTTCTTGATGGAAAGTGCCCTGCTATACTAGGGGAATTTATTGCTAGTGCCCCCTGACTCCGTTGGTTAAGCAAGGTGGAGGCATACGGCCTATTGCTATCGGCACGGTTTGGCGTAGGCTCGTGTCGAAGGTTGCTTCTTCTTCAATTGGCAACTATATGAATACCTACTTGCAGGACTTTCAATTTGGGGTTGGTGTTTCGGGCGGTTGTGAGGCTGTTCTTCATTCGGTGAATCGACTTATTGAGGCTAAGAGTCACGATGTTGGGTTGTCCATGCTGCTGGTGGATTTTCAGAACGCTTTCAATCTGGTTGATAGGAGTGTCCTTCTCCAGGAGACCAGGCTGAGATGCCCTTCTATTGCTCCTTGGGTTGAGTTTTGCTATGCCAGGCCTGCTAGACTTTATTATGATGATTCTATCCTTTGGTCCTATCAAGGGGTGCAACAAGGGGATCCGCTAGGTCCTTTGTTGTTCACCCTCGCTTTACACCCCCTAGTCCATGCTATTAATAGGTAATGTGAGCTCTCTCTCCAGGCTTGGTATCTTGACGGTGGCACTATTGTCGGGGATACTCTTTTGGTTGCTAAGGCGCTCGACATTATTATGACGGATGGCCCCGCTCGGGGCTTGTTTTTGAATGTCAATAAAACTGAACTCTTCTGGCCCATGGAGGACCCTAGAAGCAGGGTGGACGGTGTTCTTCCTATAAATATCTCTCATCCAGGTGATGGTGTCAAACTACTTGGTGGTCCCATTAAGCTTGAATAAGCTTTTGTCGGGTCGGCTTTGAAAGGGTCTCAAAACTATCTTGCAAATGGAAGCTATTCTTAAACTTGATGACCCCGATGTGAGCTCCTTCTTCTCCGTAATTGTTAGGGTTGCGAAATTATCTTACGCTTTGAGGACATGTTCCCGTTATGCGTCTGCGAGTGGCCCAATGCGGTTTGATCGGATGTTACGTGCTTCCTTGGAGAAGATTATCACGACTTCCTAAGCAGTTTTGGTGTTGGCGATGGCGACTTGCTACCCTCGATCAAGATGGGTGGGTTGGGCATCCATCTTGATGACATTATCAATATGCTTTCCTCGCCTCGTTTGCAAACCGGCGATATCACGGGACGGATTTTGGTAAAGCGGGCATTAAGCGTCATGGCCGCCGTTTGACATACTCTTGATAATTTTAACAATGCTTGTAACAAAGACACGTTTTATAGCCTCGACCTCACTCCGCCCCATATGATGAAAACATTGGCAAAGTGTTATTTGGTGTCATCGAGAAGATCTTGTTTCAAAGTATTTGTTAAGTCCAATGCAAGTGGCTATCCTCGGTGTGCGGGCTCCACATGCACAAGACTTCACCATTCACCATACCTATTGATGGGTTAGGCCAAAGGATGAACCATCGACAATTACGGTCGAATCTTGTGTTATAGGCTTACCATACCCATGTTTTCGAAGGTAGTCCTTGTCCAGTTGCAAGCATCGTATGGACCAATGGGAGACCATGCGGTTCAACTGTTCGATGAAGTGGGGTGAAATTTAGACATAACACAGTGCGTGATATTCTTGTCGACATATGTTCCAATGTTGGGATTATGGTGAAAAGGAGGCCCCATGGGGTTTCTTTTGAGGAGGGAAAGAATTCGTCCGTGAGACTTGTTATTATTTAAGCGGTTCCAAGGCAAGGGCGTGTGTTTGGATGTCTTGGGATCTCTCCTTTGCGGTATTGATGCTAATTTGTGGGCTTGAGGGTAGCTTTACATAACGCCGTGGAGAAGAAGAAAAAGAAATGTGTCCAAATGTGAAGAAAATTGCTACAAGTTCATTCCGTTTGCTTTTTCTACATTTGGGGAGCTTGACACTGAAGCCTTGGACACTGTCACGCATTAAGGCGTTGCCGTTAGCCACTCGAATAATGTCAAGAGTGGGGCTTTATCTTTCATAAATTAAGCTTTTGTATTCGAGAAAGGGTGGGGCCCAACTAGTGTCGAAACCACCAATTTCTTGTAATATCCCTATGGTTTCTAATGAGTGATGTTTTAAGGGTGGGAGCCGAATAGTGTGCCGAACTTCCCATGATTTCTCTGTAAAAAATAAAAATAAAAATAAAATAAAAATAATAATAATAATAATTAAAAAAATTGAAATTGACATATAGGAAGATAGGTGGCGAAGCTTGTCAATATACACTCAAGAAAAATTGATGAGCGTAAAACTATTCGATAAAAGTATGTGTTACGTTACGTTTGATAAAATGAGGGCTGCGGTCGATTGTGTCGTTGTTTTTCCGAACTTTTACATAACCCATCGCAAATCGTGTCTGCGAGAAGAAGAATACGTTTAAACACTAAATACGCAAGAAGAAGGCCGTTTGTTTTGTGCTTATTGAAGTACTTATTCCATTTTTTTTAAAGTGGAAAAAGTGATTGAAAGAAGTGAAAAAAAGAAATTTATATCTGCGTAGTAGAAGAGGAAAGAAGTGATTTTACCTCTTATATCCGAAAAAACAAGCGGTCTTGAGGAAATTATGCTGCGCATGCGAACATAAGAGAAAAAAAAACGAACTTTGAAAAACAAACAAGTTCCATGAATTTAATTTCGTTTGTTAAAAATTTAATTTTCAAGCATGTATATGTAACCAAACTCTACTAGCTAGATAGTCTAGATCGAGTTCAAACCAAACACATTGAATTACTTGCTATAAGTTCCAATCATTTGTCCCATGATGTAGTCCTATGTAGGGATCGACGAGCAAGGTATTAAATTGGTATCGAACCCATATCGAATTGGTAGTACTGTTTTTTCCTCGAGCATGAAAAGGGGTATCGATATCGTATCAAGCGAGTTTTGGTGCGAAGCAGTGCGTACTCGAATGATGTCTGATTCTTCTCGTTTTTTGTTAAACCAATTTTATTTTTCATATTTAATTTCGTGCTAGTAACTTTTTGTGAAACAACAAAAAACAGGACAAAACGTGCATTTTCGAATGATTTCGAACCACAACGCGTCAAAACACACAACCAACAATTAAATACACAAATGCGGTGAGCCCTTTAATGGAGGTGTTTTCGTGGCTTGATACTTTGAATGTTAGAGCTTCAAAGAAATTAGTGTTAGAATCTATTATTGAGGTCTCTCTTTGGGTTATTTGAAAGTTTCACAACCAACTCGTCTTCGACAAAAAGGACTGACATCGGAAGGATTTTTTTTTTTTTATCACATTACTAGTTTTTCTTTTCTTTGGTTTTCTAGTAGGAATAGAAAGATTCATGTTTCTTGGAATCGATGGGTTAAAAATCCTTTGTTAGATAACCCTTTGTAATTTTCTAGCTCCTTGCTAGTTCTTTTTATAAAATCATTAGTTGTTCAAAAAAAATTAAAACAAAATAAAATAAAAAATAAAAATACACATATCACCAAGATAGTCATAACTTACAAACATTTCAAAACTTATATAATTCCACCAAAATCATATGAAATCATTCAAAATAAATAAATTAAACCACTTTCAATAAAAAAAAGTAATTAATCTTGTGTAATTGCAATCTCATTTTCTTTCGCATTTTTCTTGGCAATCACATATTTTTAATAATAGGTTAAGGTTTAATTTTTGGGAGGGTTTATGAATGAGATATAGTTGTCAACTTGTCATAGTAGGTTTTTTGGACGTTTGGTTTCATTCTTTATATTTTACATGACTATTGTTTTGCATAGAACGAACCTAATGGGCGTTTGGATAAGTTGTTTAAATCAAACATGAATACTCAAATTTCGAGATTTTTTTGGTACTTCCGCGTTTAAGTACCGATACCGTATTAGTGGTCCCGAATTTCTTTTGAGCTCGATTCATGATACTGGTCCCGTACCGTGTATACGGATTCGGTACTGTTTTGGTACGGTACCGATGTTCCGGTCCGATGCCGTAATTCGGGCCCAATGCTCATCCTTAGTCCTATGTTAGGGGACATGCAACGTAAAACAAATTTGAGGCATTTAACTGTGTTTAAGTCGCGTCGCCTTGTCTCTTTAATGGTGGTTTTACGCTAGTTATCTTACTAACATTCGAGTGTAAGGAAACGGTAACACTTTTATTAATTAAATTCAGATTTCAATAAATAAAAGTTGACAGTAAATAAAACAATATAAAATAAACATAGAATAGGGTACAAACAGAAGACAGACTCTTATAAGCGACAATTAAATAAAATAATAAAATAATTAAAAGACTTACTAGATCACCAATAGAAATCAACAACGAAGCACTAAAGAGTCGAGGCACGTGTTTGACACGATTTTCTTAAAACAAATTTGCCGTCTGTTATTCACAGTACAACAACTGAAACAGTAAGGGTGTGTTTCTTTTCTTTTTTTTCTTTTTTTTTTAAGTCTTATTAGCCACTTACCTCTTACTGAGTAAGAGGCTGTCATACATCGTGTTATTTGTTTCTTTTTTTCCCTTTGAGTCAGACCCAGTTACACATATGCCATCTTACTCAATAAGAGGTGGAGATTTGTCTTATTGCCTCTTACTCAATAACAGGTTGAAGAATTGTATTAATATCATATATTTGATATTTTATTAGCTATGTTAAATTTATGATAAAAGAAAAGTTTTGTTTCATCTTTTTACATAAGTTACTTGTTCATCGCATTACGTTGGTCTAATAAATGAATTTTAGAAACGACCATTTAAACCATTATTATACAAAAACAAAGAACATTATTTCATTTAGACGCGGACTTTCTACCCACCTCTTAATAGTAAGATGTGGTTGTCAAATTAAGACTCAAAACATCTTAATAAAACAAACAACACCTAAGTTATACTATCGGATTAAACAAAAGTACAAAACTGTCTAAAATTTCACCTAAGAGATACGTATTTCTTATGTTGAAAATCAATAATAATGATTTGATATTTAAAACCTATGAAATTAATGTCTCTATTTATACATAATAGACTCCTCCCAAGTTTACCTATTCTACCATGTAGGATAGAAAGCAAACCATTTTCCACTTTAAGCATTTGTAGCGAAAGCCTAAGGTGCTATTTGTTTTTTATGAGGCTCTAAATCTGAATCTGAATCTGGACCACACATCTGAATCTGAGGCGTAAAT
Organism: Chrysanthemum lavandulifolium; assembly: GCA_022545495.1. Lineage (NCBI taxonomy): Eukaryota > Viridiplantae > Streptophyta > Magnoliopsida > Asterales > Asteraceae > Chrysanthemum > Chrysanthemum lavandulifolium. Next base: position 276,667,288 of record CM040241.1, read on the forward strand.
GTCTGAATCTGATCGCATCTGAACGGAGGGAAAAACTCATGTTTGAACCACACATTTTCTTGCTCGTACTAAATTTTTTTTGGTTATTTTTGTGTCAACAAGAGACATTAAGATACCCCTCTCAAGTCTAGTGTAACAAATTGGATTTCATAAACACACTAAACCATAAGATCAAATAGGCGTACAAAGAGTTCTAGAGAGAAAGTTAGAGTTTTAGGGAACTTTAGTGAGAAAGAAAAGTCTTATTATGAGCTCCAACTCTACCTTGGGAGGTAGAGTATTTATAGTCATTACATAAATCGCCACCTATCGGGCATGGATCGGGCATACGGTGGGTAAGACCGTCCAGTCCTCCACGGTGTTACTTAAACTAAATACTACTAACTTATAATAATCTATGACTACGAGCTTTCTAACGATTACATATACTTGAGGTGACCGACTCTTTAATACATGGATTTACTAAATCCTAACAATCTCCCCAAGGAGGTCTCCTCAAGATCACCTCAAACATACATTGAATACAAAATGATTTTACATAAAGATTGTTCTTGCATTCTTGTTACTATTCTTTGCTCTGAAGCCGTAGTCATTGATTCTTCATTGATGTATGTTTGGATAGCCCAGTGGAGGTCTTTATCGATCCACGTGATGATGAGTTTTGAGCTAGCTTTAAGATCATCAGCAATAATACATCTTTAACTCTTCCATTGTGGTCTTGTGACTTATGGACCGACATGCTCACATTCGGATCATGATATATTCTCATCAAAGTAGCGAAACTTTTCGTTGATTCATGATATTGGCGTAGTGCGAAGCATGGGTAAAGAAAGTATCGAGTCATTGATGCACTAATCATGATTTCTTCGAGATGAATGTGTTGAGTGAGCATGCGGCTATGGATTGACCGCATCATTCTTATCACCGCAAGCGTGGGGCGTACACGCATAAAACATTTAGCAATAAAGCGCGAAAGTGTCTTTGGTCGCTTCGTTGAATTGAGGTACACGCCCGCGGTTCCCGTTGATCGATTACAAGTCTTGCTGTGATCGGTATAATTCGAAGAATTTCCTTGACAGGGTTTCACACAGTACTCTAAATTGTTCTCAAACGAGCGTCTCAAAGAAGACAACACGGTGAGTGGACCCGGTGAATAGAGATTCAGCGATTGATGAAAAGAGATTTGAAAAACAATCGTGTATTGCTCAATAGAAATTGTTTATGCAATACAACGAAGGTTTTAATGAAAATCAATTATCAATCATAAACACCTTTTGATTTGAAATATTCGAACACGGTCGATGTGCTAAAGAAAGAGTTTTTAAACAATGACCGGTTTTCAAAGGTATCCGTCAATCCATAACTTTGAACCGGATTGATTCAAAAGATTGAATCGCCCCATTGTTTACATTCGGTTGTCCGTGGTTGATCTATAGAATAGATCTCACATGCCACCTACCAGAGCTTGTTTGATGTTGGCTCGAAGGCTTTCCATCTTCATTGTGAATATGTATGCATATCACTCGGATGTTACAGCAATACCACAAGGATAATGCGCTTCTCGAGATATAATCTCTCTTTCCACATTGTGTGAAAAGATAGTCTTCATTGAAAGTGTTCTAAGGAGATTTATTGATGATCTCGTGGCTCTAGACTCAATTTGTGCATATTTGGATCATCTTGGGAGACTAGGGAGAGGGTCTCCTCTTGATATCAACAATCTCTAAGAGAAAGTCGATAGATTATGTTGGTTCCTCGTGAGAATGAAACAAGACCTTTTAAGAGGAACTTGAGTGGTTTGGGAAGTTGAAGTGCGGTCGTCCTTTGGGTTCATGACGTCTTGTCTTCAATACCGATGTTACCTTGGTAACCACCGTAGACATATGAATTGAACCGTGTTGCCCTATGGTTGAATAATTGGAGGGCTATTTTTTTCACCCTTTCTCATTCAATTCTTTTTCATTCTTCAACCCTTGGTGCTTACCGAGACTTCATAGCTAGAACCTTGTTGGGTTTATTCAAGTACTAGCTCGAGACTCGATCCGCACTCTTCCCATATCTCAAGATCTATCTTAAACCACAAAGATCTGAAACGTGATCAAGTACTAGCTAGAACCAATTGCTCCCCCTCAATATGTGCCTTGAGGTTTGAAAGAGTTTTGCACATACAAGAGGGAACCTGCACATTGAAATAAATTGATCACGTTTCAGATCTTTGTGGTTTAAGATAGATGCTCCCCCTCAACATGTGCATGGAAAATTTGAAATCGTTTGGCACATATGGGAAGGAGAGCTTGTACATTCTTATAAAACCATTTACCGAATTATCAGATTAAATACAATTTAAATCACAAATTCTCCCCTGATCACAATTATCAAATCATTTGATATTTGTGATCTCTGTAGATTTAAATTCATTTTGAAAGCTTTTAAGGAGAATTGTGACTTGATTATGAAAGCTTTTTATCTGATAAGGATCGGATTTTAAGACTTTAAACTCCATTGAATAAACATGCATGATTATCTTTTGAAAACAATTGTATGAAAAATAACTTTTTGATTTAATTGAAATCATTCTCCCCTCAATCAATGACATAAGTTGTTGATTGAGAGATAGATATTTTGACAAACTTTTAAGTCCGGATGATTATCAAAATAGAGTCCGAGTTATTTTCAAAGCGACTAGTTTTCATTAGATAGTAAGGATTAGTTTAAAGAATCGAGCAAGAGATTTGAAAACCAAGATAAAGTATGGCTCTGTTCTATCTTTGAAAAGCGGTTCTTGCTCGAAATGACAATAAACCATTGTTTGTTTCTCCCAAATATATATATATATATATATATATATATATATATATATATATATATATATATATATATATATATATATATATATATATATAGGGAATATATTAGCTACAATTGAATTGTAGCCAATTCCCTACAAGTTGTCTACAAATTGTGGGTCCCCGAGTCATTGTGGGTCCTTGACTTCTTTTGGTGGGTCCCCATTTATTTTTTGTGTATTTTAGTGAAATTGTAGCCATTGGCTACAAAAATGTAGCTAAGCTTACCCCTATATATATATATATATATATATATATATATATATATATATATATATATATATATATATATATATATATATATATATATATATATATATATATATATATAATTCGAACAACATCTAAAGTCCCGTGTCATTCTTTGAATGACACACAAAAAACCGTAGATATAATCGAATCGAGAAAACATGACAAAAGACAATATTTTTGAAAATTTTCAAGATTTTTAAGTTTTATGGATTTTGAAAGTTTTATATTTTTCTATTTGATTTTGAAAAACTATTTACTGGGATAGATGAAGAAACCTTTTACTCCTCTTCTTCCTCTTGAAGGCGTTTGAGTGTTTACGGTTGAAGGCTCTTAAGACCAGTCGTGGAAGAATAAACTCAAACGTTCTCTAGGAAGAGCTTTGGTGAAGATGTACGCTAACGGTATTCGGTCCTCAAAGTAAAGTTCCACCACACCGTTTTCAACTTGATCCCGATGAAATGATGTCGAATGTCGATGTGATTTGCTCTTGAGTATTGTGCGTTGTTGCATGAGAGAGCAATAGCACTTTTATTATCACGATCGGAGAGGGATTTTGTTGAATTCAAAGCCATAGTCGGATAATTGGGATCTCATCCATAGGATTTGAGCACAACAAGATGACATGGCTATGTATTCCGCCATCAGAGGAAATAGAAGTACTCATTTGCTTTTTGATGACCGACTCAAGCTTATCACCTAAAACCGAGCACCTCTAGAAGTACTTGACGAGTATCTTGACATCTGCATGATCGGCATCTGCATAGGCTATTAGTGACATACGGTGTCTTTCGGTGCCAAAGTCCCATATTGATGGTTCCTTGGAGATACCGAAGACCCGTTAATGCTTTCAAGGTGCTTTTTAGTAGGCTTAGCACGGTATCTAGCACACATTCAAACAGCGAACAAGATGTCGGTCTACTAGGCGTGAGGTACATCGAGGATCCAATCATACTCGACATTTCGTTTGGTCTACCATGATCCCCGAGTGGTCCTCATCTAGTTTCATACGTTCGATCATGGGAGTGTCAACGGGTCACTAGAATTGAATCCAAATTTCTTTAAAATCTCATTTGCATATTTAGATTGATTTATGAAAATGCATCCGGGACTTTGTGAAATTTGTAATCCCAAGAAAAATGACATTTGTCCCATCATCGACATTTGAAATTTAGAACCCATTTCATTTGAAAAGCGGTCGCACTCATTGGGGTCGGTCGAGGCAAAGATGATATCATCAACATAAATTTGAGCGTGAATTAAATGTTTGCGACTTTTGGTGAACAATGTAGGATCAGCGCTCCTTTCTTTGAAACCGGTAGATAGAAGAAACTTTGATAGCGTATCATACCATGCCCTTGGAGCTTGCTTTAAACCGTCTGAGCCTTCTTTAAGCGATAGAGCGTGGTAGGAGGCTCTGGATTCCAAAGCCTTCGGGTTGGGCGGCGTGAGACGACTTCTTTAAGATCTCCGATTCGTAAATGCCGTCTTTACATCCATCGATAGACTACCATGTTCTTACTTGCGGCATTAGCCAAAAGATTACGATTGCCTCGACACGAGCAACAGGAACAAATGATTCTTCAAAGTCGATACCCTCCTCTTGGCGGTATCCTTTAGCAACCAATCGAGCCTTATTCTTTAGGACATCACCATGCTCATCAAGTTTCACTTTGATGATCCATTTTAAACAATGATCATAGTACAATCGGAGCGGTACTAATTCCCATACATCAAGTCGATCAAACTCATGAATTTCTTCTTGTATGGCATTGAACTAGTTGTCTTCATTCATGGCGGTTTAACATCTTTGGTTCGATCTTAGAGTACGGAGTTGAAGAAGCACCATAAGGCATCGGTTGCAAGTTGTTTCGTGTTGATCTTTGGATGAGAGGGATTTCCAATGATGTTGTCTAATGGATGATCGTGAGTCCATTTTCTAAGGTGTTCATGTGGCGGTTGTTGAGGGACTAAGGTAGCAGTCGATGTCTCTCAAGAAGATGGTTCGATGATGATACAAGAGCAAATATGTTTTCAAATGGAGCATCTTGAGGTAGCAAGGGATTAACTTCATCATTGATGCGAAGCAGTTCCATGATGTACATTCAAGATTAATGATTTGATGATGAGATCGAGTTATCGGTGACGGGTGCTTCTTGACTTAATGATATTGAGGCGGAAGGATTGATTTCATTCTCGGGGATATGAGCGACCTATATTGTGGGAATTGACAGCTCAATAGCACTTGGCTCATAGAGTTCCTCAAACATCGGATCAAACAATTTCTTCAAATCATCTTGATTGGAGGTACATATGGAATAGCCGGAGAGAAATTTGGTACAAGGATGAACCAATGGGACTTTTTAAAGTGCGGGTCCAGGCTGGGTTGTCCAGGAGCCATTTGATCGGTCACTCATCGAGCGTAACATGAATTGTTTCCATGATATTTCGGGTTTTCTTGTTGTAGATTCGGTAACCCTTCTTGTTTGGTGCATACCAACAAAACTCCAATATCTCGCTTTTGCTCTTAATTTACCTAAATCTTGACCGTCATTTGTTGGATAGCACAAAGCACCAAACACATGAAGGTAGGAGAGATCGAGTTTTCGTTTATGAACAAGTTCATATGGAGTTTTCCATGAGAGGTGTGTATAAGGGAGCGATTTTGAGTGTAGCATGCGGTGGCAATGGCTTCACCCATAGAAACATTGGAACCTTCAATCAATAAGCATTGTTCTTGTGGCTTCTACAAGAGTTTGATTTAAATCTTTCAACACACCGATTCATTGAGGAGTTCGTGGAACACTTATTTGATGGTGATTCCAACACTTTCATAAAGCGAATTAAGTCTTTGTTGATAAACTACGTGCCATTATGCATTCGAACAATTACATTGTATTGTTGAGTTGAACTGAAAATCGTTTGATTAGTTTGATGATGACATCCGGGTTTCATCCTTTGTCCTCAAAAACTTTACCCAAGTAAATCGAGTAGTCATCAACAACTACTAGAATGTATTTCTTCCATTTATCGTTTGCACTCTCATTGGTCCATACGGATCCATATGAAGGGTATGAAGAACTTCCATTCTGAATTTGTGGGTTTTGGGTTGTGGGCATATTTCGTGCTTTTACCCAATTGGCAAGTGAACAAAGATGATCCTTTTCATATTTCAATGCGGGTAAGCCTCGACAAGATCCTTTCGGAAAGGTTGTTTATGGTGCAGAAGTTCAAGTGATTGAGACGCGATGCCATAACCAAGACTTTGTTTTAGAAGCCTTTGACAGAAGCATATTGGAGGACTTCATCATGTCATCGATAGAGATGGTGTATAGGTTAGAACCTAGAGTACCTCTTAATAATTCAACACCATCAAGTTCTCTAACAAAGCAAGCATGTTTTCTAAAAGCCACTTCTAGATCGGAATCACGAATTGACCAGCGGAGAATGTTGTGACCAAGACCTTCCACATAATATACCACAAATCACACTTTACCAACCACATAGTCTCCATAACCCATAATAGCTCCAAAATGGTGGTTCTCGAATCTAAGCGTCCGATGAATTTACTCATGAAGTTCATGAGCCGCGACCGTCTCCATTCATATGCTTGGAGCGACTGAGTCCGGTACCATAGAACAATTTGAACAATCGAGTTGAACACGAGACAAGAATGGATAAGCTGGATAATTGGGATCCCCATTCAAGAATGGGTTCCATTTGGTTAATAACGATGATTGGAACACCCACATCGAAAATAGAAGCAATGGAGTCGTTATGAATAGATGCGAGACTAGTGTATGTATTAGCCCTATTCAAAGTATGTTCACTTCTTGGGAATATTTCTACCGATGAGCATCCATTTTCTAGTGAGCATTGTCGATTAACCTTATGGCCAACAAGTATCCATTGATAACCTATCTTACTAAATGTTCTTCTGTGGGTTTCCTTTGTTTTCTAACTTTCTTTTGCCTTTGCCTTTTAGCCTTCTTAGAATGATTTTTTCATTAACAATATTAACGGGGATTTGACCGCATTAGACAAAGCATTCACACCACATTCATGATAAGTAATGTAATTCAAGCGGACATCATTACAAGGTTTGCAAATAGTATCGAATTCGAATTAATTACGATGCGCCTATGGCTAATACTAGAATCAACACGATTCGTTTTATTAACTCAAACTTAAAGTTCCTAGGTTGGTCTTCTACTCTCTTCCAATGCGCATTCTTAGCTTGCGAGGTCCTATCATTCCTTGTATTGTCTTGAGAATTTAACACCTTGCTTTAATGTCACCGATTACTCTGTAGATGGAATGGGAACATTAGTTGGTTTTGCTACTTTGCATCTCCCTGTTTAGATGTGCTAGGATCTGAACTACATGCATGCACACAAAGGTTCACTTTCTTAACGCAAGAAGTCTTTGGGATTTGTACTCCCAGAAGGCACACTAGAGTTCACTTTCTTAGCACTAACGGATCCGGAATTTGAACTACTTTAAAGGCACACTAAGGTTCACATTCATGACATTGGGCATTGAATGGATTTCATGTTGGCACTAGGCATAGAACAAGGAATCAAATGATTAACTCTCTCACCCAAGGACTTAGGGCATATTGTGATTAAGCATTCTAGAAGTTCTTGAGATCGTTCGGCATATAAGCATGCATGCCCAATTGCATTATCAAGTGGTTTCTCTAACTTATCCTCTTCAACAATCTCACGAGAGACATTCTAGACAATCCTTAAGGTATGAGAAATATGTTTGAATTGCAAGTTAGTTATTCCTAAGATGAGAGGAACATATTTCATAGACAAAGCATATTTATTACAAGAGAGAACCTTTGATACACCATTCTCCCCATTGGTCATTGGCATTTTCCTTTTACTTGGCTCTTTAGATTCTCAATTTCCTTTGCAATGAAGCTATTTGTTCGTTATTTTTGTTACGAGTGACCTTTATTGATTCAAATAACTCATTGAAGTGACGTTTAACCTTTTCATTTTCTTCAAAAAAACTTTCGTTTTCCTTTTGTAATGCATTTACTAAGTTTTGAAGATGAAACGTTTGAGAATTCTGAGAATCTAAAGGAGGAGGCATTTGGGAGCCAGTCACATTGTTCTTTTGACCCTTTAATTGTGAGATTTGGGCTTTCAACTTTCTGATCGTGTTACAATGAGCTTGAATCTGTTCATCACGTTTGTTAATTTGAAAAGCGCATCAAACTACGGAGCATCCGAGGATGTCTTGATATTGGAAGTTTTGATATTTTCTTTAAGATGTTGATATTTTAGTTGTAAATTAAAATGCTCAACCTCTAGTTTAGAAAAATATTTAACCAAATTGTCGTGATCATCCGGTTCAATTTTCTCATTTAGTTTAGAATTAGTCTTTTCAAGCTCAATGACACGATCATGGGAGACTTTCAGACAGAGATAATTCATGAAATTAAGAAGCATTAATGGAACAATTTGTAGCGATGAAAAACACATCTTGAGCAACACATTCGATAATAAGAGTCTCATTCAATGTATGCAAGTTCTTCCTCTCAATCTCATTATATTTTAGTGCACGCATAGTCACTAACCTCAACTATCATTGCATCAAATTCCTTTTCCATTTCTTTAATGTCTAAATTCATTCCCTTTTAAGACTTTCAAAATGATCTTTTAGTTGTTTAAAGAAAGGCATCACTTTAGTTAAATAACATTCTTTTGTTTGCTCAAAACCCTTTCCCTTGATTATGCCATGGGTGTGATCCTTTTCTTACAAGTTTTCTCAAAATCAACAAATAGTTGAAAAATAACATATTGACCGATTAAGGTCTTGCTTTTAGTGGCAATAGTCCTAGGAACTAAATGCATTGGTGTATTGGGAGGATACACAATCAAGGCATTTTCCTAAAGGGGGGTTTGTTACAACAAGATTCTCTCGCTTTGGCTTATCTAAATCCTTTTTCGAACACTTGTTCGGGTATTAACAACGTCTGAGGCTTAAACATGTTCAAGGAAATCAATTCTCCTTTTTGTAATCATGGGGTGTGATATTTATTTTCTTCTCTTTACATTTAGGATCATCTAGTTTCTTGTTCATCTTTTCCTAGTGAATTAGATGCGATTTCTTATCTTCCTCATTGCACTCAACGCAACTAGGTTTCGTCTAGGCTTAAGGATTTCATTGCCATCATAAATAACTTTATGAGCATTTCTAGCCTTCTTAATGACCTCTGGATTTGGTTCCTCAACAAGGGAATGCTATGCTTATCGCTAATACTCTATGCTTAGTGATTAAGTGGCGATCGAATGGTATTTCCTTATGCGCACAACTTATTTTCAAGCTTGTTCTTCAAGGTTTTAGATTAGAAAAATCATTCAAAGTTTTGATTCCTTAACACTAAATTCTTGCTTAAGCATTTTAACATTTTCTTGAAGTTCTTGTTTTGCTTAGCGGTTTAGAAAGCTTATCTTGTAAGAGTTTAACTCTTGTTTCAATACTTCTTCTCTAAACCTACTTTTTCTAATAGTTGTGCGCATTTGGTCATCCATTTCACGCTCACGGGAGGTTAATTCAAACTTAGCCTTGTTGTTCATAAATAGCAACACGTTCTTTATAAGCATTAAGTTCGAAATAACGAGAATCATCGAGGTACCTAGCGGTGTATTCGTCAAAAGCATAGTCATTATTGATCGCATAAGATACATCACTTGGTACAATCTCTCTTTCACTTTGTTTCACATATTGATCATATGGGACAACATTGATATTACCCATATTTTCAATATCGACTCAATAATTACAGCTTGATTGTACCGTTATGTATCTTTTGCTCATCAACTTCATCGTATAATTTTAATACCTCGAAATGATTTTGTCTTTGGATGGACCAGCTTGTGGTGATGAAGAGACTTTAGAGAGACCATTGGAGAAATGCTAGCCATGAAAATGGTTTGTCTTTGTGGGTTCTTCATCAACATCGAGTCGTATGCACCACAATCGCCTACTTGAAAGGCATTCGATGATTATGGCCTATCTCCTAATTGGTTGCTCATCCACATCTCGCATCATATGTCTTAGCATTTCCCTCACCAAGAACAACAACCTCTTCATCCAAAGCTGCACCATTATCTTGAGCTTGCACAAGCAACATCTTATCCTCAAGTACTCGGCATTCGAGGCGTTTTGGCGATGTCGCTTCCTTGCAATGTGTCCTCACCTCCACAATTGTAATATTTGATTGGCTTTGCTTGACCACAGTTTCCATTCCTTCCCTATTCGATTTGCAAGATAACCTCTACCGACTCCACCTCTTGCTTGTTCGCATCGCCTTTCTTGAACTGGCGCATCATAACCTTCCCATCTCGGCGATAAAGGGCTTGATTGTGTGGATTGGATGCGCTCGAGATTGTTGTTGGTGTGTGGAAGAGAGTTCATGTTTTGACTAATCGGGAGAGCCGATTGATTAATGAAGTTTCCACGTGTGCATCGGCGCGACTTGTTTGAACATAGGATCATGAATGAGTTTGTGATTACCATTACCCATGGGTATGACTTGTGAGGCTTTGGTTGTGATTTCGATGTTTGGTAGAGGCGTTTGAATCATTCGATGAGCTTGTCTCTCCCCGTTGGTTTTGAACGATTAAGAATCCTTTTTCAAACATAGCATGTCTCTCATTCAAGGAGGAAGGCATAGAGTTGCTCATAGTTTGTATTCTTCAATCCTTTGATTAGCTTACTGAGTGACAAACTTGTGCCATTCGGGATTCATGTTGTTCACCAACTTTGAGTTCACCGAATGTTTGGCATAGTCATTCGATGTTCCTCATATCATTAACAAGCTTGTGGAATCTCACATAGTACTCATAGACACTCTCATCCGGTTTCATCTTGAAGTGTTCAAACTCATCATAGAGTTGTGATTCTCTGTCTTCCATAGTTAATTCGAACACGAGAGAAGCATCTTGACATTATCCCACACCGCCTTGGCTTCGTGTTGTGATTGATCGACTTGTAGATATCTTTTGGAAGACCTTGAAGTCGATGTTGAAGCCACGATATCGAGAACGAATCTCTTTTCTCCTTATCATCGAGCTCATCATATGTCTTTGGCCTGCCTATTCTATAGATCATTGTTCCATCTTCACCAGATCAATTAGGTCTCTAGTAGTCTCAACCCGATCGGTCCTTCATCAATGGATTTGAGAATGTTGAATCCATTTTCCTTTCCAAGACAAGACAACTGATTCGTTGAGCCCAAGAGTCGTAGTCGGTTCACAAGGATGGGTGGGCGAGTATCTCGAACCACCGCTTGAACATCCTCGCAACGGTGGAGATGAATGTAGGAACGTTGGTAGACATGATGACAGATTAAACAAGATTTTATAACTCTACGATTAAACCGGAAATAGATTCTTTCAGGATTTTACTAAATCAAGAGAAAACCGTATTGCATGTAGTCAACCAAGTCGCTAAGAAAACACAACCAAGTCGCTAAGCACCAAGTTGCTAGTAAAATTTTGATGACAAATCGCTAAGCACCAAGTCGCTAAGTTGTCAAGTCACTAAAGAGCAACTCGCTACAAGCACAAATCGCTAGCAAAATTTTGACAAGAAGTCGCTAAGCACCAAGTCGCTAAGTCGTCAAGTCGCTAAAGAGCAACTCATGAGCGCCAAATCGCTAACACCAAGTCGCTAACAAACTTAAGTACAAGTCGATAACTTTCACTGAGTCACTACAGTAGTGGAGACTCCACTAAGTGTCTTGTTTGTCGACTTGTCTCAATAGAACAAGTCGCTAGCTCAACTCGCTAAGGCCTTCAACTACAACTCGCTACCAAATTACAAAGCAAGTCGCTAACAAGATAACTTATCCGTGGCTTAAGTCGCTAGAAAGAAAACACATAAACACCACTTTTCAATCCAAAACAACCCAACCATGATGATTCAAGCAACAAATCAAAACCAAGCACATACAATGATTCTAAACACAAAACTACACTCGAGTTTCAAACTTTAACACTAGAAATGATCCAAATGATGCAAAACCACTAAACTTTTTCAAACTCTAAAACCACCTAAAAGTCACTAAAATCCAAAGATATGTAAGAGATGATCAAACCATGGCTCTTGATACCATTTATAACAAATTGGATTTCATAAACACACTAAACCATAAGATCAAATAGGCGTACAAAGAGTTCTAGAGAGAAAGTTAGAGGTTTAGGGAACTTTAGTGAGAGAAAGAAAAGTCTTATTATGAGCTCCAACTCTCTACCTTGGGAGGTAGAGTATTTATAGTCATTACATAAATCGCCACCTATCGGTGCCGGATCGAGGCATACGATGGGTAAAGACCCGTCATCCTCCACGGTGTTACTTAAACTAAATACAACAACTTATAATAATCTATCGACTCACGAGCTTTCTAACGATTACATATACTTGAGGTGACCGACTCTTTAATACATGGATTTACTAAATCCTAACATCTAGACCATTAAGATCTTCTCGCCTCTAACACGTTCGAAAAGGAAAAAAAAAACGCAGTGCGAGCGGCCAAAATGTCGATCGGCGTCGAGCGGTTCGATTCGGGTCGCATTAAGAGCCTCTTTTTAAAAAACAAACACACCCTAAATTTAACAGACGAAATATCTTTTTTACATGAACTTCATTTTCGACATATAAAGGCTCATTGCATATCTCTTTCAAAGAAGAGCGTGAATCTATAAACTATATATTTATATATATGACACGTACATGTAAATAATTGTATTCAAAGTTTGTCAAAAATCACTTTTAACAACCGAATTTTCCAACAATGAGAAGGGTAGAAGAGTGTGTCGAGAGAGTCGGTTTCCGTTTAAATGAATTTTCAAAGTTCCCAAGAGTTAGGGTGTGTTTGTTTTTAAAAAGTCTTACTAGCCCTCTTACTCTTACCAAGAAGAGGTGGGCGACGTTATGCTTGTTTGTTTTTTTTTTTGAGTAAGACCAGTTAGACATATAACATCTTACTCAAGAAAAGGTGGGGACTTGTCTTCTTGTCTCTTACTCGCTTTGTAAACTTTATATAATATATTTGATTGTTTATTAACTATGTTATATTTATGATAAAAGTCTTGTTTCATATTTACATAAGTTACTTATTATCGTATTAGTTGATTTAATAAATAAATTGCAAAAACAAGCACTTAAAATCATTCGGACACTCATACAAAAAACAAACAACATTATTTCTTTCAGATTTAAACAACATTATTTTTTTGCAAAGTCTTGACTGGTCGGCTATATTTCCAGTGTTTGTATGTGTTTCGGGTTATCCGGTTATGAATATATAGTGAGATGAATAATCTTTATGGCTAAAGAACAAATCATGCAATCTCATCCATTCATTTTTTCCATCAAACAAAAAATATATTTTTCACCTTTTTTTTAAAACAACGTATCTTGTAAACGGTAAACCTTCAAGCTATGAAAAATAAATCATCGCGACGAGAATTAAATTATCTTTCTATAGATATGCACTTCTATATATTTTCGACGATTTTTTTTTTCCAAATTTTTCGCCCAGTAAAATCACATGTGATTTCACAAGCTACATGTGATTTTTAAAGTAATAAATCACACGTGATTTTCCGAATCACATGTGATTCATCTGGTCAAAATTTTTTAAAAAAATTCGTCGAAAGTATATTGAAGTTATGGGTGGCAATCGAGTCGTGTTCGTGTCAACCTATTCGGGTTCGCGTGTTGGCTGGTTAGTATAGCCTTTACCCAAACACGACCCATTTATTAATCGTGTCAAGAAACTCAACCCTAACCCACACCTGCATAACACGTGTAACCCATTTGTGACCCGTTTAACCCATTTAAGTAAATAGATCAAGTTTGAATAAAGCTGGTGGTTTGTCGATTTAACTAGTTTAAATGCAAAAAATGATATAAGGATTTAAAATATGATAATAATAACATACAAATAACTATGCGACAATTTTCTGAATTATAAGCGTCAATTTTTATGATATCTAAGGTATAAAATTATAATTCACTCATACTAAGTAAATAACAAAATACATTTAATCAACATCCAAGATAAAAACCATGTTATATATTTTATTTTTAAGATCTTATATACTTAAACGGGTTCACGGGTTGACCTGTTTAATATTTACTCAACCCAAACACGACCCGTTTATTAAACGGGTTAGACGGGTTGACCCGTTTTTGACCCAAACTTATTTATCCTCAACCCAAACTTGTTTAACTTCGTGTCGGGTTCGTGTCGTTTATCGTGTTGTGTCGAGAATTGCCGCCCCTAATTGAAGTGCATATCTATATAAAGATAATTTAATTCTCGTCGCGACGGTATAATTAGTTTCGCGTAACAATTAACGGTTTGCGAGATATTTTAATTTTAAAAATATATATGAAAGTGAGTTTTTTTTATTTGATAAGAAAAATGAATGGCTGAGATCCAATGATTTGTTTTTTTAGAAAAAAATTGTTCTGCAACTTTTCTCACTTATATGAACATGTAGAAGATATTCTGATAGAAAGTATGAACATGTAGAAGATATTATGGGTGAAAAAAGTGACATTTTGATCATCTCAAATCATGTTCACAGTAGATAGAAGAAGAAACACATTTTCATTTTTTTTGGAGTGATTAGTATATATGTCGGGCAAAAGACACAGAAATGTAATTAACTTGTTACTCTTTGTTTTGTTATATATCTAATATCCATATCCGTATTTATTTATTTTCCTATTGTAAACATCATACTTTTAAGACTAAAATACACGGTTGGTCCCTAAACTTGGCAAAACGCTTCGCGTTGGGACAAACCTGGTCCTTTTCATCGTCGGGGGTCCCTATTTCAAGTTTTATACTCGTTACCGGTCCTTTGACCATATTACCGTTAGTCAAGGACTTCAGATGGCGTTAGATTTGTCTTTAGTCCAATGGCACATTTGTCAATTCCATATTTCAATTAAAAATTTCTCAATTATTGCCACATGTAATGTAACCCTCTTCCCGCCCCAATAAACACATAGTCTGTATTATTATTCGTCCCAGAACTTTCGTTACAAGAATTATCAGAATTCACAAACCCTAATTGCATATCACAAAACCCCTGTTTATCAATCATAAAACCGAAACATGGACTTTACTCTATGGAAAGTAAGAAGAAATCCAGGTTATCCAGTTGATGTACCATCCTATACGACTCTGCTAAGAAGAAATACGGTACTGTTTTTTTTATTATAGTCATTGGAATTTGTAATTGGGGTATTTATTGTTTGCCAATTAAGTTTTTAGAATGCCCTAAACATATATTGACATGTTTTCAGGTGGTAGATTGATAAGGTTTTAAAATGTACCTTTTGAGGGGTCGTTTAAGCCTTATTTGATCACTTTTGTATCTGTTATTACTTAATATCGTTCCTTTTCACTTTTTAGGTCTCTTGAAGGCAAATTGCTTAATGGCACTTATTTGGACGAAAAGGCGGATATACAAAGAAAATGGCCAAAGTCAAGAATCGAGACACTCAAGTCAGCCGAAAGACAAGGTGGACGTCCATCGCTTAATCTTGACGCCGTCGGAGCATTTTATAACGACGTGAAGCCAAATTTCCTATTTTCAAGTGACGGTGTCAAGAAGGCCTAGATTTGATCCAGACGGCGCCGAAAGGTCAAGAGGACGTCACAAGCACAAGGCGCGTCGCCAAGACTAACGTGGCCAAGAGGAAACCCTAATGACGGCGACCAGCGGCCACAAAACATAAGGTGACGCCGTCGCACATGTAATCTTATATAGAATCCGAATTTTTCGGTATTAGAGTAGTCTTTTGGAGTAAAAATCTAAACCGAACCAAGGTCTGTCTTGTATAGTATTTTAGGGTTCCAAACCCTATCTTACATCAAGATAAGTGTTTTAATTCATTAATTCAATTATGTCTTTGATTATTTGTGTGTATGCTTGCATGTTCTCCATGTCCGGCTAATTTACTTGTGTGTTTGCTTAGGGAATATGAAACTTAATTATTAAATATTGATTGGTTGTTTCTTATCTTAATTGTTAATGATTTAGTAATGCGATAGGTCATTCGTTGTGTAATTAATGCTTGATTAATCTTTGTGAACCTTAGGCTATAGCAGTTAGAGCGGTTGTAGGCTAAACCATCCAAAGAGGGCCTTAGAGTTAGAGTTTATAATCCCTAGTGGGTTTTGTAGACGAGACCCTTTGGTAAGTTCAAAGAGTTAGGGATAAACGCATACCCTACGACTTTAGACACGCAACGCGATTAAGAATAAGGACGTGGCAATTCAACCACCAATAGGAGATAATTAAGGAGTAATAAAACCTAGGTAAAGACATCTTTAAACTATCATACGAACACACAATAATTAGACATATACTACCCATTAGTTTAGATAATTAGATAAGTAGAAGTAATCGGTAGAAATACCAAAACCCCCAAACTCAAACCCCGAGATTCGTACCTTTCCATTTTCTAAAAAACATAAAAAAGATAAAATATAATCTTCCTCAACCCCAACCTTAGTGTAGTAACTTCTCACTAGCATTCCTATTCCCCTATAGAACGATATCAATACCCGTGGCTTACCCTAATACTACACTACAACGATTAGGTTCATCGCTGAGGGTGTTATAAAACTTGCTCAAGAAAAGGAAGTTCCTTTGACCCGAACGACGCGTGTAGCGTTATCAAGTTTTAGGCGCACTTGGGAATAGAATAGCTAGTTAGTAGTCCACCTCGCTTAGGTTTCTTTGCTTGATTCCTATCAAGTAAATTTTTCTCATTTTAGCTTTCTCGTAGTCTATCCCCCTTCTTCGTAATCTTTGTTCGTAACCCCATCACTTTTCATCATGGAAGGTGATAACCAACCACCATTCATCAACCTACCACCAAATGACCCGCCAAGAGCCCGTACTCTTGGTGAATACTCGAGACCAAGCCACCTAGGCTATAGGAACACCATTGAGCTTCCCGACCAAGCCCAAACTACGGCCTCGCGATCCGACACCATCCGGTTGGTGCAAAATGGATGTGCATTCCATGGACTTCGTTCAAGATCCAAATCAAGATCTAAGGATTTCCTTAAAATTGTCGATTCCATCGACCTTGATGTTACTACTCGGGAGACCACGCTGCTGCCTCATCCAATTCTCTCTACGGGACCAAGCTAGTAATTGGCTTGAGCAACTTCCCGCCGGCTCCATCTCAAGTTGGGATGATCTCACCTCTCGCTTCCTTGCTCAATTTTTCCCACCGGGAGAACCACTAAACTTAGGAATGACATCTTGATGTTCCAACAACGTCAAGGTGAATCTCTACTAAGCATGGACTCGATTCAAGGAATTACTTCATAAAGTCCCTTATCACGGCATTGATCTTTGGCTCCAAGTCCAAATCTTTTATGATCATGTCAACTTCCCCACCAAGCGATCCATTGACCAAGCGGCGGTGGAAAACTTAGTGATCTCACCGCGGAAGAATCATGGGGTATAATAGAGGACCTTGCTCTATGACAATGAAAGTTGGAATGACCCCGTGAGTTGCCCAAAACCGTTAAGGCAATATCCTTGCCTCCCATTGACTCACAATCTTCCGACCGTGGGATGATCGAACTTGAAGATCAAGTTAAATTCCTAATGAGTTCCTACGAAAACCCTAAGTCTTCACGCCATGTGAAAAAGTTTCTTCCTCGCGTGAGCCGCTTTATGATCCTCATAACACGCAAGACTTGCACCCGATCCCCGAACATGCTTCCGTTGACTACGCATCCTCGGCGTATTAATGGAACGGAGGAAGATTCCCACAATACCCGACCTAGGAATTTCAATGAAACCCGAGAAGCATGGAAGGGTAAGCCCGACTTCTATTGGGGACAAACCAAAGAATTCACTTCCAATGATTTTCATGGCCCCCACCCCACGGTCCAAACCAAAAACATCAAGGGATGTTGCAAAACCTAGTTGCATCCCAAGAAGCCCAAATAGCTAAGCTCTCGGACCGCTTTAACCAACAACAAGTCGAAATGGATAGGAAGATAGATAACCTTTTGAAAGCCATGACCAATAGTGATAGGAAGGTTAATGCTATCTCAACTCCGAGCCTTCCTGTAGAGATTAAGGACCCAAGTAAGTTAGCTAAGCATGTTCAATTCGTCAATACCATCGCCTTAGTGAAACCTAATAGAAAAAATGACGAAGAGGACCATACACGTGAGACTAATGAAACAACCGAGGAAGTAGATGAAGTAGACAATAACTATTTCAATAAGTTTCCTACGAAAGAAGAGCTATCTCGCCACCCTCACTTAGTACGTGACCTCCGTCACATGTATGTTAGGAAAAGCCCTAGAATCAAGTTTAGGAACCCTTGGAATCTTAACATACCATGTTGCATAGGACACCTTTTCGTGGCAAAGGCCTACATTGATCGCAAGTCCCCAATCAACATAATAACTAGCACCTACTACAATTGGGTAATGAAGAAGCCTATTCCAACTAGGCAAGATCCCGATGATCCTAGTGTTAGTTGCAATTTTATTGGAAGAGTTAAGGGATTGCCCGTTTATGTAGGTAGTTTCACGTTTCCTACGGACTTCATAATTGTGGATGATATTAGCACAGCCATAGATCCTAGCTTGTCCCACGTTATTCTAGGAAAACCTTTCATAGAAAACACCGGATGACTTATGATCCTTCATTAGAATAGTGCGATTCAAGGATGAGAACGACGACATAGCTTACCAAATGCCGCTTAAGATTTAGAAGTTTTCATCACTCTCTAATGATGAAAAGGAACTTAAACTCGTTTGGTCTATCATAGGAATGAGGAAGATAAAGAAAAGGAGTATATTATGTTATGGCTAAGATTTTCTGGATTCTATAAGGATTGCTTGAACCTAGGACGAAATATAGGACCGAGTGGGAGAGGACGAACTCTTACAGAGGTGCATCATAGGGCACTTCTACAACATGGAATCCCCAATAGAGACCGTCATGAGAAAGAACATGTCGGTAATGAAGTCACGTGAGCACGACTACGAGTCTAGCTACAAGACTCTTAAATAAAGAAAAGCGCTTAGTGGAGGCAACCCATGCTTAATTGTTTGTTTGTTAGTGTCATATATCTTTTATTAATTGTTTATTCTCATGTTTAAATTTGTAAAATGCTTTATTTTGTTTTTAACCTCGCCTTAATTGCATATAAAGGTATTTTACATAAAGGATAAGTGTAGGAGGATTACACACGCCAAAAGAAACGTAAACATGAGAATAGCAATTCATTAAAAGATATATATGTGTTTGTTCGAGTCAAATGCTTGTATCGAGTCATAATGGATGTTTTGCGTAAATTTTTCCGATTCTAAAGATGTAAATTTTCCGAATTTTTTTCTAAAATCGCCAATCGGTTTTTGTCGTGATAACCGACGGTCAGGATTACAACCTGACGGTGTCAGGAAGGAGTAAAAACAACATATTACTTTTTTTCTTGTTTTCTGAGCTACTTATAAATTTTTGGAATTTTTCAGGTCTTAATTTTCCAGAAATTCTATAAACATTCATTCCACAAGCATTATATTATAGTTTAGTTGAGTCTTATATATATATTATTACCGCCGATTTTACGTGAAGGTTTCGTTTGTTTTCTTCGAATGTGCAGGTTTTATTTATTAAGAAGAAGAAACAAAAGATTGGAAGGAGCTTTTCACGCACACATTCTTCTTGGAAAGGATCTAACCACTACTTCACACGGATCCTACCGAGCTAATCGTGAGTACTTGTTTCTTCGTTTTAATTACCTTCCATTATCATAACTTTGATACTTTCGGGAACATTGGGGACAATGTTCAGCTTTAAGTGTAGGAGGAAAATAAAGCGGAACTTTGAAACTATGCTTATCCTTGATTATTTGCTTTGTCCAATTGTATTTGTGTAATAAACCATGAGAAAATGCGGTTAGGGTAATTTTGGCACCAAATTTAAAATTTTCATGACATATAGGAGTGGGCCATTAGTCTTAACAAAAGCGCCTCACTGATAGGAAGTTGCATGACTAGCACAAAACCCTTTACCACCTAAATTCCACCCAAAATGTGAGGATCGCCTTAGATTAGTAGGAATTAAAAGCATTCATCTTTAATGCTTAGAGTGTGAACCGGTAGTATATTAGATTCTAGAACTTGTTTTGTGATGCATTCCGAGATCGCTAGTAAGACTACACTTGTGTAGTTAGGAATAACTAAATGATAAGAGGCATTAGGATAACCCTTGTTTGATACCGTAATATAATTACTTCTTCCACATCGGTTGAGTAATTCCCCACACCCTTTGCGTTGTACTCATCTTTAGTACACGATACCCTAGTTAACCCTCGTGAGCCTATCCTTTTCGCGGTTCTCGTGATGTTTAGATTTTTGAATATCAATGAAGAGCATTGTTTACACCCCACCCCAAATATACACCCAAATCGCCTTAGCCTACCCCAGATGCACTCACTTTTAGTGCATTATTGTTATCACCCCAAACCCTTAGTTCAATTATCTAGTTGCTTGCATGAGTTGCTAAGTCGAGTCATATCCTTTGTACACGCTTTCGGATGATTGGGACTCATGGGAAAAAGTTAAAGTTTATAAAATGATTGGAAGGAACGTTAAATTCCTTTAATTGCGTAATAACATATCCCAAGTGTTTTGATCTTTCAATTCGGGTCAAATTAGTGTTAGAGTAATAAAACTCAAGTGTAGGGATGTGCCTATAAATCCCTATCATTTTGATGTTACCATAGAGGATGGTAGAGTAAAAGTGTATGAAAAAAAAAAAAAAAAAAAAAATAGAGTGTCAAAAATACGGCTACCATTCTACATCTATCCTTTAAATTTATGTTTGTTTGTTTCGCTTAGCTAGAGTCTAGAGTGTCGAGTCTTGGCTTAGCAACGCCATTCTTCGTATGCTTGTAACAAAAATATTTTGACTTGCCACCACTAAATATCCTATCCCACAAAACCCTTTGTTTCCTACCGTAAGCCTAACATTACAACCCTTTAAAGACCTCTTTGATAGTCTTTCCTAGGTGCTTACGCCAAAGCGACTGAGGTTTGATCTATTCTCAAGCCTATGGTAATCTATGTACTAGGACCGTTAATGAGTGTTTAATCTTCCATTTCCAACTTGTTATATTTCATATACACCGAGATAGATGTGGGTATCCAAACACCCCATGTGAGGTGCTAGTATGTAATTTCCGTGCTTGTTATGACTTTTAGGGGCTTATATGTGTTGTGGACTGTTTTAAACCAATGCTTCATGACCTCTAACTTATAAATTAATTGGCTAAAAGCACATTTGCTTGAGGACAAACAAATACCAAGTGTAGGGATATTTGAAAAGGTTTTAAATGTACCTTTTGAGGGTCGTTTAAGCCCTTATTTGATCACTTTTGTATCCGTTATTACTTAATATCGCTCCTTTTCACTTTTTAGGTCTCTTGAAGGCAAATTGTCAGAATGGCACTTATTTGGACGAAAAGGCGCGAATATCTGAAGAAAATGGCCAAAGTCAAGAATCGAGACACTTAAGTCTGCCGAAGACAAGGTGACGGCATCGCTTAAACGCGACTCCGTCGGAGCATTTTGTGATGACACGAAGCCAAATTTCCTATTTTCAAGTGACGGTGTCGGGGCTTTAAAAGAGTAGGCCGTCGCAACTCAAACGACCTAGATTTGATCCGACGGCATCGAAGTGAGAGAGGACGTCACAAGCATAAGGTGACGCCGTCGCAAGACTAACGTGGCCAAGACGAAACCCTAATGACGGCGACCGAAGGCATCACAAAACATAAGGTGACACCGTCACATGTAATCTTATATATAAAATCCGAATTTTTCAGTATTAGAGTAGTCTTTTGGAGTAAAACCTAAATCGAACCAAGGCATGTCTTGTACAAGATTTTAGGGTTCCAAACCCCATCTTACATCAAGATAAGTGTTTTACTTCATTAATTCAATTATGTCTTTGATTACTTGTGTGTATGCTTGCATGTTCTCCATGTCCGCTACTTTACTTGTGTGTTTGCTTAGGGAATATGAAACTTAATTATTAAATATTGATTGGTTGTTTCTTATCTTAATTTTTAATGATCTAGTAATGCGATAGGTCATTCGTTGTGTAATTAATGCTTGATTAATCTTTGTGAACCTTAGGCTATAGCACTTAGAGCGGTTGTAGGCTAAACCATCCAAAGAGGGCCTTAGAGTTATAGTTTATAATCCCTAGTGGGTTTTGTAGACGAGACCCTTTGGTAAGTTCAAAGAGTTAGGGATAAATGCATACCCTACGACTTTAGACACACAACACGATTAAGAATAAGGACATGACAATTCAACCACCAATAGGAGATAATTAAGGAGTAATAAAACCTAAGTAAACACATCTCTAAACTATCATACGAACACACAATAATTAGACATAGACTACCCATTAGTTTAGATAATTAGATAAGTAGAAGTAATCGGTAGAAATACCAAAACTCCCAAACTAAAACCCCGAGATTCGTACCTTTCCATTTCCTAAAAACATAAAAAGATAAAAATAATCTTCCTCAACCCCAACCTTAGCGTAGTAACTTCTCACTAGCATTCCTATTCCCTGAGAACGATATCAATACCCGTGGCTTACCCTAATACTACACTACAACGATTAGGTTCATCGCTAGGGTGTTATAAAACTTGCTCAAGAAAAGGAAGTTCCTTTGACCCCGAACACGCGTGTAGCGTTATCAAGTTTTTAGGCGCCACGCCGAGAGAATAGAATAGCTAGGTAGTAGTCCACCTCGCTTAGGTTTCTTTGCTTGATTCCTATCAAGTAAATTTTCTCATTTTAGCTTTCTCGTAGTCTATCCCCTTCTTCGTAACCTTTGTTCAGAACCCCATCACTTTTCATCATGGAAGGTGATAACCAACCACCATTCATCAACCTACCACCAAATAACCCGCCAAGAGCCCGTACTCTTGGTGAATACTCGAGACCAAGCCACCTAGGCTATAGGAACACCATTGAGCTTCCCGACCAAGCCCAAACTACGGCCTGCGATCCGACACCATCCGGTTGGTGCAAAGCGGATGTGCATTCCATGGACTTCGTTTGAAGATCCAAATCAGCATCTAAGGGATTTCCTTAAAATTTTCGATTCCATCGACCTTGATGCTACTACTCGGGAGACCACGCGCCTGCGTCTTTTCCAATTCTCTCTACGGGACCAAGCTAGTAATTGGCTTGAGCGACTTCCCGCCGGCTCCATCTCAAGTTGGGATATCTCACCTCTCGCTTCCTGGCTCAAATTTTCCCACCGGGGAGAACCACTAAACTTTGGAATGACATCTTGATGTTCCAACAACGTCAAGGTGAATATCTCTACGAAGCATGGACTCGATTCAAGGAATTACTTCATAAAGTCCCTTATCACGGCATTGATCTTTGGCTCCAAGTCCAAATCTTTTATGATCATGTCAACTTCCCCACCAAGCTATCCATTGACCAAGCGGCCGGTGGAAAACTTAGTGATCTTACCGCTGAAGAATCATGGGGTATAATAGAGGACCTTGCTCTATGACAACGAAAGTTGGAATGACCCCGTGAGTTGCCCAAAACCGTTAAGGCAATCTCCTTGCCTCCCATTGACTCACAATCTTCCGATCAGGATGATCGAACTTGAAGATCAAGTTAAATTCTAATGAGTTCCTACGAAACCGTAAGTCTTCACGCCATGTGAACAAAGTTTCTTCCTCGTGTGAGCCGTTTTATGATCCTCATAACACGCGCACTTGCACCCGATCCCCCGAACATGCTTCCGTTGACTACGCATCCTCGCGTATTAATGGAACGGGAGGAAGATTCCCCACAATACCCGGACCTAGGAATTTCAATGAAACCCGAGAAGCATGGAAGGGTAAGCCCGACTTCTATTGGGGACAAACTAAAGAATTCACTTCCAATGATTTTTCATGGCCCCCACCCCACGGTCCTAACCAACAAAACATCGAAGGGATGTTGCAAAACCTAGTTGCATCCCAAGAAGCCCAAATAGCTAAGCTCTCGGACCGCTTTAACCAACAACAGGCCGAAATGGATAGGAAGATAGATAACCTTTTGAAAGCCATGACCAATAGTGATAGGAAGGTTAATGTTATCTCAACTCCCGAGCCTTCCGGTAGTAATTTAGATGATGGTTTGTATAGCTTAAGTGAGAGTGCTAATTTAGAAATATTGAAAGATCTTGTTGATGACCATAAGATGATAGAGGTTTATCTTTGAAAATGGTAAGACAACATTGGATGTTGATCAAATGTCACCAAAGTCAATTAGGACGATTATTGCGATGTGGATGCAACAAAGAAAAAGGCGACTCTTGCTATTGTTCCATATTGCTCAAACAAATTATTCTTAGAAAACAATGTTAATAAATATGTGGTAGAGGATATATGTCGTTTACACATCAACCTTTGAAATTCAATACTTTGGTACAATCTAGTCGGATGCCGTAAGCAGAACCCTTGTTTCCATCTCGTAGAGGTCTGTCAGATCGAAGATGTTGTGTGTGATGTCAACCAAATATAGATAAACATGTTGAGCATATCCAAATAGATAGTCCTGAAGAGGTATGTCAAAAGATCAAGAGTTAGGTCATCATGAGGAGGAAACATGTAATTCATGGATCATATCCAAAAGGTAAATCCGTACGTAAGTGAAATCGATGAAGCTTTAAGTGATGACAATGTAAGTGTGATGAGTTATATGAGTGACGATGATGATATTGAGAACAATGGTGATGGAAACACGGTTGTCGATGAGGCTAATACTTTTGAGGAGCCCGATTTTGATGTTAACTGTTCAAACTACTTCAAAGTAACTCGAGACTACAGAGTTACCATATATAGGTACCACCGACCCGCCTACCACATGATTTTTTAAGAAAAGTGAGTTGGATCCGTTAGATAATAATGATTTTGCAAGTGGTTACGAGAATGAGGATGAGTATGTTATTAGGAGGAACAAATTGAGGGCATACAAGAAACAAAATTTAAGTGAAAGCAAAGACAAACAGAGGACGAAATATATTTTTTCGTGGTCAAAGTTTTGTAACGCAAAAGAAGTGTAAGATAGGATCTACACGCTTTCAATAAAGACTAGGAGGAAATTGCAACTAAGTAAGAATGACAAGCAGAGAATTAGGGTTAGGTGTCTTGGAAAATACATGTTTGTGGAATAATGAAGGATCGAGGTGGGAAAAGCCCCAAAGAGGAAAACTGGTCCGATAACTAGAGGCCTTGGAAGGGATGTATATTTGCGAACATGCAAGTAGCAAGCAACAGATTATCCATGGTTGTTGTATGTAGCCAAAAATACAGCGAAAGATGTAAGGATTGTTCGAACTTTCAGGGATGAACATAAATGTTTGCAATCAAGAGAGATTAAAGCTTGTGACTACAATTTTATTTCGAAGAAAATAGTTGACCAAGTTTAAGTCAATCTAGATATTCCAATCAAGGTTGTTCAAGATCATTTCGATGGCATTTGAAGTTCGGTGTCTATGCAAAAAGCATTAAGGGCAAAAACAAGGAGTAAAATGAGATTAGGGGTGATCATAAGCGAATACACCTTTTAAGAGACTATGTTGAAGATTTGCGAAAAACTAACCCATATACAACAGCTAGGATAAGTGTACAAACTGCAATGATGCAACAAGTCCAACTAGAGTTTTCAAGAGAATGTATGTATGCTTAGGTGCTTTGAAGGAAGGATATAAAGCTTGTCAAAGAGAGTTGTTGGGGTTAGATGGTGCTTTTATGAGGGTCCTTTTCCCGCCGACTTCTTACAGAATCGGTATAGACAAAGAACAATGGAATATACCCTTTAGCCTCACGCGGTTCGTAAGTTGAAAGCAAAGACTCATGAATTTGGTTTCTTGAATGTCTAAGAGATGATCTTGACTTGCAACCAAACTCAAACTACACTTTTATCAGCGCATGAAAAAGGTGATGTTACCATTTAGTTGATTAGATTCACTTGTATTTTTGTTAAATGCAAGTTTTATTAGTAATGAATTGATGTTTATTTGTGCAGGGTATCATTCTAGCATTAGCAGAATTATTCCCTAGTGCTGAACACAGATATTGTTTGAAGCACATCCATGATAATAT
The DNA here is from genome assembly GCA_022545495.1 of Chrysanthemum lavandulifolium. Taxonomy (NCBI): domain Eukaryota; kingdom Viridiplantae; phylum Streptophyta; class Magnoliopsida; order Asterales; family Asteraceae; genus Chrysanthemum; species Chrysanthemum lavandulifolium. The sequence continues at coordinate 276,693,613 of CM040241.1, forward strand.
GAAATTGTAATGGAATGCTAAAGCATACAAGGAACATTTGTGGAGATGTGCAGCAACAAAACCGTCCAACAATTTGAGGCAGCCATGCTGGCATTCAAGAGGTTTAGTGAACCTGCCCATGCTTGGTTAAGTAAGATACCACCAACCCATTGGTCAAGGTCGCATTTTTCAGGTACCTAACCAAATCAAGAAAGAGGCTTATAAGTACCCTGTTTTACGGGTTGGAGGAGAAAAGTATGAGGTCAGTGGATGGGGAGATAAGTGTATTGTGAATGTTGAAGCTAGGGCTTGTACATGTAGAAGATGGGAGCTTACATGTATGCCATGTAAACATGTCACTGCTACCCACCGTGTATGAGGTTCAATGGAATGCAAGTAGGATCTGTTGAATCATGGGTTCATCCATGTTACTTGCTTAAGACTTGGAAGAAACTTACAAACACCACATCCAACCAATAAATGGTTATGAGCATTGGTATAAGTCGGTGCCTACAACCATTCTTCCACCTAAACATCATAAACCATTAGGTAGGCCACGAAAGAAAAGAACCGGGGCTTTTAATGAAAATGATAATAGTGACAAAACCAAGAACTTGTCACAATCTAGTAAGAGTGTGGTTTGTGGTATTTGTGGCAATCTTGGACCTGACAAGAAAACATGTCTTAGGCGAGGAGGTGTAATAGAAGTCAAGGCACTACACATCGGTCTCAAAAACAGGTTTATCCCAAACCAAAAGTTCTGACAAAGAAGGCAAAGGTTCTGGTCACAACTTTGAAGGTAATGATCAACCAAGTGTGGTCCAGTCTCAACTGGAAGTCAAGTTGATCTTTTACGGTGGGTCTCCAAAACAATTTTGGACTAAGACCAAGATTATAGCGACAAAGCTTTCTTCACCACAAAAATCTTTGGTTAAGCATATGAAAGCCAATGTTATCCATCGAATATGTATTCCCCAAACATTATTTGATGTGTTTAAAAATGTGTGTTTCGAACTTTGTAGACTACAAAATTTTATGCATTTGGAAATATATCCATTTGCGTTATGTATGAAATCATGTCATGTTAGTGTATGGGTTAAATTGTGTTTTTATTGTATTGTTTTTATAGAGACTTCATACATCTGTGTTTTGAGTTGGATACTGTTATTCTATTATCACAAACACTAATGAAGGATCTAAGATGGATGAACAAAACCATATCAAGTTTATGTTGATACTCAGAAATGGTGTCGGTTCACCCATCCTTGAGACTTCATACGTCTATGAATCTTGGATCTGTTTAACTTGGATCTGTGTTTTGAGTTGGATACTGTTATTCTATCATCACAAACAGGAATGAAGGATCAAAGATGGATGAACAACACCATATCAAGTTTATGTTGATACACAAAAGTGGTTTCTGGTCATCCATCTTTGAGACTTCATATGTCTATGATTCTTGGATCTGTTGAACTTGGATTTGTGTTTTGAGTTTGGTTACTGTTATTCTATTATCACAAACAGGAATGAAGGATCAAAGATGGATGAACAACACCATATCAAGTTTATGTTGATACTCAAAAGTGGTGCCATACATCCATCTTTGAGACTTCATATGTCTATGAATCTAGGATCTGTTGAACTTGGATCTGGGTTTTAAGTTGGATACGGTTATTCTATCATCACAAACAGGAATGAAGGATCAAAGATGGATGAACAACACCATATCAAGTTTATGTTGATACTCAGAAATGGTGTATGTTCATCCATCTTAGATCATTCATCCATCTTTGATACTTGGATCTGTGTTTTGAGTTGGATACGGTTATCTATCGTCACAAACAGGAATGAAGGATCAAAGATGGATGAACAACACCATATCAAGTTTATGTTGACACTCAAAAGTGGTGTCTGTTCATCCATCTTTGATACTTGTATCTGTGTTATGAGTTTGATCATTTTACTAAGGTGTGGTTTGAATTGGATAATATTTGTGTGGCAACTGATGTGGGTTTGATCATTTATAAGGGTAGGAGCAAGTATTAAAGGCATAACACTCATAAGGACTAAAGCATAAAAGTAAAACTACTTATCTTGTAGAAGGACCAAAGTACATACAAACATGACTTTTCACAAGTCAACCATCACCACAAGTCTACTTACAGAGACCATACATACCACCGACTCAAAAGGCAAAAAACCATCGACATTGGTAACCCACTAGATAAACCATATACAGACGACAATGATGAGTATCCAGGAGAAAACACAGAAGTTCCTCAGTCGGCATAGTTTCTCCTTCTCAAGAAGGAGTTCAGCTAGGGTATCTGATTGAGTAGCCTCTAGCTCATTTGCCCTGGCGACTGCGTTTACAACCTCCATGATCTCGCCGATGAGGGCTTCTTGGCATTCTTGCAATGCCGCCTCATTTCGGTTTATGTGCCTTTGCAAGTAGAGGAACACCTCCCTTGCTCTAGTCGTCTGTGGTGGATCCAACCACCCATTGATGGGACACGTAGATCCCTAAAAAATCAGAAATCAAACGTTTGAACACACTTAAAAGCTGACTCCAAGATGAAACTATTAACATAACATGTTAAATTAAAAAAATACAAGTATTATCATGTAGAAGACTAGCCAACCCGAACAGGACAAGCATAGTAACGCTCATGCCGCCGTTACATTGTTCCAAAGAAGTTTTAATTACCGACCTACCACATACACAACAAGCCATTATTAATCTTGATCGGAAAAATTAAGGATAACAATTTTTTTGGAGAGGAGACTTTAAGGATGAGTGGTGAATATGAGTTCTTTTATTAGGCACTAATTCTTGTGGCACCCACGAGAAAAGTGTATCGAGCACGCTTAATTGAAATGTGGAATTGACAATTATGCCCTTGGACTAAAGAAAAATCTAACGCCATCTGAAGTCCTTGACTAACGGCAATATGGTCAAAGGACATGTAACCAGTGTAAAACTTGAAATAGGGACCCCCGACGATGAAAAGGACCAGGTTTGTCTCAACGCGAAGCGTTTTGCCAAGTTTAGGGAGCAACCGTGTATTTTAGTCTACTTTTAATTTCGTTTATAGTTTGTATTTTCTGACAGTTTTACACTTCTCATTTATCAACTCTCCTATTAACAGGTGGGGAAAAATAGTTATAAGATATACACAATAGACGAAATTCAAAAGTACAATGTATACAATAATAAAAAGGGCAAATCGTATAAAAATGTACTCTACTTTAGGTTGATATAATTTTAAGGTACTCAACGTTTTTTTTCTTCTCAATTTAAGGTATCGAACTTAAATTTTCGTGCAATGTTAAGTTTTTTGACTTTTCGAAATAAGTTATCGGTAATAATTTTAGCCAAAATAACTTTTAAATGCTCAATAATAATGATACATCATATTAATTAATCATTTCAGCGAAAGCGACGACGGGAAACCTTTTTCAAAAGATATAAAAAACCTCAAAAAAACCTTAAATTGCACATAAAAAATAACTTCGGTATCTTAAATTAAGAAGAAAAAAATTGAATACCTAAAATTCAAATTAACTTGAAGTTGTAAAATTTTTTTTATGCGATTTACCTTAATAAAATTAAAAAATAACTACAATAATAAAGCAAAAAGTAACCAATTAATTAGTTATATTTTCCATGCCATTTGGCTATTCACCTTATAATCTTTGAATTTGATTGTATAATCATTTACTATATCGAGAGGGTCATATAGGCCTCAAAGAGACAGATTAACCACCAAGCCATATCTGTATCGAGAGGGTCATATAGACCTCAAAGAGACAGATTAACCACCAAGCCATATAGTTAATTCACTCTTCATGTTTCCATGATATTTATAAATGGGATACCTCTAAAATGACAACTCCCCCACCTTTTTTTTTTTTAAGAAATGAATATATAAAGTTTGACAGAAAATACAAACCATAAATTGATAAAAGATAAAGAAATACATACCACCCATTTATTATTGATCAAACTCATATGTTGGAAAACTATAAAACATAAAGTACGGAACAAAAAATATAAAGTTTGACAGAAATATGAAACATAAACTGATAAAAGACAAAGAAATGCAGAATATAAACTGATAAAAAACTGTGTTGTACTGTTAATAAATAAATTAAAGAGTAAACTGCAAAAATCATCCTTATGGTTTGTGGATTTTGGAAGTACCATTCCTATCTTAAACCTTTGGCACTAATCATCCCAAAGTCCATAAACTATCGACACTAATCATCCCTGAGCAGTACCGTCGTTATCTTCTCCGTTAGCTCTCACTCTAAAGTGGCAACGTTAGTCAATTAACCAAACGATCGTTTGTAACGTTAGTCCTTTATACTAACAATGCGTTTAATTAAATAAAAATTGGTTTTCTTCGTAACTCGTCAGATTCTTACGTTTTGTCCGCTTTTATCGCCGCCGCTTTGCTACGTTTTTATACGTTTTCGTCCGTTTTTCTTACGTTTTTACACATTTTCGGCCATTATTATACGTTTTCATACGTTTGAACACATTTTCGTCCGTTTTAACATGTTTTCGTTCATTTTTCTTACGTTTTCGTCTGTGTTTTTACGTTTGCGTCCGTTTTAACACGTTTTCGTCTGTTTTTACACCTTTTCGGCCGTTTTTATACGTTTTGGTCCGTTTTAACACGTTTTCGTCCATTTTTATTACGGTTTCGTCTGTTTTTACACGTTTTCGGCCGTTATTATATGTTTTCATTCGTTTTAACTTTTAACACGTTTTCTTTCGTTTTAACACGTTTTTGTCCGTTTTTCTTACGTTTTCGTCTGTTTTAACACGTTTTCGTCCGTTTTAACATGTTTTTATCCATTTTTCTTACGTTTTCATCTGTTTTTTTACGTCTTCGTCCGTTTTAACACGTTTTCATCTGTTTTTACACGTTTTCGGCCGTTTTTATATGTTTTCGTCCATTTTTCTTACGTTTTCGTCCGTTTTTTTATGTTTTCGTCCGTTTTAACACGTTTTCGTCTGTTTTTACACGTTTTCGGCTGTTAATATATGTATTCGTTCATTTTAACATGTTTTCGTCCGTTTTTCTTATGTTTTCGTCTGTTTTAACACGTTTTTGTCTGTTTTAACACGTTTTCGTCCGTTTTAACACGTTTTCATCCGTTTTTCTTACGTTTTAACAGAAGAAAACATAAGATAAAGGGACCAAAACGTGTAAAAACGGACAAAAACGTAGCAACACAGGCAAAATCCTATAAAAACGGATGAAAACGTGTGAAAATGGACGAAAACGTGTTAAAACGGACTAAAGGGTGTAAAACAGATGAAAACATGTTAAAACAGATGAACCGTATAATAACAGACGAAAACGTGTTAAAACAGACTAATACATTAAAAACAGATGAAAACGTAAGAAAACAGACGAAAACATGTTAAAACGAACGAAAACGTGTTAAAACGGATATAAAAACGGTCAAAAACGTGTAAAAACAGCTGAAAATGTGTTAAAACGGACGAAAACATAAAAAAAAGACGAAAGCGTAAGGAAAACGGATAAAAACGTGTGAAAACGGACGAAAACGTGTGAAAACGTATGAAAACGGCCGAAAACGTGTAAAAAACAGATGAAAACGTGTGAAAACGGACGAAAACGTATAAAAACAGCCGAAAACGTGTAAAAACAGACGAAAACGTGTTAAAATGGATGAAAATGAAAAAAAAAAAACAGACGAAAACGTAAGAAAAACAAACGAAAACATGTTAAAACAGGCGAAAATGTGTTCAAACGAACGAAAACGTATAATAACGGCCGGAAATGTGTAAAAACATAAGAAAACGAACAAAAACATATAAAAACGGCAAAAAACGTAGCAAAACGGGCGAAAACGTATAAAAACGGACAAAAATGTAAGAATACGGACGACTTACGTAAGAAAACCAAATTTTTATTTAATTAGAAACGACTGTTAGTATAAAGGACTAACGTTGCAAACGATCCTTTGGTTAATGGACTAACGTTGTCACTTTAGAGCATACGGTGTGGTGGTATAGCACCTCTCGCCATTCCTACGTGGCATACAAAGGGAGCTCGCTGTTACCTCGCCACCACACCAGGTGGCCTCGCCGTTCCATCTCGTTGAGCTTCTCGTCGTTGCAGTGAAACACAAAGGGACAAACAACTTTTCAGTTTTTAACCATTGTTTTTTCTTTTCCTTTATTTTCATTTTTTTCCGATTTATAAAAAGTTGTGCGTGTATGAATTGTGTGTGTGAGTGTGTGTTGATGAGAAGCAAACGAAGGACATCTGGTGTGTGCATGCTATTTGTGAAGTTGTGCAAACATAAATATCATACATGGCATGTGCTTGGAATACAAATGTTGAAGATTTATAGGAGCACACATATGTATATGCATTGGCTTGACACGTATAGAATACAAAGGGAATTGGTTAATACTAATTTTTTATTTTATTTTATTTTTTTTATTATTATTTTTTTATTATTTAAAAAAATTATATTTACAGTTTATTCCCTTATGGTTCTTTTTGTTTGTCTGTTATAGGTTTAAATTTACAATTTTGTTTATAAAGTGTGTTTTTTATTTTATAAAAAATAAATTTTGTATTTTGTATTTTTAATATTTTTATTTGAATTAAATAAATTTAGTTTGTTTGGATAAATGAAAAAAATAAAATAAATTTTGAGATGAGTGGGCCCAAATGGTTGTGTTGATGTTAGTTGTGAAGGAGGGTATTTTGAGGTTGGAGTGTTTAAATGAGGTGGCATGTGGTGGGATCCAAATGGCTAAAGAATTGTAGCTACCATACCTTATGCTCTTAGAGTGAGAGCTAACGGAGAAGATAACGACTTTAGTGCTCGAGATGATTAGTGCCGATAGTCTATGGACTTAGGGATGATTAATGCCAAAGGTTTGAGATAGGGATGATAATTGCCAAAAACCACAAACCACAAGGATGATTTTTGCAGTTTACTCTAGATTAAATGATGGGCGGGATGGCTAGAGAGTACTAATAGTACTACCTATTTATAATAGGCGATGATTTGCACACTCCAAAATGTTATTGGGACATATATGTACAAACAGTTGAAACACAATATTAAAACTATACAATTTAATACAAGTATTTAATGTACAAATAAAATGTAATAATTTTTAAAAGTGTAAAAATTAATTCTTATTTATAATTGATCACACTCATATGTTTTTATATTATCTTTTGATAACTAGCATTTATATATTATCTTCTGATTAAAAGTATCATACAAATAACTTATGGTTTAACGCCATTGCCTTTGTTTATATATGCTACATATTAAGATAACAAAATATTCAATAAGAAAAACATAACCACGTGAGATTTTAGATAATAATATTTTGTCATTCATAACTAACACTTACATTTACCATTGATTCCATCATTTTTTATTGGTTGATTAACAAGTCATTAATACACGAAAAATTCATCGATTAACATATACATCTAATTAGGATGGTTAATTATCATGTATGGCTCCATGATCCCAAGAACATAATAGTTCTGATTGGATCTTCCGTATTTAATACACGATTAGGTCTTTTAACTTCTTCGACATTAGAAACGTGTGTTTTAGCATGTGAACTTTCATTTCTAGTTTCACCAACTAGCATAGTAGCTCGAAAAGCTTGTCGAAGTCTGTCCTTGACCATCCTTGTGCACTCATGAACCGCCGAGCTTTCACCGGAAAGATGTTGAGGCTTCATCGTTGTTACAAAAGAGTTGTGATTTTAGAATGTTTAGTAAGTGTAGAGATTGAACTAGTGAAGTAAGATAGGAGAATATTGATTCGTATTTATAGAAAACTCTATGGAGAAATATGGCCCACTAGAAGGATAGGATCGATTCTTTATGTTTGGTGGTGGATTACAGATCAGCTTTTAGAATAGTTCTTTTGTTTGGGCCTTCTAAAATCTAAAGTTGGGATTTTACTTCTTCTTTTTATTGCCTTTAACTTTTAAGTCTTTCTAAAATTATTTCTTAAGAAAGTAAGATTTTGTGTCATGATCAATTTGGTGTCTCTTTGGTTGTCAAACAGAATATTCGATAGTTTTCAGCAAGCCATAGCTTTTTGGTTGTTTATTTATAACTTGAAGTTTTGTCTCAAATTTTGTTTGGGGTTCTTTCGGATTGGTGAAAAGTTAGCTCCAAGGTAAAAAAGGGTTTGAGATAAAATTACACTCGACAAAAAAGGGTTTGAGATAAAATCTTAATTTTAATTGAAATATTGGCTTTCTTTTGTGAAAAACATATATATTTTTTTAAGAGGAAATTTCAAGAATGGACATTATAAAAAGTGTTTTACGAATTTCGATCATAGATTTTTGGATTACAAAATATGACATAACGAGCAAAAGTTTTTGCTCTCCTTCTCATTTGCTCATCAATTTTTGATATGTGGCGAGCAAACTTATTTGCTCTCCATCTCATGTGGCGGGAAGAGATCTCAGTGGTAAGAGAAATTAAAATAAGAAGAATGAGAAGAAATTTGAAGTACATTTCAAAACGGGAGGAGAAATTTAAGGGAGATCTTCTGCTTTTTGAGTGCATATGAAATATCATTGTAGCTTCTTCTAACTCTTCTCATTTTAATTTTACTTCTCATTTGATTCTTACTCCTCATATGGCAAGCAAACTTAGTTGAAAAATTTATATGTGGCAAGCAAAGTTATTTACTCTCTATTTCCATTTACTCTCCATCTCCATGTGGCAAGCAAACTTAGTTGAAAAAGTTATTTTTTGAGTGTGTTTATGAAAGTGACGAGCAAATATATTTTCTCGGCATCCACATGTTATTTCTAAGGTTACGAGCAATTGGAAGTGGCTATGAATGTATTTCTCTCATGTAAAGATCATAATGTGAAAAAATAATATCGATTATGGATATTTGGTTTGGTACAAGTTGAGTTTCGTAATTGATTTTTTTAATACCTAACTTTGACCAAATATCTAATGAAATGCAACATGTTGATGTATTTTTCACTTTTATATTGTGACATTTTTTAATAAGTTACCTTGTGTTACTGTGAATGACGATTAATAGCATGTTATAGAGTTGTGATTTATGAATATCTGTTTGTCATTTCGATTTTTCTTATGTGTAGTAAAATCAGTGTTGCAAAAATAGATTTAGACGGCCGATTAATCGCTAAGTGGGGATTAACCGTTCCGATTTTCATTAATCGGCTTTATTAATCAATTTGGTATAAAATCGGTCAACATAAAAATTAATCGGATAAAAATAGGCCAAATCGGGCATAAATCGGCCAACTAGGTGTCGTATAGAAATCGGCCAAATCGGAAAAAAATCGGTTAGATCGGCCAAATCAGAAAAATAGTTTCAAATATAATTATATATATAAAAAAACAATCCGATTAATCCCCGATTAATCCCCGTCTAACTGATTAATCATTAGACGGTACCCGGCCGCCCAGCTACCACCTAACGATTTTTGCAACCTTTAGTAAAATGTAAATTATTTAATTTAGGATAAATACTGAAAACACTCTACGTACTATCTCAAATAACTCATTATGCTTCATCTACTAATTTTATACTCATTAGTCATTACTCGTTTTGAAGTGATATATTTAACTCATTATACACAATATTTCTCATTAAAAGACTTAGATACCCTTTATGTCTTCTTCAACATCTAGCATTTTTGTATCTTCATTTTTGTGTGCACAACGACTTTTGTCAAGGTAAATTCTTTTGTCCTCATCCTCTAACTTCCGGTTCCAACGCCGCATTGCGTGTATATATATATATATATATATATATATATATATATATATATATATATATATATATATATATATATATATATACATTTTTTTTCACTACCAATCGCTTTTTGTTTTCTCACTACTAGTCAAGATTTGGTTATAAAAGGAAGCAAGCACGAGACACCAAAGGATCGCACCACTAATCATTTTCATTATTGCAACTTTTTTTCATCGCTTTTTGTTTTAGTCGGAAAAAGGTTCTCAACCAGAATTAATGATGCTTGATTGGAGTTTATGAGATGTGGAAGATGAAGATGTAATAAATGACCAAATTACCTTTAAAAATGATGTATAATAAGTTAAATATAGTACTTCAAAAAACATAATGAGTATAAAATTAGTAAAGGAAGTATAATGAGTTATTTGGGATAATATCTTATGCATCATATTTCATTTGCGTAAATGGTTTATACACCGAGAAGAAGTTAAAAGAAAGCATTGATGGGTCAAAGCTAACGCGACTATATTTTAACAAATAGGTAGAATAATTACTGTTTGTTTTGATAACCAAATCGCCTCACATGTTTAGTAAAATTAGCTTCACAATAACTTATTAAAGTTTGAAGAAATCAATTGTCCAACAAAAACCAAAATAGTTTTAACATCAACATGTTTGTATATATTTTGACATGTACCATGTCAAAGTAGAAGGACTAATATGTAAATGTTGTTAGAATAGAGGGGTTACTCTTGTAAACTTAGAAGTTTATATAGTCTCTTCTTGTATTTGTTTGGAAGTCAGTTAATGAGTATAACATAATTTCCCTCCTTTCTTTTGTCTTCTTCATTTCTTGTGTTCTGTTAAGATCTGTTGATCTCCATTGTTGACATGGTATCAGAGCATTCAACAATGGCAGATTAAGTTGTTTTCAGTCTTTTACACTGTGTGTTGTGTATCTTTCTTGTTTTTCATGTTTCCGCGCAAAAAATAGTCAAAATTAGGTCAAAATTTGAGATTCTTTGATCAATCAAGATGTCTGAAGCTGTTAATCACAATGCTCCTCGCCGCTTTTCCAAAATCCATTGTATTTGCATCCTTCGGATGGTCCAAGTTCCTTAACTGCTCAAGAAAAGCTGGGATCTCAAACTATCGTGCTTGGCGAAGGGCTATTGAGATTGGGCTTTACTAAAAAGGAAATTAGGATTCATAAGAGGTACTGTTACTCGTTCTGCAACTGATGCGAATCTTGCCGAGTTGTGGGATACGTGTAATAATATGCTGAATATTGGGGTAAGTCAGTGAGTCAATTGCCAGATCCATCATGTTGTTGATACTGCTAGTGCTATGTGGTCTCAGCTAGAGAAAATATTTGCTTTGAGTGATGGTTCAAGAAAGTACAAATTGAATAAAGATTTTTATGCTATAAGTCAATTAGGAGGTTCAATAAGTGAGTACTTCACAAAGATGAAGTGTGTTTGGGAAGAACTGGATAATGTGAATGTGTTACCATCAATCACTATTACACCAAAGATTACAGTGTTTTTTAATGCTTTGAATCAACAAAAGGAAGAACAAAGATTATTCTAGTTTCTCAATGGTCTTGATGAACACTATGGTAACTTGAGGACTCAAGTGTTGTTAATGGTTCCTTTACCAAGTGTGGAAACAACTTGTTCTATGTTACAACAAGAAGAATCTCAAAGGGTGTTGTTTGGATCAAGTTCAGTGGAGTCAATTGCTTTGTATAGTAAAGGAGTGATTAAAGACAAGGGACTGGTTCAAGAGAAATGTGGCATATGTGGTTTCAAATGGCATCCTCCTAAGAAGTGTTGGGGAAAGATTGGATACCCATCTTGGCATCCTAAGTTCAAGATGATTACAAACAGAGGTATTAGGCAAAATGGTTAAGTCAAGAATCAGTTCCCTTCAAAGACTACTGCTCATGTTTAATGTGGTAATATTAGCTTTACACCTCAGCAATTTGAACAATTATTGAGGAGTGTGCAACAGATGAAGATGGATATTGAAGCAGATGATGGATTTGGTCACCAATTTGCAGCAGGTATAACATCTCTTAATAGTCAAATAGATATGTTAGATCTGATAGAAGACTAGATATATGATACTGGTGCTAGTGATCATATGACACATGATAATGACCAAATATATGATCCATATTTGCTGAAAATTAAGCCACAGATAAAGTTACCAAATGGAAACACTTCTGTCATTTCTCATGTGGGCAAGGTTAAACTGAATAATGGCTTGTTACTCAAAGATGTCTTAGTGGTACCATCTTTCAAGTTTAGTCTATTGTCTGTTCCAAAATTGACAGAAGATTCCCAGTATGTAGTGTCTTTGTATCCAAAGTTCTGTGTTGTTCAGGACTTGGCAACCAAGAAGGTGAAGGGATTGGGTAAGAAGAAAGCTGGTTTGTATCATCTGGTTAATGTTCCACTTAAAGAGGTTAATAGTTTGTTTACTTCTTTGATCACATCTACTCTTGGTAAATTTGCAATGTCTGCTGTAAGTCATGTTGTAAGTCATTTTGTTTCTTTCAATAAAGATTTATATGGATTGTGGCATCATAGACTAGGACATGTCTCTGATTTCAAATTGAAATATATGAAAGATTTACCAGTTGTTGTGACAAAGACTAGTGCAGATAATTGAATGTCCTGTCCAATGCCTTTTTACATGGTGACTTGGAAGAGGAAGTATATATGAAACCTCCTTTGGGTTATTCAGGAAAGGGGGAGTCTGTGTATGAAAACTCAACATTACCTCCTAATCTGGTATGTAAGCTAAATAAGAGCTTGTATGGGCTAAAACAAGCTCCTAGACAATGGTTTTACAAACTATCTACTACTCTTATATCTTTTTGATTTATACAATCTAAAACAGAATATTCCTTGTTCACAAAGAAGAAGGAGTCCAAGTTTACTGCAGTCCTAGTGTATGTATATGATTTACTTATTACTGGAAATGATGAGGCTTAAATAGTTGAGCTCAAATCTCAGCTTAGCTCAGTGTTTCATATAAAGGACTTGGGTGAGATCAATTACTTTCTTGGTTTAGAAGTCTCAAGGACTGGTCAAGGAATCTTTATTTCTCAATATAAGTATGCTCTGGATCTTCTTAAAGAAGCTCGTGTTACCATATAAGCTACCAATGGATCCTCATTTGAAGTTGCAAATGGACACATGAACTCCTCTTTCAGATCCAGAAGTGTACAAAAGATTAATTGGAAAGCTGATTTACCTAACCATAACCATACCTGATATTTGCTATACTGTCCAGCTACTTAATAAGTTTATGCAATCTCCAACATCTGTTCATATGCAGGCAGTAAAGCATTTGTTGAGATATGTTTTGTTGTCCCCAAATCAAGGTATATTGTTGGCCAAAGACTCTGCAGTTCAATTGAAAGCTTATTGTGATTCTGATTGGGCTAGTTGTCCATTTTCAAGAAGATCAACTACTGGCTATTGTGTGCTATTGGGTGATTCTCCAATTTCATGGAAATCAAAGAAGCAAGTTGTGGTTGCTAGGTCTTCTGCAGAGGCAGAATATAGGGCTATGGCTATGACATGTTGTGAAGTTACATGGCTAGTTAGTCTGCTAAAGGATTTGGGGATCAAAGATTTGAAACCAGTGGACTTGTTTTGTGATAATCAAGCAACTTTATACATTGCATCCAATCCTGTTTTTCATGCTAGAAACAAGCATATTGAAGTGGATTGTCATTATGTAAGATATCAGTAGAAAGAAGGGAAGATTAAGCCTACATATGTCAACACCAAATCTCAGCTAGCAAATGTATTTACTAAAACTGTTACAGTAGATCAGCAGAATAGTTTGTTGTCCAAGTTGAGAGTTTGTGTTCCACCCCACTCTCAACTTGAGTGGGAGTGTCAAAGTATAAGGACTAATATGTAAATTTTGTTAGAATAGAGGGGTTACTCTTGTAAACTTAGAAGTCTATATAGTCTCTTCTTGTATTTGTTTGGAAGTCAGTTAATGAGTATAACAGAATTTCCCTCCTATCTTTTGTCTTCTTCATTTCTTGTGTTTTGTTAAGATTTGTTGATCTCCATTGTTGACATACCCATACATGTTATATGTAAAAAACATGTTCTTGACGTAAATAAGAGTTTTTAATTTCATTAAGAAACAAGACCTGTGCATTGCACGGGTCAAAATGCCTAATCGAAAATTAGGTATTCAGTCCTATTACATTCAAACAATAAACAAAAATTGATCATTTATTTTACAACGAAATCTATTTGCAAAACTCCATAACCCATGTATTATAAGCACAAGCGGCCTTGCGGAAACCTTTGAAGCTCCTCCTCCTGGCTAAGGCTTCAAATTCTTTTTCGATCCTCTCTTTGCCTCCACGGGTTGTGAGCCAACATAATCACATCAATGTGTATCACATTTTGGGTCAAAGTGGTGTCTGGAGCCTCGGAAGGATACATTCACCACAATCACTTTCCCATTTTCCGGAAGTGATTTGTAGCAATTTTGAGAAATTTTATGCAGTGTGCATCACTCCAATCATGAAGAATCCACTGTAAAGTTAAACACCAAGATGTTAGTTAGAATAGGTACAAAAAGGTGTTTAAACGGGGTTAAAGTAAAGATATCCACCTTCATAAAAATTGCATCCCCTTTTGGTACACTTTCAAACATATCTCCTCCAACATTCTTAATACCAGAATAAGTGGTGGCATCTTCAATGACATGGGGTAAGTCGAAATTGATACCCTTGAGTGAAGTGTGTTTAGAAATGATCATGTTAAGGCTAGCACCAGTGCCACCACCAACATCGACTAAAGTGGTGAGACCATTGAAACCATCATATAAATCTACAATCTTTTTCATTGTCATGGTGGAATGACCAAACATTCCACTGTTGAAAACCTTATTAAATCTTTGATCTTTCCGTGGTACTCAAAAGCCGACATTCCATAAGCCTTGTTGAACGGAATTCCACCATCTAAAACGGCATCTTTCAAATAGTACCTAACATCATGATTTCAAATTTAGTTAGTTAACCTTCATATGACAATATATAGTTTTTTTGGTGTGTTATATAATGTGCATTATGAAGTTAGTTATGTACTAATATACTATATGGTGTGTTATATAGAATCTTACCAGCTCTCCATGAGAATCTTATCTTGGTTCATGAGCAATAGAGGTGCCAATGAGACACCACCTTCATTCTTGATCAAGAACTTGCACACGGGGGCTAAACCATAAAACCGCTCACTATTACCATCATCGCTCTCCTTGAGGGTACAAGTGAGCACTGAGTGGCTAGCAAGAAGACTACAAATCCTGTCAAGCATCACTGGTGCTTCAGGGTTGTTAACATTCGGGAGCTGAGCCACCAGCTCTGAGGCCGAAAGCAAACCACCAGGACCCGCTTTCGCAATGGTCTCAAGCAAATCAAGCTCAATGGCAGTTTTCACGACCATTGGCAAAACAGATGCAGTTGCTAACTGCATTGCAAATAAGAAAGCTTCATCTTGGTTCGCATCGACTGGAACATTAGTATAACCCGAAGTTGAGCCCATTTTTTTAGCTAATGTATATTTTGTACTTAGGTATATATGTTTTTTGTATGTACTTGTATTGGTGCATTTGATAGCATGACTAAACTGATGTATATATACACATGTGTTTCACCAACCTCACGTAGTCTAAACCTCACTAGCATTTAAAAAATGAAAAAGATATAACAATAGTCATAATTATTCTGCAACTTTATTTGACCAAGTTATGAACCTATCATAAGAGTTAATATTATGGACATATTGTGCAAGTGGATATATAAAATGCAAATTAGAAGAGGGTTCGCAGAAAACGGTGACTGACCACCACATTCCAAATTATTCAACTTAAAAGTTATGACTTCATAAAATTAATCCTTTATACCAACCCTATAGCCATCCAATTGAGAACGAACAAATAATATTCTTCTTATTTTATACTTAAAAAATGGGACAAGGAAATCGACATGTGGGGTTTTTGGTGATGATTGATGAGACTAAAAATGGGTGTCACATGGATAAAAATGGGTGTCAGATGGCAAAATTTGTTGACCAGTGGGGTTTTCAAACTAACATGAAACAGGTAAATAACGAACGTAAAACAATTGATTCAAATGCTTTTATTACTGAATCAAAGTATTCGGTTTTTATGAGTAATTCTGTACAACTTTTGATTTCATGTAAACGAAAATACTATGCCCTATTTATACTTAGTATGAGGGGCAGTTATCTATGAACCATCGTGACCCTTCAATGTGTCTGCAGCTTTTCATGAACCAACATGTCACTTGATATTGTTTCATATGAATGAAAGGTTACTAGCGGTTATTAGGTTATAGATATCTTGATTCTACCCTGCTAACTTTCTTAAGTATACACATAACCCCTCCTACTTTTACTAAGGACGATATTAGCCTAACATTCATCCCCCTAATCTCGTTCCTATTCCTTTAGATCCTTTACGCCAAGCAGCTCTCTCATTTCTGCGAACTTGTTCCTTGCTAATGCTTTAGTGAGTATGTCCTCCCTTTGTAAGTCTCCACTTATGTGCTCGACTTCGTTCTGATTCTTTTCAACACATTCTATGATAAAGTGATAACGTATATCAATGTGTTTGCTTCTTCCATGAAACACGAGGTTTTTCATAAGTGCTATTGCCGATTTGTTGTCGACTCTGATTGTAACCCTTTCTTCCTTCCAGCTTGTTAATGCATTCAATAATCTTTGTAGTCATAATGCTTGCCAAGCTGCTGCTGTTGTTGCCATAAATTCTGACTCACATGATGATAATGCAACAGTAGGTTGTTTCTGAGAACTCCAGCTTATTGGTGAGTTCCCAATGTAAAATATGATCCATGTTGTTCCTTTGCCTTCTTATATGTTGATAGCATAACTGCTGTCACTATATCCAAGTAGTTTGCATCCAGCTTTCTTGTAGTAGGTGATACCAAAGTTTAAGGTGCCTTTGATATATCGTAATACTTGTCTAATTGCCTTCATATGTTGTTCCCTTGGTTGTTGAATGAACCGGCTCAACAAGCCAACTGAGTAACTAAGATCCGGTCTTGTATGAAGTAAGTATCTTAAACATCCAATTAGACTTCTGTATTCCGTAGCATCAACTAGTTCTCCTCCTTCTGTCTTTATTAGCTTTGTTCCTGGATCCATGGGAATCTTGGTTTCGTTGCAATCTTCCATCCTTGCTTCCTTAAGAATCTTGTTGGCATATCCTGATTGCTTTATTGAGATTCCACCCTCTGTTTGGGTAACCTTTATTCCCAAGTAGTAAGCTAATAAGCTTAAGTCACTCATCTCAAACTTTTCTTCCATTTGTGACTTAAACTTTTGAAGGTCTTCCTTACTGCTTCCAGTAACTATTAGATCATCCACATAAACTCCAACAAGCAACATAGAGTCTTTACTTATCCTTGTGCGGACTGCTTGTTCTAATGTGCATTTCTTGAAATTTAGTGATTTCAAAGTTTGATCTAACTTCATGTTCCATGCACCCGGTGCTTGCTTTAACCCATAAAGTGCTTTAACAAGTATGTACATTTTTTTTTCATTTCCTGGTTTCTTAAAACCTTTTGGTTGTGTAACATAAACTTCTTCTTTAAGTTCTCCATGTAAAAATGCTGATTTTACATCTAGGTGGTGAACTTCCCATCCATGATAAGCTGATAACGCAAGAATTAGTCTAATTGTCTCCATTCTTGCTACAAGAGCAAAGACTTCGTCATAGTCTATTACATGCTCTTATACGTATCCCTTGGCTACCAAACGAGCCTTGTGTTTTATAATCTTCCCATCTGCATCTCGTTTAGTTTTGAATACCCATTTCAGACCAATAGCCTTCTAATTGTCTGGTAGGGTGGCTAGCTTCCATGTCTTGTTTTTATTGATTGGGTCAGTTTCTATCTGCATTGCCTCAATCCACTTCTTATCTTGTGCAGCTTCTTCTTCTTCTAGTAGCAGTAATTCATCACTTTGCACTTCTGGTACTCGATCATAAATTTCAGATAGGTTTCTGTATCCATGAACTGGCGTATGATCAAACGACCTTAATGAACTTGCTGTTGATGATGTATATCTAGTAGATTCTTCTGAATTAGGCTCATAGGTAGATGATGGAGGTGTTGGTGGATTGTCTATTGGTTGTTCAGAGCGTTATTCTGCTTGGGATTTAGTGCACTATCTTCATCATTTCTTTCTGAATCTTTAGTGCTAACTTCATCAATGATCTTTGAACTTGATGTTTGCCTTTCACTTATAACAAAGTACCTCCATTCTGGTTCATATGGATCAATATTATCCAAGTAACCTTTTGAGTCCCATCCTTCATCTTCCTTGAATTTTACATCTCTACTAACAATCATATTCTTAGTTACAGGATCAAATAATCGACAAGCCTTTGATCCTGTTTCAGTTCCAAGGTAAACCAATTCCTTACTTCTATCATCTAACTTCTTTAGATGTGGTTTGGTTACCTTTGCATAGGCTTTTTGATACGCTTACGCAGCGTGTTCGGGGTCAAAGGAACTTCCTTTTCGTCGAGCAAGTTTTTCAACACCCTAGGCAGTGAACCTAATCGTTGTATTGTAGTATTAGGGGTAAGCCACGGGTAATGATATCATTCTCTAGGGGAATAGTGTCGTTAGGCTGAAGTATATGTCGATTTAAGTCTAAAGATGAGGGATGATTATTTTTGTATTTTTATATTTTATGAATCTCGGTTTTGGAGGGAGGGTGGAATTAGTTGCTAGTCAACTATCCCAAAAGGTACTAACTAAATTAGGGGTCTACCAATAACGTGAAACGTATCTACTTATGATGTATTACTCCTTGCTAGCTATCCAATTCTACCCACCGAATTGTCACGCCCTATTAATGGTTGAATTGTCACGTCCTTATTCTTAACGCGTGTGTGTCTAAAGTCGTAGGTATGCGTTTATCCCTAACTCTTTGAACTTACCAAAGGGTCTCGCCTACAAAACCCACTAGGGATAATAAACTCTTACTCTTAGGCACTCTTTGGATGGTTTAGCTTACAACTACTCAAGGAGTCATATTCTAAGGTTCACAAAGATTTAATCAAGCATTAAGTACACAACGAATGACCTATCGCATTACTAGATCATTAATCAACTAAGATAAGAGACAACCAATCAAACAAGAGATGAGGGATGCAAGAATTATAAACTAAACCAATTAGACTCATTGAAATTGTCACACCCTAATGATGAAGATAGACACAAGCATCACTAAGAAATCAATAAGATCTAATTAATTAAATACAAGTTTCATACAATCATAAGCAAACACTAGGTGAATTAGCCAAGCATAATTAATGAAGAGCAAGCAACAATTATGATAATTGAAGACATACCATAGGATTGGATTAACAAACAAATCATTACAAGATGTTTATGGAGTGTTTGAAACCCTTTAAGTTCTTTGAAAACACCTACCTAAACCCCGGAATCGGACTTAGGGTTTAGGGCTTACAAAAAGTGAAGTTATAATGTTATATTTATAAGCGATTTTCGTCAAAAGAGTGACTGACGCCACACCTATAGAGTGATGGCATTGATGAGTGTGTAAATACTCATCATTTTAATCAAATATGAATCAAAACGTTTAAAATGCTCGAAATGCATCAAAATACTGAAAATATTCCAAAATTGCATTTTATATATTTCGGATGCAAAATGTTTAAAATCGATGAAAATGAGCAAAGTTTGCATAATTGGCGCTTCGCCCCCAAGTTTTTAAAATTGTCAAAATAGTCCCTGAGTCCTAATTTCAAAAGAAAAATCACCAAAGGTCCTTTTTAAATCATAACTTGTCAAAATTAGTCCTTTGGTGAAAAATATCAAAAGTTTGAGAAAATTACAAGTTTGGTCCTCCAACTTTGAAAATTGGCAAAAATGGCCCCTGGAAATTTGAAAATGGCAAGTTTGGTCCTTGTACTTTTTGAGATTGTCACTTTCAGCCCTTGGATCAACTTTGAGATATTGGCAGTTTTGGTCCTCACATTTTCAGAAATTGCATAAAGACCCCTTGAGTATTAAACCCTTTAACACCCATTTGGCCTGGTCAATAAATTTTGGACCCCTGTCATATATGCATTTTGACCCCCCCTTTGTATTATTAACTCTGGTCAAAATCTTGGTCAAACACTCCAATGGCTCCAAAGTCTCCCTTCTCCAACTGCTTGCCTGCAACTCAGACAATCCCCATCCCCCCTCCTCAACTCCACTCAACCATGTCCCCCCCACCTTCAACTAACTTCCAAGGATCATTTAATGCACCTCCCCCCTCTTCACTCAACCTAACTGTTAAAAGCCAATTTTGGCGCCAAAATCCGTTTTAATGGCTAGGATCATTTTAAGCCATCCAATGGTGAGAAACAAGTGGGAAGTATTCGTAATGGAGAGAAAGAGTTTGGTTATAAAAGAAAGCAAAAGGAAGCAAGAGAGAGTCTAGTAGTTTATTTTATTTTCACTTATGTCGTTTTTAATTCAAAGCTTTTAATTTAATGTAATATCTGAAATATTTTGTTTCTAAGTATCAAAGTAAGGTTATTGTATAAGTATTATCAACTTTTAAGTACCAATTCAAGTTATCATTCACATTTCAAATTTTTACACCACTGTTGGAAGTTTCAGTTTTTATTTTCTTACACCCAAGCTTCAATAAGCTTGTTTCTCGATTCTAATAAGTTTATACAAGCTTTTAATAGCTTTTGTGTTTAAGTTCAAGTTTCTAGCAATTTGGACATTGGTCAAAGAAAGTCAAACGGGCTAAATTGGTCTTGGAAATGGAAATGGGTTGATGCGATGATGGATTGGGTTGATTTTGAGCTAATGGGTTGATATAATTAGGTTAGTGTTCATGGATTCATTGTTTCAAGCCATTGTGGCTAAGGGCCCTTTGTAAGTAATTTTCAAGATTTCTTAGCATAATCTTCATTTGTTGTCATAATCGGTTAAATCTTGTTTAAGTAGTCGTATTTAGGACTTATAGACTCGGTTTGATCATCAATTACGGCTTAATCGTGTTTAGCTTAGTTTTGTTTGCAAATCGGTGGTGATAAGGAGTGTTTGGTTTCTTTGTCATATCCGTCTTTAGAGGTGTAAGCGTGATTAAGTTCTGCTTTGTTCATGCTTGTTTAGTTCATTCTAGCTCATATCCGCTATATACTTGTGTCTCGCAAAGAGATAAGTCAACAATCCCATTAAACCTGCTTATATGCATATCTGCTCAAGTTTTTGAAAAGCAAGTTCTTGTTTTGTGTTTAAATATCATAGATAAAGCTAGCGTAGTGTTATTTCATCCATTAACATCATTTTCAGTTCACAAAATTGGATCAAAACTCATGGAAGTCAACTTTCTATGTTCATGTCAAAAGTCAAACAATGAAAACCGCTGAGCCAATTGAGAGTGATTTTCTTAGATTCATTTCTGAGCTTAATTCAGTGAAACTTGTTGATTTAAAAACTTGCCTTGGTCTATTTTCTTATAGTCATTTTTGTATATTTTTTGTGAAACTTTTAAAAGCCCCAAATAAGCTTGTGGATTGAGCCTTAGTTGCCGTGTGCAACTGAGTCAGTGCCAACTGACTCTGCACAGGTTTTGTGCAAGGGTGTAACTAGCTCATGAGAGCTCACTTTGGTCTCATCTTTGGTTCATAGATAGCCAACCAGGTCTTGATTAAGTTCCAAATTCTGTTTTTCCTTTTCAGCTTATTTTAAAACTTGTGGTTAAGCCCGAAGTAGGTACCCAAATCTGTTTTAGCTTATAAATTCAAAAACATCAAATCTGTGTAATCAGCTTATAAGAGGTTAAGGCTTGTTAATACTTGTTGCATTTGGGTTATCATAGCATATTAGGACTTCTGTAATCAGTTGGTGGCTTGTTTTAATCATTTGGCTTATTTAAGTGCTTATTTATAAGCCCTTGGCTTAGCAGTTTCATATTCCTCCACATAACCCCATGTTTTTCCATTTTTCCTAGCTTCCTAATATAATTTTAGAGTTTTCCTGAAATTTTCAGATTTTCCAAGTTAGTTTGCTATTTTTCTTAATTTAAATTAGTTTTAAGCATTTTAATTAGCAATTAATACAAAAATTAAGAAAAGGTTCAAAAATAATTTTTCATTTTCTTAAGTTAAGATAAATATAAAAGACAAAAAAATATTTTTCTAGATTTTTCTTAGTTAAATTTGTATTTTAAGTAATTTAAGTAGTTTTTAATAGTTTTTAATTCCTAGAAAATAGAAAAATATTCTGAAAAATACAAAATAGTTTTGAAAATTCTCTTTTGATATTTTAGACTTTTCCAATTCATAATTTTATTTTTCAAGCTTTATTTCATATTTTCTTTTATTTTAGGCTAATATTAAATAGTTAAAATTAGTTTTTAATTAATAATAATTAATTAAATAGTTGTAAAAATAATTTTCTTTTTCTAAATATTTTCTTTTATCATTAGGATTGTAAAGATGTCATTTTCATATTTTTAGGACTTTTATTCTTTAGATCTCACTTTTTTATTTTATGCGCTTTCGTAATTTTATTTAAACGTAAGTTTTAAGTTTTAAGTTTTAAACGTTCATCAATTTTAAAAATAGTGATAGCGTTTATTTAATATTTTTTATCTTTTTAATTTCTTTTATTTTGCATTTAAGCCGTTGTAATTTGTTGGCTTTTCCTGTAGTTATAATATCATTCAGATCCCTTTTTTCGTTCAAATTTCTCGATCACTTTATGTTTGATAATCCACTGCATAGCTCGCGGGGACATAACGACCCGGGGAAACCCTATACTCTCGGGATCTTCATTGAGTTCGTTCCGAACCGCTTTAAGTTTTTACGGTTCGCCATTCACAGTGGCGGACTTGCGTGATAAAACTTGACCGTTTGGGAGCGCATCAAATTTTTGGCACCGCCGGAGTCGTGCTAATTTTCTTCGCTTAGCGATTAGTAGTTTGAATACTCACTCTTTGTTTATATCATCCATCTCTATCTATATATATATCCATATTCTCTTATAAAAATCCAAAACCCAAAAACATCTAAAACGTATAAAACACAAAAATATTTTCCTTTTGTTTCTATATATGTATCAAATATAAAAATACAAAAGATTTGTCGCTTCTTTAATAAATAACAACTTAAAAGATTACCACCGAAACCAAGGCAAAGGCACTACCTAACGGGGTGCGACCATAATAAGTTCCCGAACTAAAGATTTAAAACTTGCCTTTGTGTCCTTGTGATTGGTGTACCTTTTTCAAAGCCATTCATCTTGTGATTATTGGTTAAGTTCATCGTTGTTTTGCCTCGATTTTGTGTTAATTGATTTTGTTGTGATATCTACTTGTCGAACCGTAAAACCCATAAAGATTCTTCTCACCCCATTTTTATAAAACGCCTTCATAATTCCCATTTCTCTCCTTAACTCGAGTTTCCTTAGAGTTAACTCTAGTGCATGCGCACTCGCTCTTCTAGATCTGTGAGCCCATTTCGTGAGCTTGTCAAGATTCCAAGAAGGCGTGTCCAGACTTCGCTCCATCGGTCGGATCGAGATCCGGACCGCTCACACTACTCCGTTATCATGGCGGAAGAACGCCTATGTGCGAGCTTCTCCGTGCACCCATCGACGGTATGGAGACGCTATTGTTGTGCCGACCATCGTGGTGAAAATTTTGAACTCAAGACCGGTTATCAATCTTGTAACCTCAAATCGCTTCTATGGTTTTGAGCGGGATGATCCTCATGCTCATATTCGATGGTTTAACAAGATTGCATCTACCATCAAGTATAAGAATGCCCCTACCGATGCGCTTAAGCTTCTTCTGCTCCCATTTTCTCTTGAGGGCAAGCCCGGATTTGGCTTGAAAACAACCCCGCGATCTATTGAGACATGGGAAGATCCGGTGAAGAAATTTGTGAATGAATTCTATCCACCTTCCAAAACCACGAGTCTTAAAATGAAATCATCAAGTTCACTCGAAGTTTGATGAATCCTTCAAGGAATCGTGGGATCGCTTTCAAGGAATTGCTTCGCAAATGTCCTCACCACGGTTTCTCCGAGTTGATGCAACTCGACACTTTCTTCAATGGAGTGAGTCAATCGATCAAGATTCTCTCAATTCCTCCGCTGGAGGAAATTTCCTAACAAAACCGCAAAAAGCTTTAGCGATCATCGAGAACAAGTCTAAAGTCCGCGACCGCACGAAGCAAGCCGGTTGTTTCCCAAGTCGTTGTTGGTCCTTCTTCTTCATCGCTCGTGAGTCAATCTAGCACCGATGCTAAGATTGATAAACTCACGGAAGCCATTCAAGCTTTGGTTCTTCCAACCGTAAGAGACGTCTCTTTTCCACAAACTTCACCTCCTTGAAGTTAAGAAAGTGGAAGTCTGTGTTACCCGTGGTGGCCCCATGCTTATTATAACAGTATGGCCACCGATGGTAACCCTTTTGAAGCCGATCTTGTGGGCGGGATCTCTAATCAAGGAGGCAATCAATATCGTGCTCCTCAGAGACCAACCACCGCCCTAACCACTACTCGACCTCCGGTTTCAATCAAAACCGTAATCAAAATCAAAATAGACCAAACCAAGGTTTTCAAAACCAAGGTAATTTCAAATTCAAATAACGGTTTCCAAAATCGTAATCAAAATTTCCAACATCAAGGAAATTTCAATAGAAACCAGTGTCGTGGAAATTTCAACCCGTGGTATTTTCATGCAAACAATCAAGGAAATTTTCAAAATCAAGGCCCTAATCCTAACAATAGAGGCGAATTTTCTGTGCAAACTCAAGCCATTGTTCCAACTGGACCATCATCGATGAGTTGTTGAAACAATTCATGAAATCCCAAGAGAAATGAATCGGTTGTTGGTCGCCCAGATTTCGACATTAAGAAGTCTTTAAATGATCGAACCTCGGCCTGTGTACTTTACCTAGCAACACGATCGCTAATCCGAGGGGCGATGCAAAGGCGATCACAACCAGAAGTGGTGCTTCTTATGATGGACCCGCTATTCCTACTACCTCTTCTTCTTCTCTCCCTAAGGTAGTAGAAAGCGAGCTTGAGGCGACAAAGGACAAGGAACTCCCTACTAATAACGGAAGTACCAGCAATGTCCATCCTCAGGTTGTCCCCAAACCCAAAACCAAACCTGGAGTTGTTTTTGAACCTCCAGTTGGTAACCTTAAATCCAAAACTTCTATTCCTTATCCCTCACGTTTACATGAGCAAAAGCTCCACGAGAAAGCTAGTCATCACATGGAAAAATTCTTTCAAATTTTCCAAGAGCTACACTTTGACATAAGCTTCGGATGCCATCATGTTGATGCCCAAGTTTGCATCTACTCAAACACATGTTGAGCAACAAGGAAAAGTCGTTTGAAATGGCTAAGACTCTTTGAATGAGAATTGCTCATTTGCTCATAAAGAAGCTTCCCGAGAAGTCGGAGATCCTGGAAAATTTCTTCTTCCTTGTGTTTTCCCGGGATGATTGAATGCTTTGCCCTTGCCGATCTTGGTGCAAGCATCAATCGATGTCGTATTCAAGTAGAAGAAACTTTCTTCCTGAACTTATTCAACACCCTAGTCGCGAACCTAATCGCTGTAGTGTAGTATTAGGGTAAGCCACGGTATTGATATCGTTCTCTCAGGGAATACCGTTAGGCTAAAGTATATGTCGATTTAAGTCTAAAGATGAGGATGATTATTTTGTATTTTTATATTTTATGAATCTCGGTTTTGAGGGAGGGTGGAATTAGTTGCTAGTCAACTATCCCAAAAGGTACTAACTAAATTGGGGTCTACCAAGAACGTGAAGCGATCTACTTATGATGTATTACTCCTGCTAGCTATCCAATTCTACCTACCGAATTGTCACGTCCTATTGATGGTTGAATTGTCACGCCCTTATTCTTAACGTTGTGTGTCTAAAGTCGTAGGGTATGTGTTTATCCCAACTCTTTGAACTTACCAAAGGGTCTCGCCTACAAAACCCACTAGGGATAATAAACTCTTACTCTAAGGAACTCTTTGGATGGTTTAGCTTACAACTACTCAAGGAGTCATATTCTAAGGTTCACAAAGATTTAATCAAGCATTAAGTACACAACGAATGACCTATCGCATTACTAGATCATTAATCAACTAAGATAAGAGACAACCAATCAAACAAGAGATGATGGGATGCAAGAATTATAAACTAAACCAATTAGACTCATTGAAATTGTCACACCTCGATGATGAAGATAGACACAAGCATCACTAAGAAATCAATAAGATCTAATTAATTATATACAAGTTTCATACAATCATAAGCAAACACTAGGTAAATTAGCCAAGCATAATTAATGAAGAGCAAGCAACAATTATGATAATTGAAGACATACCATAGGATTGGATTAACAAACAAATCATTACAAGATGTTTATGGAGTGTTTGAAACCCTTTAAGTTGTCGGAAAAACACCTACCTAAACCCCGGAATCGGACTTAGGGTTTAGGGCTTACAAAAAGTGAAGTTATAATGTTATACTTATAGGCGTATTTTCTGTCGGCAAGAGTGACGGCCACACCTATAGAGTGATGGCGTCACGACCATTTTTTCAAGAAATTGTAGATTTTCTCGCTTCGATCGCGTGGGCTTTTGAACCACCTAAACCGAGTTCGTATGCAAAAGTTATGGCCAAAACAATTTCAACTACTACAAGATCTTGTGATAGTCTTGATCACCTTGACGGGCGCCACCTGTGGTTGTGGCGCGTCGGCTTTCGACGCCAAGTGAAAAAAAAAAACAATTTGGCTAGTGAGTCACAAAATCCTCCGACGGCATCGTAGATTAAGCGATGGACGATCGCCCCTTGTAATTTAGCACTTGAGTGTCTCGATTCTGACTTTGGCCATTTTCTTCATATATCCGCCTTTTTCGTCCAAATAAGTGCCATTACGAGCTTGCCTTCAAGAGACCTAAAAGTGAAAATGAACGATATTAAGCAATAACGGATACAAAGTGATCAAATAAGGGCTTAAACGACCCTCAAAAGGTACATTTTAAAACCTTATCAAATATCCCTACACTTGGTATTTGCTTGTCCTCAAGAAAATGTGCTTTTAGCCAATTAATTTGTAAGTTGGGGTCATGAAGCATTGGTTTAAAACAGTCCACAACACATATAAGCCCCAAGAAAGTCATAACAAGCACGGAATTACATACTAGCACCTCACATGGGTGTTTGGATACTCACATCTCTCGGGTGTATATGAAATATAACGAATTGAAATGTAAGATAAACACTCATTAACCGGTCCTAGTACATAGATTACCATAGGCTTGAGAATAGATCAAACCTCCATCGCTTTGGCGTAAGCACCTAGGAAAGACTATCAAAGAGGTCTTTAAAGGGTTGTAACGTTAGGCTTACTGGTAGGGAAACAAAGGGTTTGGTGGGATAGGCTTTTTAGTGGTGGCAAGTCAAAAATCTCAATGTTACATGCATACGAAGAATGGCGTTGCTAAGCCAAGACTCGACACTCTAAACTCTAGATAATCAAGTAAACAAACATAAATTTAAAGATAGATGTAGGATGGTAGCCCGTGATGTTTCTTTTTTTTTTTTTTTTTTTTTTTTTTATCACTCTCTTTTTCTTTTCTTTTTCTTTTCTATTTTTTCAATTTTTTTTTTCATACACTTTTACTCTACCATCCTCTACGATAACATCAAAATAATAGGGATTTATAGCATATCCCTACATTTGAGTTTTTATTATTCTAACACTAATATGACCCAATTGAAAAGATCAAAACACTTGGAGTACGTTATTACAAAATAAGGGAATTGGCGTTCCCTTTAGTCATTTAAAACTTTAACTTTTCCCATGAATCCCAATCGTCCTAAAAGCGTGTAAAAGGATATGACTCGACTTAGCAACGCATGCGTGCAACTAGATAATTGAACTAAGGGTTTAGGGTGATAACAATAATGCACTAAAAGTGAGTGCATACAAGGTAGGCTAAGGCGATTTGGGTGTACATTTGGGGGGTGTAAACAATGCTCTTCATTGATATTCCGAAGACCAAACATCACGAGAACCGCGAAAATGATAGGCTCAAGGGTTAACTAGGGTATCGTGTACTAAAGATGAGTACAACGCAGGTGTGGGGAATTACTCAACCAATGTGGAAGAAGTAATTATATTACTGGTATTAAACAAGGGTTATCCTAATGCCTCTTATCATTTAATTATTCCTAACTACACAAGTGTAGTCTTACTAGCGATCTCGGAATGCATCACAAAACAAGTTCTAGAATTTAATATACTACCAGTTCACACTCTAAGCATTAAAGATGAATGCTTTTAATTCCTACTAATCTAAGGGCGATCCTCATATTTTGGGTGGAATTTAGGTGGTAAAGGGTTTTGTGCTAGTCATATAACTTCCTATCCGTGAGACGCTTTTGTTAAGACTAATGGCCCACTCCTATATATTATGAAAAATTTTAAATTTGGTGCCAAAATTACCCTAACCGACATTTTCTCATGGTTTATTACAAAAGTGCAATTGGACAAAGCAAATAATCAAGGATAAGCATAGTTTCAAAGTTCCCGTTTTATTTTCCCTCCCTACACTTAATCTGAACATTGTCCCCAATTGTTGAACACAGACAGACCTTGACAAATCTTGAGCACTCGAGGATCGTTAGTGTTGCCTATGTAATCATAAGCAAACTAATAGAAAATCTCTACAACCCGTATTCTATAGCGGAATGTAAATACAAGTTGTTATAACTAAGAACACTTAGATCCTCTATGGATCTTTTATTAACGAAACACTATGTTTCAATCGCTTATCTATTACATACTATCAAGTTCCTTTTATAGACAAGGAACCCTAAACTATTACTACTCGATCGACTAAGCATGCAAGCATGCATTTAATGACTAAAACACTAAACAATATTGAGCAAGACCTTAATACCCATGCTAACCTCAGGCGCTTCAAGAATAATGATGGGTTAGCATTTAAATAATAAAGCGCATGTTGATCCTAGTCGCCCACTCTTCGCAGAAACACGGCACGGCTTTTATACTTCAAACAGAATCTCTTCTTCACAGATTCTCGCTCTACTTCAAGCAGAATCCTTCTAAGATTGATGTGTAGAAATCCTACTCAGATAATTCCCAACAATCCTCCTCTAAACCGGAATTTGACTTGGTTAAGTTCCGCTTCCTAACCTAGATAGATCTTAAAGACGTAGTACTTAGAGGATTGTTTTCAACATCGCAGTAAAGAACCAATAATAATCTCATCTCTATGATGACCAAACTTTGAAACGCCAGGTCTTTGCAGCAACAATTGACATAGTGTACATCAAAACACATTAGTTGCATACTATTCTCATCATATCCAGGTGTGTTAACTCCTGTGAGAGGTGAATCATTGAAAATAATGGATTTGATGTCTCTTTACCAATAGCCATTACTACTGGAGTAGCCAAATGTTTAGGTTCGAAAACTATGGTACATTGATAACCATCTGATTTATTAGCAAATCATCAACTATATAAACGGATTTGATGTGTCTTTACCTGTAGCCGTTTGCTCAGGACTAGTCAATTCTTAGAATTGGTGAATCGACAACCAAATATGGATTCAGATGCCTTTACCACAAGCCATATACTTGTGGGCTAGCCAATTCTTGGATTCCAAAAGGAATATACCATGGTGAATTAATGACCATACAACTCTCAAGAATTAAGCATGGTGGTTGCGCACCCTATGATTTTGAGCAAATCATTACAAATTATCAACAAATTTGATGAGTCTTTACCAAAGTTGTACCCTTTGACTAGTCAACTCTTTGATACACACAAGGTATATCCGGTGAGTTAAAACCATCAACAAAATGCAACAAACCCGCAAGAGAAAGTTAATTTTTTTTATTTATTTTTTTTTTTTTTTTTTTTTTTTTTAACTCGAAACAAACAAACAATGAAAAGAAACAACAAAACAAAAAAAAAAATCTTCCCCGAGGCATATGCCTCCCGAGGCCTATGCCTCCTTTAAACTTTGCGCTATGGTTACATTCCAATATTGACCACAAGGTGTTGAAACCTTGGTCCATCAAAAGCTTTTGTTAACAGATCCGCCACATTATCATCTCGTATGAATTTTCGCCACATTTATCAAATGTTTTTCATATGCATCTCTTATAAAGTGGTGCCCGATTTCAATATGTTTGGTGAAAACCGGATTTTTGACAATGCATATGGTACTGATTATCAATAAAAGAGTTGTGTTCATGAAGTTATACCCATAATCCAAAGAATTGATTTTGAATCCAAAGGACTGTCCACAAAAATTTGCGCAAAGAACATACTGCCTCAAAGAGTTAGGGTAGCCACAATGGTTTGTTTTTGCACTACCAAGAAATCAATCTCTTTCCAAGGAATTGACACCTCCAACAAGGATCTCCTATCCGATTTGCACCAAGATAATCACTATAACTATATGCTTCCAACTTAAAAGAAGACTCTTTTGGGTACCAAAGGCCTAAATGAGGTTGGCCTCGAGGTACTTAAAGATCTTCTTGACCCATTGAGATGGGAAGTAAGTGGAGTGACTTGATGTCGAGAGCAAACACTCACAAGAAAGGTAATATCGGGCCTTGAAGCCGTTAGATACATTAATGAACCAATCATTGATCCAGATAAATGAACATTCATGTGTAGATCCGGATTATTGTTGGTTTTGTTTTGGAGCTCATAAGGTGTTGTGGCGCCCGACACCTTCCATACCAAATTTCTTCAACATGTCCTCACATATTTATCTTGATCGATAAATATCCCATCTTGTTTCTCACGAACTTGGAGACCCAAAAGAAAGTAAGCTCCCCATAGCACTCATCGAAATTCTCCCTTCATCGATCCTCAAATTCCACGCACCAAGCTTCTTTAGTGGATCCAAAATGATGTCATCCACATACACTTGCACAAGTATGATGTCTCATCGAGTTCTTCTTCGAAAAAGAGTCTTATCAATGGCACCTCTTCTATAGCCATGCTTGATGAAATGATGAAAGCTTAGCATACCATGCCCTTGGTGCCTCGATGAAGTCCATAGAGAGCTTTAACGACCTTGTAAACATGATTAGGATGATCCGGGTCTTCAAATCCTTTGGGTTGAGTGACATAAACTTCTCTTCTATCTCACCATACGTAAAAGCACCTTTAACATCCATCCGACACAAAGATGAAGCCCATGTAGGATGCATAGGCCAAGAAAATTCGAATAGCCTCTACTCTAGCAACATGTGCAAATACTTCATCATAATCAATCCCTTCCTCTTGCTCGTAACCTTGAGCAACTAATCTTGCTTTGTTTTTAATAACCACACCCTTGCATCTCTTTTGTTCTTCGTAATCCATTTAGTTCCAATAGCATATTTGCCATCCGGTAATGGTACCAAGATCCAAACTTGTTGGTTTTGAAGCTGTTGCATTGCCTTGCATTGCCTCAATCCAACTTGAGTCTTCAAGAGCTTGAGTGACACCTGGTTGGTTCTACTTGAGAAAGAAAACACGCAAATGCATAATGCTTAAAGTCTCAGGTGATCTTCTCTTTCCGATTTGAGACATAAGAGAAAAAACAACCCGTCCAAATTTAAGACTAGAGATAGCACTTGAGTTCTAACAGAGCTAGAATGTCACCAATAATATTGGATTGAGGGTGAGTTATGTTGATTCTTTTAGTAGCAATGGGGTTGACTTCAATGGTAGGTTCAAGATTAGACACGCTTGGTACAAAAGTTGTGTCATAGGAAGGTCGTGTGAAAATGCCAGATTGGGTTGATGATTTCCAAGATCTAAAGGTCTTGGAAAGCGAGTATCTGGTTCACCAAAGTCTGTGGACACTCTAGTAGGAATAGGAGTAGTAATATCTAGCTTTCAGCAGATTTGATGACGATGGAGGCGCATCGGTGTCGAGAGAAACATGGTTTCCATCGACAACCTCATTTGCAAGCTCCCATTCACCTTCTCGCTTCAAGCTTAGTCAAGAAACTTGAGTCCAAGCCCAGCAAGGTTCTCAAAGATAGTGTGATTCATCTTCACTCAGCAGATGTATCTCTAGAAGTGTTACCGCAACATTGTTGGGGAGAAAGAAGGCACAAGTATAGGTTGTTCATCATCTTCAAATTCACTTCCAGTCGACATCCAAGGTACTGCATTGTTAGTGGGAGATTCTTGAGAGCTGCACTTTGGTTAGCCATACGCCTAGTATAACCCGATAGTCGATTAGGTAGTCAAGGTCAAAGACCACACATGACCATGTCCTTGAACATTTGGCTTATCTTCCGTATCTCGTGTTCAAAGTCTCCTCATCTTCTTGGCGGATAAGTTGTACACTCAGAAGCCTTGCTATGAGTGAATAACCCACAATATAACCATCATCGCCTCCGATACCGCTTGTTGAACATGCATGCACCTTGGATGATCTTGAGCACTGAGATCGTTAGTGTTGCCTATGTAATCATAAGCAAACTAATAAAAATCTCTACAACCCGTATTCTATAGCGGAATGTAAATACAAGTTGTTATAACTAAGAACACTTAGATCCTATATGGATCTTTTATTAACTGAAACACTATGTTTCGAATCAGTTATCCATTACATACTATCAAGTTCCTTTTATAGACAAGGAACCCTAAACTATTACTACTCGATCGACTAAGCATGCAAGCATGCATTTAATGACTAAAACACTAAACAATATTGAGCAAGACTTTAATACCCATGCTAACCTCGCGCTTCAAGAATAATGATGGGTTAGCATTTAAATAATAAAGCGCATGTCGATCCTAGTCGCCCACTCTTCAAAGTAAACACAGCACTCTTTTATACTTCAAACAGAATCTCTTCTTCAAGCAGATTCTCGCTTACTATCAAAGTAGAATCCTTCGGTAAGATTACGGCAGAAATCCTACTTGACAATTACCAACACCAATGTTCCCCGAAGTATCAAAGTTATGATAATAGAAGGTAATTAAAACGAAAGAAACTAGTACTCCACTTATTAGCTCGGTAGAGATCCATGTGTGAAGTATGGTTAAGTCCTTTCCAAGAAGAATTGTGTGAGTGAAAAGCTCCTTCCAATCTTTTGTATCTTCTTCTTGATAAACAAAACCCACACTTGAAGAAAACAAACAACCCAACGATCAAACCGAACAAAGAAAAATCACAACAAGATGTAATTCCGCACTTAAATAAGATATAATGCTCGGTATATGGATGTTTGCGATTTTCTAGAAAATTAAGACCGGAAAATTCCAAGAAATTTATAAGTAGCACGTAAAACAGAAAAGTAATCATTGTTTCGCCCTTTCTAACGTCCGTTGTGATCTCGACCGTCAGTTATCCTCGACAAAACTAATCATGATTTTCCTCGAAAAATTCGAAAATTTTTATCTTTAAAACTGGAAAAATTTCCTAATAACATCCATTATGACTCGATACAAGCATTTGACCTTAACAACACACATATATATCTTTTAATTAATTGAAATTCTCATGTTTACATTTTTTTGAAAACGTGTAATCCTCCCTACACTTATCCCTTATGTAAAATACCTTATACGTAATTAAGACGAGGTTAAAGACAAAATAAAGCTTTTTACAAATTTAAACATGAGAATAAACAATCAATAAAAGATATACGACACACAAATGAAAATGAAAACAAATACACATAGGTTGCCTCCCAAGAAGCGCTTGTTTTTGTTCGAACACGAGCCCCGACTCTACCCTTATTTAATGGATAAAGGGAGATTTTCCTACACTTAAGTTTAAGTGGGTGATAGTAGCGATACACACCCTTAGGGTGGAAATATGCCACGGAGGTGAAGGGTGTGTGAATGGCTTCCTTCATCCTAAAACTACCTTGACTAAATTGGTTGACGGGTTGGCCGGTTCTCGCTTATTTAAGGACGAAGTAAAGATTGAGGTTCCAAGTTCATCAACACTATGAAATTCCCTAGAACTAAGAGTAAGACGAGACTACAAGTATTCAAACCTATATTCTCCTTATTTCGAAAGCAAGACTTTGGAAAGTACCGTGAGATATCAAGGTTTTGAAAAGGTCTTCTCGATGCGGGTATCTGTGATCCGTGTGAAGTTTTTATGAATAATCCTATTTGAATTATTCCAAACCGGTTTGTGCTCTCTAGGTTTATGGTTGGCGATCCGTTTTTGAAATTTGCTAAGGTATTCGAGTGTCGATCACAATCTTTGATTAAGTGATTAGGACTATAACACAAAAACACGCTTTTGACCCATATGTCCAAAGTGATTTCTTCTATGTCTATGCCCAAAATTATTTTGCCTTCTAGGTGAATGATTAAACTGCTTTGACCAAAATTATCCCAAAAGGTTTAGCAAGACGGTTTGAAAAGACTTTGCGATGTAACGCTGAGAAGCAAGATTTTGATTTGAAGGTATTGCTTGATTTTGAACATTATTTTCAACAACTTTTATTCGGGTTTTTCGGATCTAGATCGAGCAACAAGCTATTTCCTAAACTCTAGACCGCCTACTCCAAATCGAGAAACATCAGCCTTATGGGTTGATGACTAATGGGATGTGGACATGATTATATCCCTTGTCTTTCTTATACTCGTGATGTGGTTCACTTATTGAGCCCTCATTACTAGATGTATCTACATAGTTAATGAGTTCATCATCACTAGTGGTTATGTCCTCAAAATCATCTACATCCCGATCACTAGGTTGTTTTTCTTCTATGTTATCAAAGTTCATACCAAAGCCTAATCCGGTTCTAATGTATGCTCTTCTTTGTTTTTCAACATAAGTAACATGGGACGAGACTGCATTAATTCCAGCAAAGAAACTTGTTCAATGGATCATCTCTCCTTAGTTAATTTCTCAATCTCACCTATTTTACAGCTTTAGTTTCCATTCACTAAGTTTTAACTGGTAATCCTTGTTCATACTTTTCACCCCAAGCCATTTCATTATTTTCATGTGTTATAATTTTAGCTTCCATAGACTCTAAAGTAATTTGATAACCTGCTACCTCGCACCTAGCCCTAACACAGCTTATCTCTTTTCAATCACATAACCTGCTAAGTAATTTTTGATAAAACTCATAACGTTTGAGCATACCGTGAGATAGGAGATCGAGTTGGTGGTAGCCACCATATCAAGAAGAACAGATCATCTTCACTTTCTTTGCTCCAATCAAATCCTCCAAAGCCATCATCGATTCCAGCAAAGATGTTCGTGTTCTTCATCAAAAGCAAAGGTTCAATTCAATGCATCCACCGTGTCTTCAATCGCATCTTCCATCAGCATTATACAAGAAGTCACCTGTTCATCATCAAATTATTCACTCCACCAACTTCGATAACTTCTCGAGCAACCAAAGCCTTTGTTTTAGTAATTGAATTTCTTTGAGCTCAAGTTTTGGCTTCTCGGATGTTCTGCTTGCTTGATACTTAGCAAATCTGCACTCCCTTGCAAAGTGACCGCCTTTTGACAATTGAAGCATTCAATTTGGGATTTGTCAAAAGTTATTCCTTGTTTTGGTTTGAAATCAATACTTTTGCCTGTCTTCTTCATGTACTTTTGATCCTTGCAGATCATAGCAACTCGCCACCGACATCAATTTCTTCAAGTGCATCTTCTTCAACTGCTAGATCCTCTTCATAAGTGATGTGTAAACCGGCTTGTTGTGCAAAGAAGGAGCACACAACTTCATCCGAGTGTAAAGTGGTAGGTGGTGGGGCTCATTGAGTATATGAAGGGGTTAGAAACGAAGATTGAGAAACGAAGCTTTGAGGAGAAACAATACTTTTGATGAAGTACCGTCCTTCTTTCGGATGATAGAAAAGCTATCATGTGAGACTTAGAATTTGTTTGACCACTCATCTCATGCTCATACACCTTCGCTGATGATAGAGATCATCAAAGTCCATGACATCCAAACCTTGTTGTCTCTCGATCATAGTAGCAATCACATGCCATGTAGATGGCAAACTCTTAGAAACTTCAAATTAGCATCCTCAATCGACACTACGCTTTGTATAACTCAAGATCTTGAGGAGATTTTGAAACCTATCATATGCAAGATTAAGACTCTCTCTTCACCCACCGTGAAAGTTTCAAACTGCTGTTTCAAAGAAATTTCAAGATCTTCTTAGAGGCTTCATTCTCCAAATCTAGTCTTGAAAGCACCAGAGTCGCTAGAATATTTAGCATCATGAAATTTGAGAAGATGACCATCCGGAATGGCGATAATAGAATGTTTAGAGCCTTTTCTTGATTCCTTAGGGTTGTCGCTTAGTAAGACCGCTTTTGTGCGCTTGGTTGTCCAGAATATTAATAGGTTCGAACTACTTCATTGCCATTGACAATTACATTCCATAAAGCATGGTCTCAGTAATGGCAATATATCGCCTCATCTTCATGCAACGTAGATCATATTCTCCTTCTTGATTATTGGAATTCGGGTGAGAGTGATCGAGGGTGGTAGAATAGCTTCAATGACATCTTGAATATTGTTGAAGTAGGTTTTCTTCCTAGTCGAGTTTCCACACAAGCTCGATACCACTTGTTGGATCGATATACTTTAATCAAACTAACTTTAACTAGCTTGTTAAGGTTTAATAACCTCGTAAAATCCTAAGTTATTAACAAAGAAACATCGAGCAATCTTTATTAAGTACGCGAATTTACTTAACAAAGCTAAGAAGAATAACTTTTATTATAAACTCTAAATCGCTTATTATGCAGATACTTTAAACAACTCTAAGATAATCGAACTTCTCTAAAACACTAAATAACTTGTGAATTCAGAACTCTAAAACTCATAGACTCGCACTCTAATGCCAATCTAGGAGTCCTTTTATAGGCTTAAGGATATCCTAGTCGGTTTACAATTTGTATTCATGTACGACAAGTAATCTAAACATAAAATACAATACTTTCCATAAACGAATATAACAGCTCTTTGTTCTTGCGTGATTTTGACTTCATAATGCAATACTTTGACTTTATCTTTAGTAGTACTTTGACTCTTTGACGCTTTCCAAGATTTCTGCAACTTACAAGATTTCTCATATCTTCAAGATTTCATATCTTCAAAGACTTTCATATCTCAACAGACACGATTTCAAAATTCCTCTTCTTCCGGTTCTGAGGGTCCCACCTTAGAAGGGTTTACTAATGAACAAGTAAAGGATTTAGATGGGTTAATGAGGAGAAGGATAGGAAAAGCACTAGAAAATCCATGTCGTATGTTGTCAAGGAGACCACTCTAAATATAAAGAAGTAATGCAAAGAGAGTTTCATGAACTAAGAAGAGAAGAAGGTCATGGTAGGGTTGCTAAGAATGATAAATCATCTTACCGCGATTTCACGGCATGCGACGTACCTAAATTTATGGGGAACCTTGATCCTATAGCTAGTAATAGATGGCTTATTGCTGTTGAAGGTGCCTTTCGCACAAGTGGGTGTGAAGAGGCAAAGAAGGTTGTCTATGCTATCAATTTCCTTCGTGATAGTGCTAAAACTTGGTGGGAAGGGAAGGTGTGTGAAAAAGGGGAAGCTTGGTCAGATTTATGTTCGTGGAGAGAGTTCAAGGAATTATTTACCTCGGAATATGCACCGGCGGAGGAAATTGATAAGATTAGGGAAGAATTTCGGACTCTAGTGCAAACAAATGAAACGGTGAATGAGTTATGGAAGAAATTTAATGACATGGTCCCTTATTGTCTCGAGTATCATAATAATGAGAAGCTTAAGGTAGATAGGTTTCAAAGGATGCTTAAAGATGAAATCCGTGGAAGTCATCTCACCATTTAAGTGTA